>ML663031.1:178245-278914 GCA_007570785.1 Antilocapra americana
AAGACTGTAAGTTTTTTGAGAGAAGAATCTGTTTAGTCATAGACTGACTATTGCTCTCCACAGCATGAAACAAACACATATGCAATATTTATGATATTTAAAATAAGTAAATGCTTTCTTTGCTCTTTTTCTCTTGTGGAAACAAAGTGATTAATTTATTAAGAACAATGATTCTTCTTTAATCGTGTTTATAACTTGCCTTAGAATTGGGACCATCCTGTGCATATTAGCACTCAAAAAACATTAGTTCTGTTGAAAATTCTATCTAGAATTCTTTCAAAAACATTACTTACTGGTATATTAAAAATGGCATAGAGATTAATAGACTTTTTAAAAGGATATTTTCCTTTAGTGATTAGGATATGGAAATAAGGGAACATGGATCTGTATTTGTTCATATAATTTTAAATCATTGGAGTCAATTTTTTAGGACTTCTTTTGTATCATACATCAAAAAGAAACTTCTGTAGTGAGAATTGGTCTTCAGTTTGGGGATTATTGAAGACAACTCATGTGACAGGATCTGTGAGTGCACACATATGTGCTTGGTTTAAATTTTTAATTTTCTAATCAGATATGTATTACAAGTGCCTGATGCCAGCAAACTTCATTATACAATAAAATATATTACATTATAAAATATTGTAAATGACAACTAATGAAACATACTATGCATTATTTTAAGGACTTACAGAAGATACTGTTTTAACTCATCACTCATTCTCTTTATTAATTTAACATCAATTTTTTTCTTCTAAGCACAGTGTCTGAGTCAGATTAGTTGCCTTTAAGATATTTCATTATCATCATTGAAAATTATTAAAATGATTACATTTCCCTTCCTTTCTCAACCAAGGATTTTCATCTATGCATCATAACTACAATGCTCAGATTTTGATAATTGTATGAAACATCCTTACTGTTGAACCTTCTTTACATTTACTGTGTTCTTATTGTATATATATTTTCATTTTCACTTGTATTGAATGTATGTTATTCTGTAATTTCAAGATTTTGTGTTTATTTAATGCTAATAAGATCAGGTATCTAATTTTTATTTCTGTGCTTCAATATTGCCTTGCTATTCTCTTTCTGAGAGAAAAACATGCCACGCTTTTCTTGTTAAGCATTAGAAGCAGAAATATATTTTATTTGTTCAGAGTTATGATTAAATGTCCATATATATATTTCAAAATGCACTTGTATTTATCCCTGGTGTACTTTGCATCATTTTCAGTTCAGTTCAGTCTCTCAGTTGTGCCTGATTCTTTTTGACCCCATGAATTGCAGCACACCAGGCCTCCCTGTCCATCACCAACTCTTGGAGTCCACCCAAACCCATGTTCACTGAATAGGCGATGCCATCGAACCATCTCATCCTCTGTCATCCCCTTCTCCTCCTGCCCTGAATCTTTCCCAGCATCACGGTCTTTTCCAATGAGTCAACTCTTTGCATCAGATGGCCCAAGTATTGGAGTTTCAGCTTCAACATCAGTCCTTCCAATGAACACCCAGGACTGATCTCCTTTAGGATGGACTTGTTGGATCTTCTTGCAGTCCAAGGGACTCTCAAGAGTCTTCTCCAACACCACAGTTCAAAAGCATCAATTCTTCAGCTCTCAGGTTTCTTCACCATCCAACTTTCATATCCATGCATGACTACTGGAAAAACCATAGCCTTGACTAGATGGGCATTTGTTGGCAAAGTAATGTCTCTGCTTTTCAATATGCTATCTAGGTTGGTCATAACTTTTCTTCCAGGGAGTAAGCATCCTTTAATTTCATGGCTGCAATCACCATCTACAGTAATTCTGGAGCCCAGAAAAATAAAGGCAGCCACTGTTTCCCCATTTATTTGCCATGAAGTGATGGGATCAGATGCCATGATCATAGTTTTCTGAATGTTTAGATTTAAGCCAACTTTTTCACTCTCCTCTTTCACTTTCATCAAGAATCCCATCATTCTAGATTAAGGGGAAAAAAGAATATATATAGATAATCTTTCTATCTATCTGTATATGTATGGAAGTGACAGTGTTAGACACTCAATCATGTCTGACATTTTGCAACACCATGGAATGTGTTATATTCCAGCCTCCCTGTTCATTGAATTTTCCAAGCAAGAATGCTGGAGTGGGTAAGCATTCTCTTCTCCAGGGGATCTCCCCCCATTGTCCAGCATTGCAGACAGATTCTTTACCATCTGAGCCACCGGGGAAGCCACCAGGGAAGCCACCAGGGAAGCAGAGGTAAAACTGTAATGAATTAGGGAATGAAGCTATAACATCATTAAATTAATACAGATTTTAAAAATCTCTGATCATGCTTTGGTTTCTGACATGACACAATGAATGTTATAAGAATAGTTTGAAATCAAGAAAAACACTAAAATGAACAAAATTAATTCCTGTGTCAGAAAATATTAAGAAAAACTTTCTCCTAATAGTTTTGCATTTATCTTGGTTTTTGAGGTGGCTTTTAGTTGTAAAATGAGAGTGGATATTGAATATACAGTATGATAATGATTATGCAAATCTAGAGGTATACAGATAAGTACTCCATGACAAAAATAATTGGGAGCAATTCATTAAATTGTTACAACAGTTTTTAATTTTTTTCATATCATTCTTTGAATTTTGTTATATTCTAGTTTTCTTTTTAACAAACATATTTACTCCCTAAATAGTATTATACATTTAAATATAAAACTTCTATTGTCAAAAATGTATCATTCTGCCCCTGATGATTTTAGTCATAGAGTTGATATTTCACTAGAAATAATTCTCTACCACCCTAGGAATAAATTTAGAGCATCACAAAGGTAGACCCACCCATTAGGCCTTTCATTTTGTAGCTTCAGAGGGAAAAGACAACTAGCTTCTCAAATCCTATCATAGATGCTTTTGGTCCTTGAACTTTTGTCCCTGGAGATAGGCAGAGCAATCTTTCTTGATAATTGATCCACAGGGATGAGCAAACGTTTCATTATCAATAATTCCCAGTATATGAACTACCCTGGAAATACTAGGATGAGATGAAAAGCATGCTCTTCTCTGCTTATGTACCTATAGAGTGGAGCCATGAAATTCTCTTCAGGCATAAGTTCCTGGAAAGTTTTACATTTGTTCAGGAGCTGAATGAAATTTCTAGTTTGATTTACTTCTCCCTTCAGAAGAAAACAAAGTAATTGCATTAAAATTTTAAAATAATT
Organism: Antilocapra americana; assembly: GCA_007570785.1. Taxonomy (NCBI): domain Eukaryota; kingdom Metazoa; phylum Chordata; class Mammalia; order Artiodactyla; family Antilocapridae; genus Antilocapra; species Antilocapra americana. The sequence continues at coordinate 181,457 of ML663031.1, forward strand.
TATCTCAAAGAAAGAACCATGCTTATTACAGAAATTTTCAACTGACATGATCTTCAAGTTTTATTTGTGAGCAAAATTTGTGGCTGACATACTTCATAGACAGATGATATTGAAAGAAGTGTATTTTACCGACCTTGGCCTCCAGTAAGTATTATTCTCAAAGGTAGAAGATTTTAGGTAGAATCAAATAAAATGGATATGTTTTCAGGATATGTACACTGATATCATTTAAAGCTTTCTCCAACTAATGCCAAGATTTGTAGAACCAGAAATACAGAGTTGATGTAATCAGGGTCTGTAATCAATGTGCATATTTAGAAATATAATTTTGGAAGAAATTTAATTTTGAATTGTCAAATTGTACAAGCATCCTATTGTTTGAAGATTAATACTAATATGTGGTTTATAATTTAGTATATGCTACTGCAGTTTGCTAAAGTTGAAATTAATATTTCATTAGTATAATATTAAATATATTGGGAAAGAAAGAACAATGCATGGTGCATTAAACTATATATATCAAACACACACACACATATATATATAATTATCAATTATATATATCTCAAACAATTTTTGTTATTATATATCTAAAATTTTTGTAGATTTGCTGAAATCAATCATAAATAAGAATATAGTATTATGGGTATTCCTTCTGAGGTCAGTATACCTTGGTGGAAAATCAGATCCAATATTTAATAGCTCTGACTCTGATTGGGTTAACTAAATTCACAGTGCTTTCCTTCTCATATGAAGAATGTGTCAAATGGTACTAACTACAGTATAATAATCTCACAGTAATTAAATGCATTGATAATGATAAGCCTTAAAATAGTATCAGTGATTCTAACTATTCAACTGTACTAGATTTTGCTATGCTATACCCCAATATATAATTACTCTTATTTCTATATTTGGTAGTCAAATTAAAAGTTTTCTTTTCATATTCTCTACATACCTCTTGTCACTTTCTAGAAACAATATAACATCAAATATAAATACATCATGTTGTTTATAAAAACCCAAGCTTTTTGAAGTAATTCATGTCAAGTATCAACTTTGATTTCAACAGTTTGGAGCATTTGCACAGTATGGGTAGAAGGAATATCACACATGTGTCTGACTTCATCCTCATGGGACTGACAGACTCTGAAGAGATCCGGCTGGTCCTCTTCACCCTCTTTCTCCTGATATACCTGATCACTGTGCTGGGGAATCTGGGGATGATCCTGATAATCCGCCTGGACCCCCAGCTTCACACACCCATGTACTTTTTCCTCAGTCACTTGTCGTTTCTTGACCTCAGTTACTCAAGTGTCATCACCCCTAAAACCTTAGACAATTTACTAACTTCCAAGAAGAATATTTCATACCTGAACTGCTTCAGCCAAATGTATTTCTTTGTCTTCTTGGGTGCCACTGAATGTTTCCTTCTCTCCTCCATGGCCTATGATCGCTATGGAGCCATATGCAACCCTCTGCATTACCAGGTGATTATGTCCACAAGGCGATGCTGCTCTCTCATCTTTGGATCCTATTTGATTGGCTTTATGGACACCTCTGTCAATATTCTGTGCTTGAGCAGATTGAATTTCTGCAATTCAAAGATAATCTATCACTTTTTCTGTGATGGACCTGCAATTTTAGCCCTGTCATGCACTGACACACATGATATTGAAATCATTATATTCATTTCTGCTGGCTCCACCCTACTGGTGTCTCTTATTACAATATCTATATCCTATGTGTCCATCCTGTCTACTATCCTGAAAATTACTTCCACTTCAGGGAAGCAGAAAGCCTTCTCTACTTGTGCCTCCCATCTTCTGGCAGTCATCATCTTCTATGGCACTATGATTTTCACTTACTTAAAACCAAGTAAGTCCTACTCCTTGGGAAAGGATCAAGTGGCTTCTGTTTTCTATACTGTTGTCATCCCCATGCTGAATCCACTTATATACAGTCTCAGAAACAAAGAAGTAAAAAATGCACTCAGTAGGGTCATGAAGAAGAGAAAGGACTCCAAATAATTAAAATAACAGTGATGTTAAACTTCAAAGTTCATTTTTTTTCATTACTGTAGTATATTTCCTTGTTGTATCTTCAGAGACAAATAGAATGGTTTACTTGTTTATTTATTATCTTGAGCCATCATATGCCTAACTAATAATCTTGGATATTTTTTAAGAATATGCCTTTGGAAATCTACATTATAACTGGAAACCAGAATCATGTTAAACCATGGTCTAACTATACACATTTTTAAATGAAACTGATTTCCTAAATGAAAAAGTACAGTTGTCAGCTTTTAAAATATGTTTTATCTATTCCAAAACATAATCCAACTTTAGGAATGTTATGATGGAAAGAGGTCAGTTTTGGGAGCAATGATACAAATTTCAGAAATAATTTATTTTATTTTATAGAGAAGCGTTATAGCAGTGATTGTAAGCACTTTCTTGGGAACCACACATTCCAAAATTTAGATTCCAGGACTGCTGCTCTATTACTTACATAGCACATAAATCATTGAAAATTCAAGCCTCAAGTTTCCTCAACTGTACTAGATAAATAATACTTTTAGGTCCATATAGTTACTATAAGGGGCTTCACAGGGGCTCAGTTGTAAACAATCCATCTGTTAATGCAAGAGACATGTGTTCAATCCCTGGCTCTGGAAGATCCCTGGAGAAGGAAATGACAACCCACTCCAGTGTTCTTGTCTAGAAAATTTCATGGACAGAGAAGCCTGGTGGACTACAGTCCAGGGGCTTGCAGAGTCTGACAGGACTGAGTGGCTGAGCATACATGCATTCACACACATAGTTACTACAAAAATTAAATCAATTAATGTATGTAAAGCATTTAAAGCAGTACTAATAAATTTTGGCCATTATCATAAAAATATTGATATCCCTCCAGTATTTTTAACATACAATGACTTCTTTGTAATGAATATATAGTTGTGTTTTATGAGTTATTTTAGGTTGATTTAAAAGGCAAACCCACAAACAGCTAAGGAAACACTCACCACCTCACAATTTTGGATTTTAGTGAAATATGTTAATATAGTAAAAATTTGAAAAATATTGAAAATTTAAGGAAACAGAAATGGACTAGAAGTTACTATGTGTTTAGTATGTGTTCTTCTAGATTGATAATTATGTACATTTTGTGTGTATATTTTATGAACATGTGTGATATTTATGACATTTCCTATTTTTTTGAGACTTTTTTCATACACTTACATGTATAAACTTGAATATTCCTTTATCACTGAAATCTAAGATGACTGTGTTTGGATGAGGGAAAGATGCTAATTTTGCAATTCTTTGGACATGAAATGTTACTGAATTCATCAAGTTAACATTCTGCATGAAATAAAGTGAAATTGTGTCTGATTCTTTGAGACCCCATTGACTGTAGTCCATGGGATTCTTCAGGCCAGAATACTGGAGTGGGCAGCCTTTTTTTTTTTTTTCTCCAGGCGATCTTCCCAATCCAGGGATCAAACCCAGATATCCTGCATTTCAGGCAGATTCTTTACCAACTGAGCAATCAGGGAAGCCCATTGACAAGTTACACAATCTATATCTAAATATGCCCGTGGCTGCTTACAAGATCAAGAAGCAAGTTTTTCTTTCAAGGAGTTGTTGATGCTGGGAGAGGATTGGTCTTTATGGTTGAGCACGCATTTCTGTTGAAGGGTCAATGCGTAATGCTGATACACAATGCACAGCACAGAGGAGAGAAGAGACCAAAGGACATCAAAACTATTTTTTTAATCTCTAAATTTTTCTTGTGTCATCATAAAATATGATTTTTATTTCATATCTATGTAATAGAACTTACAAGATTTAAAGTGGTTTTGCCAGTGTTTATAAATATATTGTATATAACTATTGACATTTTGATAATAATATACTTAAAACTTTTGCATTTTTATATTATCATTTATTCATATGTGGACAGCCAAATAATATATTCCAAACTGAGCTTAGTAGTGGAAGTTACCTTTCTTGAAGAATTTTTACCAAATGTATATGAAAGCAACACCATCTGTTTATAGAGGAACCATATATGCTCAGCAAGAAGCACCTTCCAGGGATTTCCCTGACTGCCTAGAGGTTAAAACTTTATTTTCCAATGTAGGGGGTGTGGGTTCAATCCCTGGTGAGAGAGCTAAGATCCCACATTCCTCATGGCCAAAAAACCAAAACATAAAACAGAAGCAATATAGCAGCAAATTCAACAAAGACTTTTAAAAACAGTCCACATCAAAAGAAAAAAAAAGCTCTTTGAAAAAGAAAGAAAAGAGGCCAAAATAAAGGTAAAGGAGACCAAGTGTCATTATTTCCCTGAGTGCTCCAAAATATTTCCTTCACTTTAAAGCTTTATCAGAAAGTATCAGAAAACACTGACTCTCTTTAAAAATAAATAAATAAAGGGTAAAATCCCTATGCTACCTTATTGTGATATCCAAAATCCCACAAAAGTATCTTCTTTTTTCTTTAATGGAAGGTTTTGGGGGAAGGCTCATGAGTTAATGGATTATTAAAATGCTTAATATTCCCTTTCAACGTGATAGCTATTGGAGCTTTTTCTCTTTCTTTTCTCTCTTCTTTCTTTTTGTCCTTTTTTCTATCAGATATCCTGGTACCCTAGAATCTATCAGGAGGGCCAGATTCTTGACAAAGTTGTGCTTTTACCTATGTGACCTTTAGCACATTAATTTTCCACTCTATTTGCTAGTTCCTTCATCTGACAAGGAACTCACCCCATGCACCTCTAAGATAGTTTTTATATATAACATTTCTGTAAGTATACAAATATCTGTATGTATGTGTCTTGACCCTCAGCAATTGGTAGTTAACCCTTCAGAGTAACTGTCGCAGAAAAATGTCCCCTTAAGCCATTATTTCTATTGTGAGACTGACAGTTAGGAACTGCAACCTTGTTTCTAATGTTTTGGAGCCCAATCCCACAGCAGCTTCTCTTGCCATCACCCATAGCATATTGATGGTAGATCCTGCCAACCTTTACAAGGATGCTAATGACTCCCTAAACAATGTGTTTCTTCAGTTCAATTCAGTCACTCAGTCGTGTCCCACTCTTTGCAACCTCGTGGACTGCAGCATGACAGTCCTCTCTGTCCATTACCAACTCCCAGAGTTTACCAAACTCACATCCATTGAGTTGTGATGCCATCTAACCATCTCATTCGCTGTCATCCCCTTCTCCTCCTGCCTTCAAACTTTCTCAGCATCATGGTCTTTTCAAATGAGTCAGATATTCCCATCAGGTGGCGGAAGTATTAGAGTTTCAGCTTCAGCATAAGACCTTTCAATGAATACCTTGGAAAAGTGAATGTTCTAGAAGCCCTTGGAGAAGCCAGATGAAAGGTGAGGAGGGTGATCTTTAGATAGCAGTGGAGTAGATCACACTTAATAGGTTATTTATAATATTTATGTCACCCATCTTCAATATCATGCCAGATTGATCTGACATTCTGATTTCAAATCCCAAATCCTTGCTTAATGTTCCTGTGCCAATGCAGTTAGCCATACTAAACTTAAACTTTCTGTGTCCTTGGCCTTATGTCTCAGAATCGATCCATACAGATATGCTCCAGACTCTTGCCAGCCTCAATGGGTGATGTCCTGTAATTCTTAGCAGATCAGATTTTGCATTTCACTGTCTGGGCTACGTGGGTTTTGAAGTTTCACACCAAACACAGAAGAAACAGAGGATGATGGGGTTGGGTGTAAGGGAGGCTTGTTTCTACATATGTTCAACCCTCTCATGTACAGTCAATAATGAGGCTTAGTGCTCAGGAAGTTCTTATTCCCTAGATAAAGGGGAGGAATTATTGGTTTTTGAAATGAGACTTAAGGATTTGAGATGAGAAATTCTCAGATTTTCACTTCTCTGCCCAAATGCCCGTATCTTATGCCTCAGAACCTCACTCCTTTCTGGTCATACTCTTATCTTTCCTTAAATACCAAACAAATTTATCTGGGGGAGGTAACTGCACTGCTACAATGTGGTCATAGCATCTGTACTCAAATATAGTTTTCCAAGGACCAGAGGAAGTGAGAGACTTTTTCAAAGATATAGTTTATGCTTGCTGCTGCCAATTTGTTTTATCAGTTGGTTAGCCTCATATTTAAACTGCAGCAGAAGCCAACTCTCCCTATGATATTTATAATATCCATCTGCAAGCTTCTCTGCTACAGGAAATGATACCTCAGTGCTTTTCTTTCCACCTATCTTTCATTCCATGATGCCACTGGTGATCACTTAAATAACTCTGATGCTACTGGAGGTGTTTCTCAGGTGGCACTAGTGGTAAAGAACCCACATTCCAGTGCAGGAGACGTAAGAGACATGAGTTCGATCCGAAGGAGATCACAAGGAAGATCCCCAGGAGAAGGGCATGGTCAAACATTCCAAGATGCTATATGTTACCACTGTGCCATTTCCCACCAGGATGAGTTTATATGTCTAATCTTCAAATATGTGAACAATCCAATTCTGTTTGAATAATTATCTCCTGAGACTGCTCTAAGACCAGTATCAGTTATAAACGTGGAAGGTAGCAGAAGTCCACACAAACTGGTCAGTTTGGTGAGAGCTTAATAAAGATATTAATAGATATGACCCAGCAATCCCACTGCTGGGCATACACACAAAGGAAACCAGAATCGAAAGAGACACATGTACCCCAATGTTCATTGCAGCATTTTTTACAATAGCCAGGACATGGAAGCAACCTAGATGCCCATCAACTGACGAATGGATAAGAAAGCTGTTGTACATATAGACAAAGGAATACTACTCAGCATTAAAAAAAAAAATCATTTGAATCAGTTCTACTCAGGTGGACGGAACTGGAGCCTATTATACACAGTGAAGTAAGCCAGAAGGAAAAACAACAATACAGTATACTAACGCATATATATGGAATTTAGAGGGATGGTGACGAGAACCCTGCATGCAAGACAGCAGGGGGAACGCAGATGTATGGAACGGATTCGTGGACTCTGTGGAGGAGGGCAAGGGTGGGAGGATATGGGAGAATGGCATTGAAACATGTTAATTACCATATGTGAAATCAATCGCCAGCTCAGGGTTGATGCTCGGGGCTGGTGCACCGAGATGACCCAGGGGGAGGGAATCGGGAGGGAGGAGGGAGGGGGGTTCTGGAGGGGGAGCATATGTAAACCCATGGCGGTTTCATGTCATTGTATGGCAAAACCAACACAATAAAGTAAAGAAAATTTTAAAAAAAAGATATTAATACAAAGGGATGTCTAAGGCTTGCAGAATTTCCAGACTCGTGTGACAAATCTGGAACTAAAAACTTCAGAAAGCTGTTACCTTCTCTATTCCTGGAGGAATCAATGTAAGAAGAGAAAAGGGCTATGAGCACCATGGCTGCAGTGGCACACTGAGTGCTGCAGAGAGGAGCTACCCCACACCAGAGGTCAGGGGCAGCAGCTGAGAGGAGCTACCTCACATCCCAGGTAAGGGGTGGTGGCTGCGCTTTACTGGAGCAGATATGAAGAGAGATTCAGAGTCCAAGGTACAAGAAACCCAGGTAAGGTGGTAGGCACAGAGAGAGGGGATCAGGGGGCAGACAGGCTGAAACTACAGTCACGGACGACCAGCCAATCTGATCACATGGATAAAGCAAGGCCTTGTCTAATTCCATGAAACTAAGCCATGACATATGGGGCCACCTAAGATGGAGGAGTCATGGAGGAGAAGTCTGAAAGAATGTGGTCCACTGGAGAAGAGAATAGCAAACCACTTCGCTGTTCTTGCCTTGAGAACCCCATGAACAGTATGAAAAGGCAAAAAGATAGGACTCTGAAAGATGAACTCCCCAGGTCAGTAAGTGCCCAATATGCTACTGGAGATCAGTGGAGAAATAATTCCAGAAAAAATGCAGGGATGGAGCCAAACCACACCCAGTTGTGAATGGGACTGGTGATAGAAGCAAGATTTGATGCTGTAAAGAGCAATATTGCATAGGAACCTGGAATATTAGGTCTATGAATCAGGACAAGTTGGAAGTGGTCAAATAGGAGATGACAAGAGTGAACATCAATATTCTATGAATCAGTGAACTAAGATGGCCTGGAATGGGTGAATTTAACTCAGATGACTATCATATCTACTACTGTGGGCAAGAATCCATTAGAAGAAATGGAGTAGCCATCGTGATCAACAAGAGTCCTTTGACTGTGTGGATAACAATAAACCATGGAAAATTCTGAAAGAGATGGGAATACCACATGACCTGACCTTTCTCTTGAGAAACCTGTATGCAGTTCAGGAAGCAACAGTTAGAATTGGACATGGAACAACAGACTGGTTCCAAACAGGAAAAGGAGTATGTCAAGGCTGTATATTGTCACCCTGCTTATTTAATTTCCATGCAGAGTATATCATGAGAAATGCTGGGCTGGAGGAAGCACAAGCTGGAATCAAGTTTGCTGGAAGAAATATCAATAACCTCAGATATTCAGATGACACTACCCTTATGGCAGAAAGTGAAGAAGAACTAAAGAGCTTCCTGATGAAAGTGAAAGAGGAGAGTGAAAAAGTTGGCTTAAAGCTCAACATTAGGAAAACTAAGATCATGGCATCTGGTCCCATAACTTCATGGCAGATAGATGGGCAAACAGTGGAAACAGTGCTTGACTTTATTTTTATGGGCTCCAAAATCACTGCAGATGGTGATTGCAGCAATGAAATTAAAAGACGCTTACTCCTTGGAAGGAAAGTTATGACCAACCTAGATAGCATATTAAAAAGCAGAGACATTACTTTACTAACAAAGGTTTGTATAATCAAGGCTATGGTTTTTCCAGTGGTCATATTTGGATGTGAGAGTTGGACTATAAAGAAAGCTGAGCATCAAATAATTGATGCTTTTGAAATGTGGTGTTGGAGAAGACTCTTGAGAGTCCCGTGGACTGCTGGAAGATCCAACCAGTCCATCCTAAAGGAGATCAGTCCTGGGTGTTCATTGGAAGGACTGATGTTGAAGTTGAAGCTTCAATACTTTGGCCACCTGATGCGAAGAGCTGACTCATTGGAAAAGATCCTGGTGCTGGGAAAGATTGAGGGCAAGAGGAGAAGCAGAAGACAGAAGATTAGATGGATGGATGCCATCACCAACTTGAGGGACATGGGCTTGAGTGGACTGGACAGGGAGGCCTGGTATGCTGCGGTTCTTGGGGTCACAAAGAGCCAGATATGACAGAGCAACTGAACTGAATTGAACTGATGAACACTGGAGGCGAAGCTCTGAAATGGGCCATCCAGCAGGATCTGTAGTTTGGGTCCAGGGATGAAGACAGCTATGACATTTTTGCAAGAAAGAAGGCTGGGAAAAAACCACTCTGACCTTACATATTCCCTTCTAGTCACAATCACTGACTAAAAACTCTAAGTATACAGAGAAGAAAGGAGCCCACTGATGTAGTTAGTACAGCTGAGCATCCTGGATCAGAGATGAGATTAAAAGTATGACACATGGATTTGGAAGAACAGAGGAAAGGTATTCAACATGTAACAAAGGCAGCAATGGCAACAAAAACATGGAGAACAGACTTGTGGATAGAAGGCGTGGAAGGAGACCCTGGAACAAATGGAAAGAGTAGCATGGGAACACGTATATTACCATATGTAAAACAGATAGCCCTTGGGAATTTACTATATGACTCAGGGAGCTCAAGCCTAAAGATGTGGGATAGGGTGGGAAGTGGAAGGGAGGTTCAGGAGACACACACACACACACACACACACACACACACATATATATATATATATATACCTATGGCTGATTCATGTTGATGTATGGCAGAAACCAACAAAATACTGGAAAGAAACTTTCCCTCAATTAAAAATAAATACATTAAAATGTTTAAAAAAGTAGTATCAGAGAATATGTGATTTTAACATACACAACATATATATAAATATATATGTTTTTACATATATATAACATATTTATGTATACACATAAGTTTAATCTGGCATCTACATAACTAAATAAAAATGAGAATGAACATTCTGAATGATTAGATTTTCATTAGGAAACCTTAGTCTCAAAAAAATTTCTTCATCTTCAGTTCAGTTCAGTCACTCAGTCATGTTCAACTCTCTGTGACCCCATGGACTGCAGCACGCCAGGCTTCACTGACCATCACCAACTCCTGGAGCTTGCTCAAACTTGACGTCAAACTCATCGAGTCAGTGATACCACTCAACCACCCCATCCTCTGTCTTCCCCTTCTCCATCTTACTATTTCTCAATTTCTCAACACACATTTTTATTTAATTTCCATGAAATCCTAAGGGTTTGCAGGAATCTACAACTCCAGGGGTGCAGAAACTGATTTAAATAATACTGAGACAGGCATACATAAATTCTGTTCAGGTGATAGCACTGCTGATACTTTATGTAAGTTTTCTAAATCAGATATTAGAGGTCTCAACTTCATACTCCAAGACATATATTTATCTAGTTGCTATTATTAAGGTTAAAAATCAAAAATAAAACTATAAAAGCAATAAAAAATTCAAAGGATGTAGAAATTTATACTACTTTGTTACTTATGCAGTATATACAAATTATATTTAAAATTGATTCTTTATAATATTGTTATATATTATTCCTTACTGTAAATTACATAAAACACACATAATTCTGTGTACTTTATAATCATTTTCTTGTATATGACTCCTCTTTATATGTTTTTTCCCCAAACATGTGTGTAGGTTATTTATTTATTTATTTTTCTGTATAATTTAATATTTTCTTATCCCAAGAGATATTACTAAGAGACATGAATCTAGTTATGACTGTAGAGTTTCTCAATATATAAAAGCACTTAAAACTACTTTACTTTTTTTTGAAAAATATGTAAATTAGGAAAGTCTACATGGATATAGAGAACAGGTTTGTGGTTGGCAAGAGGGAGAAATTTGGGGAAGGGATGGGGTAGTAGGTTGGCTTTAGCAGATGTAAGCTATTATAATAGAGTGGGTAAACAACAACTTCTTAATGTATTGCAAAGAGAACTATATTCAGTATACTATGATAAACCATAATGAAAAAGAATATAAAATATGTATATATTTACACACACACATATACATATGAATACATACACATATATGAAGTAGTACTTCATTTATATATGTGCTTATAAATGAAGTATTGTAGAAAGAACGCTACTTTGTTGTACTTCAATTTGAACAATAAATAGAACTAATATTTGATATAAACAGAAGTAAACTTTAAGCTATGAAGTCACACATTTAATAAAAAGGGAAATTGACATTACAAATAGCACCAAAATACAAAAGACAGAGATTCCAAATACATGCTCTCTTTATTTCAACAATCTTTACTAAAGTAAGAAATAATAACCAACATCAGAAATTGGAAATTGAATACTGTTAAAGTTCATGGGGTTGCAGAGTCGGACAAAACTGAGCACCTAAACTGAACAGCTAAACTAATTAAACTAAGAAGGTATTACACTGAGGAGGCTCTAAAATCTTAGTAGACTGTGCACAAAACAAAACCTAAATCTGAATATACAAAGATCAGAAAATGAGACATAAGAAAAAACAACCACAAACCATTAACTCAACTTGCCCCAGGAAGGCAACAACTTAATATATAACCAATGAAATTTTTTGTTTGTTTTTGTTGTGATTCCACATCTTCTCTATAAAAAATCTCTCCCCTAGCTCCTAATCCCTGGAGTGTTCCTAGCTATTTTCAGTTTGGAGCTGCCTGATTCAAATTGAACTTTGCTTAAACAAAGACTTGGAAAATTCCCATTTACCAAAATTTATTTATCAACAATATATATGCAATTGTAAAGTCTGTGTGGTTTTCTTACAAGATGAAAACTCTTTTTAGAATGATCACTTTCATTATTAGATCCTGGACTTCAAGGTTTACTGTTGATATATTGACCTTTATTTAACTATTTTCTTTATACTCAGCCCTGTGATAGAAGCAGAACTCCCATTTTCTCTCCTTTTCAACCATGGAAAGAAACAACCACATGGTGACTGAGTTCATCCTTAGTTGGCTTCACAACAGACCCCAGGATGCAGCTGGTCCTGTTTGTGGTGTTCCTTGGTATCTGCTCTGTGACTGTGCTAGGAAATACCACCCTCCTAGTGCTGATCTGTAGTGACTCTCGACTGCACACACCCAATTATTTTTTCCTTGGGAATCTGTCTTTCTGGATTTCTGTTTTCCCTTTGTGTACATACCAAAGATCCTAGTGACCTGCATCTCTGAAGACAAGAGCATCTCCTTCACTGGCTATGTGCTCCATTTCTTCTCCACCAGGGCTGGCTTACAGTGAGTGTTACCTGCTGGCTGCCATGGCTTATGACCACTAGGTGCCCATTTCCAGTCCCCTGTTCTATACTCAGGTCATGTCAAGGAAACTGCATCTGTTTGTCTGTATATTCCTATACCAGGGGTTTTGTCAATGCAATAATAAGCCCCAGCAACACACTCAAATTGAATTTTTGTGGTGACAATGCTATTGATGACTTTTTCTGTGATGTCCCTGGTGTAGTTGGCATGCGATGTGAAAGAGACATATCAGGATGTACTGTACTTCCTCCTGACCTCCAATGACATCATCCCCATTGTGCACACAGTTGCATCTACCTCTTCATCATCACCACTGTCTTGAGGATCTGCTCCACCCAGGGCCACCTCAAAGCCTTCTCCACCTGCTCCTCCCCACAGATCTCTGTCACCTTGTGCTATGGTTCCCTTCTCAATATCCACTCCTACCTTCCAAGTTCCAGCTATTCCCTTGAGAGGGACAAGATGGTGTCTATATTTTACACCGTGGTGCTCCCCTTGTCAAACCCCATAATCTATAGTCTGTGCAATAAAGATATGAAAGAAGCTCTGAAAAAACTCTTCATATTAACATAATCCAAAATCTAAATTGACATGAATTTCTCAAATCAGTGCTCAGTGATAATAGACTTCTTCAAGGGAAGCTTGAGTCTAAGAATTAAAGAATACCAGTTTGAGAAGATATTGTTTTGTTTTAGTCATCATATTATAATCTATACTGTAAAACATAGGTTCAATTTAATATTACTATAACTTTTAAAAGTAGCATCCATATTTAATGCAAAATAAAAGTGTGCATATTTTCTCTGGAATCCAAAAGGCTTGAATTTTGTTTTTCTATTCCCCCTGATTTGACCCAATTTATTTTCTTTGCCTAATGGGATTTATGGGAATATTAAGAAAATGTCTTATTGATTCTGGAGGTTTTAGGGGAAAAAAAACCTACTTCTCATCCAGTACTTAGAGCTTCTGTGGAAATAAAAGAATAAGCAATGTTAGCATTGTGATGAAAACAGAATGGCCATTGGCTTGTTACTTAAAGAATGCAGATGTAAAAGAAAGAACAGATATATCAGAGCTAGTACAATGAAGTGGCTGCGACTATTTGCTTTACATTTTTAATTTAAATGCATTTATAAATGTCCTCACTACAGAAATAGCTAAAATCTTTCAATAACAAAGTTCTAACTTACAAGATGCAGGCTGCTCATTCATGATATGTGACTAATAATCCTTGAGTTACATGGTTGTAAAGAGTATTAAAAAAAATGCCAACTGACCCTGCCATGTACTGAATATGGAACTGTAAGTTTCTTTGTACTTAATGTCTTCTGGTGGGAGAAAATGGCATTGAGTGTAGAATATAGTGGGGCTTTTGTTTATTGGTTTTTCACTTCTGATTTGTTCTACTTGCTATTTTTCTTCAGGGAATATGTGGTGGTACACAATGAAAGAGAAGGAAAAGTGAAAATGTTAGTCACTCAGTTGTGTCCCAATCTTTGTGACCCCATGGATTGTAGTCCACCAGTCTTCTCTGTCCTTGGAATTCTCCAGGCAAGAATATTGAGAGTGGATAACCATCCCCTAGCTGCCAAAGAACCCCCCTGCAATCCTGATGACCTGGGTTCAATCCCTGGGTTGGGAAGATCCCATGGAGAAGGGAAAGGTTACCCATTCCAGTATTCTGGCCTGGAGAATTCCATGGACCCTGTAGTCCATGGGGTTGCAAAGAGTCAGATATGACTGAGTGACTTTCACTTTCACTTTCTCCAGGGGATTGACCAACCCAGGGATTGAACCCGGGTCTTTTAAATTGCAGGTAGATTCTTTACTGTCTGAGCCACCAGGGAAACTTATGGCAGGCTTTTGTCTGTGAGAGATTGCTCTCTATCAGGATTATACACAATCTAAAAGACATATTTCTAATGATTTGAAAAGATGTTTCTTTATTTTCAATTAAAAAAAATTCAAACAGTTTGGCTAATAGTAAATTGACATAGAAGACACCAGTTTTACAAAGACACAAACTGATGAAGATATTTTCTATGTACTCATCTAGAGTTCTATGAATAAATATGGAAGGAATTACTTGCTAAAAACTAAATGTGTATAAAATCTTGAGTAATTTATAAAAATTTAGCCACCCAAAATCTTTCCCCATGGAATGAAGCTCACTAGTATTCAAAGTATGTGCACAAAACTCATTGAATTCCTTTTCTCTGTAAGACCTCCCAAAGATAATCAAGTAGAGAGAGTTTGTGAAAATCTAGTCCTTAAGATAGATAATACAGTATTTTAAAATGTCTAACAATCTAGTATTATGTGTATATAATAATTTAATCACAACAAAAAAGTATTAAAAAAAGAAAAATAATTTGATTAATGTTTCATCTTTTAAGTATAACATCTTGCATTTAACTAAAATATGGCAATGTTTACAAACATGTTTATAAACCAATAACTTGGAAAATGCAATGGGAACTTTCTGCAAAAAAAAAAAAAGAAAAATATATATCACTTTCATCTCTGCAGCCTTATGGTCTGTGTTGCTTTCCAGAAGGCCTCTTTGACGTCTTTGTTTCTCAGGCTATAGATGAGAAGGTTCAGCAGTGGCTCAATCACAGTGTAGAACAGGGCAGCCATTTTGTCTCTCTTTAGCGAGTAGGTGGAACTTGGCCTTGAGTACATGAAGAGCAAGGATCCATAGAAGAGCATGACTGAGACCAGGTGTGAAGCACAGGTGGAGAAGGTCTTGCGCCTTCCTGAAGCTGTGCGGATCCTCAGAATAGCCAGAAGGATGTTGAAATAGGAAATTATGATGGCAAGAATGCTGGAGAGGACCGTGAAACCCACGAGACCCAGGAGGACCTCCTCATAGACCTTGGTGTCTGTACACGACATCTTCACCAGTGGTGGTGCATCACAGAAGAAGTGGTCAATGATATTTTTGCCACAGAAACTCAGGCGAAAAGTATTGGCAGTATGGGCTATGGCATTCAAGAACCCTCCTATATAGGAGCCAGCAATAAGTCTGGTACAGAGAGAATAAGACATAGAACTTGAATAAAGTAGCGGGTTACAGATTGCCATGTGGCGGTCATATGCCATGACTGCTAGGAGAAAGCACTCAGTGTAGGCTACCAGACAAGAAAAGAACAGCTGGGCTCCACATCCAGCCAATGACATGTGCTTATCTTCTGAGATACACGTAGCCAGGATTTGGGGAGTGTACACAGAGGTGTACCAGAAATCCAAGAAACACAGATTGCCAATGAAAAAAATACATAGGTGTGTGCAGGTGGGAATCAATATGAATTAAGATAACCAAGGTCATGTTACCAGACAAGGTCATCAAATAGAGCATCAGAAAGATTCCAAAAAGAATCAGCTGCCACATGGGGTCTGATGAGAGGCCCAATAAGGTGAATTCAGTCAAGATGGTGTGATTTCCAATTTCCATGTCCACTAGGAGAAAGCTTGATAACATAATGAGAAATATAATATAGTGATTTTTCTTTTGAAAGAAACGAGTGTCAATTAAGTCAACAGTTACTAGGAGGCATATTAAACCCTTATCATGTACATAAAATACATATTTCAATCTGTGACACAGAAATACCACTAATTTGGAGAAAACATCTGCTTTTAAAATTAGGATTTTCCCTTACTAATTGTTTAACGTAGAACTAGTAACTTGGTCTCATCAAACAGTTCAGCAAAATATGACCCCAACAGGTTGCCTGATTGAGTTAAGCAGATACACAGGGAAACACCCAGCCAAATATTGGGTACATGATGAGTGCTCAAAAAATGAATATTCTGTGTGTATTATTGAACCTTTATGTGTCAGGAATCATGCTGATATTTCTACAAATATCAGTACACTGTAATGCTCTTGCCACTATCAATACAATAGAAATATTTACATATTTCTCTCTATATATATGTGCTTAGTTGCTCAGTTGTGTCCAACTCTTGTGACCCCATGATGTATGTAGCCTACCAAGCTCCTCTGCCCATGGGATTTCCCAGGCAAGAATATTGGAGTGGGTTGCCATTTCCTTCTCCAGGGTATCTTCCTGACCCAGGAATTGAATCCAGGTCTCCTGCATTGCAGACAGACCCTTTACTGACTGAACTACAAGGGAAGCCCCATATATACATACATTCCACTATGTTCAGATAGTATCCTAAATCCATACTTAATCTACTTAATCCATTTCACAATTTATAAGGTATTATTAAAATCCTCAGGCTTCCCAGGTGGCTCAGTGGTAAAGTAGTTATCTACAATGCAGGAGATATGAGTTCATCCCCTAAATCAGGAATATTCCCTAGAGAAAAACATGACAATGCACTCACTATTCTTGCCTGGGGAAATCTCATGGACAGATGAGCCTGGGAAGTTACAGACCATGGGGTCACAAAAATATCAGACTTGACTTAATGATAAGTAACAGCAGCAATAAAATTATAATCCTCATGTGTTAGTAGTTGAAGAAACATTTCCAATGTCCTAGAACTGATCAACAGTACAGCTGCTATTTGAGCCCAGAGTTTTATTTATCAAGAACACATGGTCTCAGCTGTTAAGCCATTGACCTCTCTTAAAAATAGGTAAACACATTTTTGTCTTGTTTCCCTACAATCCTCTGACAACCTGAATTTCTTCACCTACAAAATAGGGTTTAAAAGCTATTTTTAATAATGTTTTTATTCTGCACTTTTCTATAGTTTATGTGAGATTTATATACATAGGTAAACATTTTTGGATTCAGTGAACTTTGAGTATTCGAAAGAACCAACTTTTTGATGTCAAGGCTACATTGAGAAATCATGAATCCTTCCAGCTTTATATCTTGAACTTCCAGAGCTCTCAAAGAGAAGCTACAAGAAGGTATCTAATGTAAGCTAAAATAAGGAACCTAATGTAAACTATAGAATTAGTTCTCATGACCCAGGTCTAGTTTACTTTTCCCTCAAGTATAGAGGCAGTGAAAGAAAGCTAGACCTAAGAGAACTGTGATTTACTTTAATATTAAAACATTCATCTTTGATTTAAGCCAGAGACAATGCTATACCTAGAATGCAAATATAAATTTTCTACCTCAAGGTCTATTGGTTTGGTTCCACTTGTTTCTTGTGAGGTAGCTTAATCTTTCCAAGATAAGGTATCCTAAACTTTCAAATGTATTGATATATGATATGTTCAGAGAGGATGTGACTTCATTAATGACACAATGGTAAAAACAACTTTGGAGTCCTAAAGACCATTCCATTTCTTTTCAGTATATACTGGAATTCTTCTTATTAGCACACCAAGAACAGACACTTTAGTCATATATTCAAGGTTCTATAAACTGGCTTTAACTTAAACTTTTATGAACATCCTTCTCACTACTTGTCTTGATCTACTAGAACTTCAACCAAAGTATATTCCTCACATGATTGATCCCCACACATCATGGGAGCTTTGCGATTACAGCACTGTTGTTATTGATCTGTAGAATACAACTTCTTTCTGAATATGCTCAAACATGAGAGAAGTATCTCGAGGGGAATTTTTTGGTATTATAGTGTTAACACATAAAATGATGTGTCCCTTGTGTTCTGGTGGTTAGCCTCCGCTCTCCCAATTCAGGGGATGCATGTTCAGTGCCAGGTCAGGGACTTAGAGCTCACATGCCACAACTAAGAATTTCCATTCTGCAACGGAAAGTTCCTGCATGCCACGACAAATATCAAAGATTTCCTGTGGTGAAACTAATCCTCAGAACAGCCAAATAAATAAATAAACGTAAATGTTAAAAAATTTAAAAACACAATTCAAAAACTAAATAAATAGAAAATAAACTGGTGAGTTGTAGACAACATCTCAATAGTTTCTATAAACTATCTCTGCTACATTATCACTTGGCTAAATAATAAGAAAATATCTAGGACTTATTAAGTCATTTTTAAACATTTCTATTGGCATGTAGTTCATTTACAATATTGTGTTAGTTTCTGGTGTACAGTAAAGTTAATCTATTATACATATACATGTATCTATTCTTTCTTAGATTCTTTTCCCATCTAGTCCACTACAGAGTATTTAGTAGAGTTCTCTGTGCTGTAGAGCATGTTCTCATTAGCTATTTTATAAATAGTAGTGTGTATATGTCATTCTTCATCTCCCAATGTATCTTGTCAACCACTTATTGCCTTGTGATCATAAATTAATTTTCTACATTCATGACTCTGCTACTTTTCTACTTTTCTGTAAATAAGTTCATTTGCACCTTTTTTTTATATTCTACATATAAACAATAGATGGTATTTTTCTTTGTGTGACCTAATTTTCTGCTGTAATTGTCACTCAGTATGACAATCTCTACGTCCATCCACGTTGCTCCTAATGGCATGATTTTGTTCTTTTTATGGCTGAGTAATATTCCATATATACCACCATAAACATAAAGCTCATTTTTAACACAATATAAATTTGGGGAAAAAAACTAAAATATCTGGACAGAATCAATTATTACTCTTCTACAACTGCCGTCTAAAGAGATAACTGGAAAAATAAATGAATAAATGTTGTTGGCTAAGCTCAAAGTCTTCTCAGAAGTAGAGATATTTAAAAGACCCTGAAAAATGAGTTTAATGCTAGCCCATTGTCAGGGGTAATGAGAGCAGGAGAGGATATCCATGAGAAGAAAAAACATATATCAGATCCCTAACATGAAACCAAGAAACAGAGTGATTAACTTAAGATGGAGTGGACAGAGGAACCAGGAATGAGCCATAAAAGTTATCATCTCACTAAGCTTACTGGAAACCTTATTAGGGACTTCTCACTTGAAACTGAAATAAATGGAAATATTGCCATTGTGAGGAAGTAACACCATCAGGTTTACATTTTCAAGGTCTACTCTGGCTGCAGATTGGACAATGGATTGAAAGATAGGAAAATTTCCTCTTAACTGGAGTTTCTCTGAAATCATTGGTCCTCTATTACTTGTAAGTTCAATCCTCTGATAAAGGCAGGAAAGGGGCATTCAAAAATTGATAGGACTGTATAAACTGGGAACTTATCTTAATAAACAAGACACAAAGACTCTCAGTCTCAATATATCATCTTACTAGAAAGATGTATTTATACAATAATTTAATCTCAAAATACTAGGAAAGTCTTAAAGACAAGATCCATTCAAAGTATTAGCTGGTAGTGAAAGTATCCCTTCTGTATATTTTTTTCTGTAGAAATTACAAGATCCTGGAACGTGTGAATTAATAAATTTGGTGAAAACTTTAGAACATTCTATAACTAGATGGAACCTCATAGCTATCATGCTGAATTCTCTGTGAAACATAATTACATCACAAATGAATCACATTATACTTTATACTAAATCTCTAATATTTAAAAGATAAAGAGGATTTAGGATTCAGTGCTTCAACTGCAGGGTATACCAGTTTGATCTCTGGTTTGGGGAACTAATCACCTGCATGATGTGGGGTTCAGCTAAAAAATAGAAAAAGGTTTTTAAAATAAAAAAATAAAAGGAAAAGAAGTAAACTAACCACAAAGTAATGATCTCTATGATATACATATTTAAATGACCACAGTGTTTTACTGATTTAATGATATCTCAAGTAGATCTGTTATTACATTCTTTGATATGGCATCATCTTGCATTTGTTTTGGTCAATAGTTTGCCACATTGGCAGCACCATGCAGAGGCCAAGCCTGGATCTCAAGAAACATCATGTTTCTCTTCTTGCTTTTGGAATTCTGACACCACCAAGTAAACAAACCTGTTAGTTTTCTGAATAATGAGACATCTGGCTACATTCTCCTTGTGACCCCAGCAAGTTGGACCCAAGATACGTGAGTGGATCCACATGTGAGAGGTCAAAAATTCTGCCATTGACAAAGAATCTGGACCCCATGGGCAAAGACTGGGGTTATGAGGACACTGTTTAGGATCTCGTACTGAATACTCTTACACAAGTGATGGGTGAGAGATGGGGGGAAATGGTCTGCCAGTACCCTACCTATTAATGTAGCTGAGCAGTCTGAGAAAGGACTGAAACAAACCATCAAAAAATTGTGCCTGATATTGAAACATATATATTATGATATGTGAAACAGATCACCAGTCCAGGTTCAATGCATGAGACAGGGTGCTTGGGGCTGGTACACTGGGATGACCCAGAAGAATGGGATGGGGAGGGAGGTGGGAGGAGGGTTCAGGATGGGGAACACATGTATACCCATGGCAGATCCATGTCAATGTATAGCAAAACCACTACAATATTGTAAAGTAATTAACCTCCAATTAAAATAAATAAATTTATATTAAAAAAAGAAAATTTATAAGTTTCTAACACTGACATTCTATAATTATAAGAAGTGAGTAATAAATAATTTGAAATGTATGTATTTGAAGATGAATGCTTAGTTTCACCTCCAAAACTGATCCATCTGTTCATTTCTCCTAGAACCCACCTGTCAATGCAGGAGACATAAGAGATGCAGGTTCGATCCCTGGATTGCGAAGATCCCCTGGAGGAGAGCATGGCAACCCACTCCAGTATTCTTGCCAGGAGAATCCCCATAGACAAAGAAGCCTGGATGGCTACAGTCCCTAGGGTCCAAAGATTTAGACACGACTGAAGCAACTTAGCATGCACCCATGCACGTATTAGGAATCAACTTACTCTGTTTCTCTCCTGTCTTCTCTTCAAACTTGCAAGAAATTCTGGTGCCCCTGACTTCGAAACATATCCTGAAAGGACTTCCCTGTCACTCCAGGGGTTAAGACTCTGCTTCCAATGCAGGGGCCATGTGTTCAATCCGTGGTCGAGGAACTAAGATCCTACATGCTCTATGATGTGGGCAGGGGGGGACAAAGTTTATCCAGAGTCAGAGCACTTCTCACCGCCTCCACTGCTATCATCTTGATCCAAACAGCCACCATTTATGCCATGAATACTGCAAAATCCTTCCAACTGCTCTACATGCTTCTTCCTCTATAGCCTATTTTCCATGTATCATTTAGTATTGTTCTTTCCAAAAAAAAAAAAAAGAGGGGGGCAAGCCATGTCATCCCTGTTTAAATAAAAAAAACAAAACTTCCATGTGTTCCAATATATTTTAAGTTGCAGTGAAATTCCATGGAGTAGCCCTAATGTCCTCTGTGAGCAGGCCCTCTGGTCCCTACAGAGCCTTACTTTCTAGGACTCACTCCTCTATTTCTGTTCCAGGTTTGTGAACTTCCTCATTGTCCTCAAGAATAGCAGCCCTGCTATTCTTGACACAAAGATTCTTTAGTGTTGAGAATCTGGTTGTTTCCTGTCTGTTTCCTGTGTGAACTGGAAAATTTTCTGTTTCCCATGTGAACACTATTCCACAGATATTAGCAAGACTCATACTCTCAGCTCCTTTAAGTTCCAATCAAATGACACTTTGCCTTTTCTGCTCATCCTCATCACTCTATTTTAACTTCTCTATCCCCTTCCAATCAAACATCCCCATGCTTATTTGGCTCAGACTCTGCTCTTTTTCCTGAGACATATGATCATCCTCTTCTTTTTATTAAGTTTATTGTTTATCTTTCTCCTTCAAAATGTAACAACATAGGTCAAAAAGACTTCTCTGTTTCGTTTACTGCTGTATTCCATAGTATGGAAGGGTTCTTAACATCTAATCGGCACTTAATAAACATCTCTGAAATTAGTTAACAGGTAATTTGCACTTACAGTTTGAAGATATCTCCTTTCTAACCTTGCTCAAACTCTCCAGGACACAACTTCCCTCATGTGGTTAGTGTATTATGTCGCTGCTAAGAAAGAAGTGTAAATAAAACAAAGGCTCATAACCTCCAAAATGGACTAAAATAAATCCTGAATTTGAGATAAACAGCAATTAAAAATGAATAAAATATAACAAAAAACTGTCAGAGTCAGTCCTGTTAAACATCCCATAAAAAAGGACTTTATATGTCTTGTGGTCCTTGAAACAGCTCTGTCCCTTTCTCTCTTCAATGGAGCACTTAAAATTAGAGGGAAGGATGCATTCTTCTAGCACCAGAAAATGAGGACCAAGAAGGAAAATATCACACACTAGCAGTTTAAAGAGCACAGCATTCTCAGAACCACTAGAATAAAACAAGCATGTCTTTTTTTGCCCTCTTATTTTCTCTACTGTGTTCATGAATATATGATGACCCAGCATAGCTAACAGATTGAATTAGAATTCTAAATGAGGGTTACAAATAACATGAATGAAATTCTAGTTAGAAGATCATGTGTGTCCTTGGCATAAGAATGACCCTTTGAGAGCCAGACCAAACTCTGTCTGAGGTCACAGAAAAACCAGAGCATTTAGATGCCCCTGACCCTAGTTACCTACCCTTGATCAGCAATGATAGTCCTGGAAGTGACATCCTCTTCCCTCTCCTCTGATGCTTTCTGGAGCTTTGTTAGATCTAATATAAGTGTTTTCTCAATAGTCCATTGGGACCTCTTCTACAGAGCATCCCATAAATATGTGATTCTTTCTCCAAAGACACACTTAGAGCTCATTTGGAGCAGGGGAATAATATATTAATTAGGATATGATGAAATGAGGAGTATTTCATTAAAAGTCATCTCTCAAAATGAAACTGTCACAATTCAATTGCACATGTGTGTGATAATAGAAGTTCTCCAAATGGTACTAATTAGACTATTCTAGAAATTATCATATGATCCATCGTGTTTTTTTTTTTTTTCTCCCCTTCTATGTTCCAGTCTGTCCAGGCTACACTTCTGTGTCTTGCTCACTGAGAAACACCTATCAATTCTTGGTGTCAATGCTTGAGTTCTAACCCTCTAAAATCTGTGTGTTGAAGATCTAACCTCCAGTAAGTTGGGCTGTGGCTGTGGCTCTAGAGATAGAGCCTTTATAAAGGTGATTCAGTTAAAATGAGATGGTTAGGATGAGCCTTAATGCAATCGGACTGGGATCTTTATAAAATTTTTAAAAAATGGAACAGAGACACAAAGAGATATCAAGAATGCATTTTCACAGAAAAAAAGATTCATGTGAGGAGAAAGTAAGAAAGTGTCCATATGTCAACAAAGAAGAGAAACTTGAGAGCATGTGAACCATGCTGGCTCTTGGTCTTGACCTTTTAGCCTCCAGAGCTATGAGAAATTGGTTTCAGTTGTATATAACACTCAGACTCTGGTGTTTTGTTATGGCAGCCCTAGCAAACTAATACACTGGCTTATCAATACTGGGGTTTTTATTTTGATAAACCTTGTGTTTTCTTTGTATAAAGCCTATGAAATGTGATGCATCATAATAAAGCTTTCTTTAATTTCCACTAATTCATGTATAAAACTAAACAAAGAAATATAAACATTCATATGACCTCAATTGCTATCAGTTTTTGCTTTACCTCATTGAGACATTCACTGAATATTTTCTTGAATGCAAACCTTCTGGAAATCTATCTCTATAGTTTATTTCTATCTATATCTTAATTTTTGCATGCTTCATAAATACCTCTTATTTGTCCTTCATTCTTACAGATGTAAGGGAATTTTTTTTAACTGCTTGATTAAAGATATGTGTGCTTTCTTTAAGGAAATCTTTGTATTATAGAAAGTGAAAATAAGAAAATCAGAAAAGAAAAAATAAAATTATTTTGATTGACATTTTTATGAATCCTAAAAGTATACACTCCTTCACTGTGGTGGAATTTTTCTCATTCATTGAGTTTGAATATCTTTAATTCTTTTCTGTAAAACAATTGAGCAATATCTCTTGATTTAAGATATGGATATATCAGCTTCCCCACTCATTTGCCACTTTACATAATTGAAAAACCCAACCAATTCATATACATTGATCATTTTAAAAAGTGTTTATGCTGAACTGGGTATTATTCTTGTTGGAAAACTGGAATTATTCTATGCAGCCTTGAAAGATAATATACTATGTACAAAATGTGTTCCCTTATATTTTTAATCTAACTGCCCTCCTTTTGAAAGATGGTGATTTGTTCATCTTCTCTTCTGTTTGCACTTATGGTGATTGGGGTACATGTGGAAGACATGTAAAGGAAGTTTGTTTTCTCTTCAAGTCTTTAAATACTTTGTCTTTCCTAGGGAATTACATGAAAAAGCATACTTTTATTATTCTAATCACATTTTTGAACATCCTTCAAAGTGCATTTACATCAGTTTCATTGAAGGCAATACTTATATTTTATTCAAATTTTTATCCATGAAATCAAAAACACATTTATACATAAAGTAGGAAAAAATGTGTAACTTTAATGATAGACTAAGTTTACTTAGAAAATAGAAATTTGAGACCATAGATACCTGTATGACACTTAAATGTATTCTGAAAAGAAGCAAAATATTGATGAATGTTACTTTTGTTCAAAATATGCTAAAATCAAAAGTTAAAAAAGCAAACTGGTCAAATTGAATTATTTGAGGGAATGTGGTAGGCAGAAAATGGCCCATAAAGATAACCAAGTTCTTTTTTTAACTTAAACTATAGTTAATTTCCAATATTATATTAATTTCAGATGTACAACATACTGATTCAGTATTTTTACAGATTATACTTCATTAAAAGTCATTATAAGATACTTGCCATAATTCTCTGTGCTATGCAGTATATCACTGTTGCTTGTATATTTTAAACATAGTGGCTTGTATCTCTTAATACTATACCCCTAGTTTTCCCCTGCCCTTCCTTTTCATACAGTATTTACCTTCCTCAGCCTGAAATGACTTCACTAAGCATAACATCCTCTAGGTCCCTTTGCGCTGCTGCAAGGGACAGAATTTCATCTTGTTTGTGGCTGTGTAATATTCTCCCATTGTGTGTGTGTGTGTAACACACTATGTCTTCATAAATGCATCTGTTGATGGGCATTTGGGTTGCTTCCATATTTTGGCTATTATAAATAGTGCTTCTGAGAACATCAGGGTGTATGTATCTTTACACATTAGTGCATTTGTAATTCCTGGAACTTGGGAATATATATATGGGAAAAGAGTTATTAAATTAAAATTGAGAATTTTTAAATGGCAAGTCAATCAGGACAGACCCTAACACAGAAGCAACATAGGATAAAGCAGTTGTGTGTTAGGGGGCCTTGTACCTGAATGTGTTTAACCCTCTCAGGTACAGTCAATAATAGGCTTTCATGCTAGGACCAACCATATGTCTCAAAACCCCAGTCCTTTCCAGTCAATGCTCTAATCTTTTCATTAAATGCCAAGCAATTTTAACCATTTATCAGCTGAAGCAACTCTGCACTGCTACAACTTGGTCATAGCATTGATCCTCAAATATAGCTCCCAAGGACTGGAGTGGGACTTCCCAAGTGGCACTAGTGGTAAAGAACCCAAATGCCAATGCAGGAGACAGAAGAAATGCAGGTTCAATCTCTGGGTTAGAAAGATACCCTGGAGAAGGGCATGGCAATCCACTCTAGTATTCCTGCCTGGAGAATCATGCACGCACGCAAGGATCAGAGGAACCAAGATATTTCTTCAAAGTTGTGTTTAAGGTGGTGGATGCTGGTTTGTATTATCAGTTGGATAATCACAAATTTAATCTGAAGCAAATCAAACTCTCCAAGTGATACTTAAAATCTCGATTTACATGTTTCTAGGGGACCCCAGGTGGCTCAGTAGTAAAGAATGCACTTGAAATGCAGGGTACACAGGTACAGTCCCTGGGTCAGGAAGACTCCCTGGAGAAGGAAATGGCAACCCACTCCAGTATTCTTGCCTGGAAAATCCCATGGACAGAGGAACCTGGTGGGCTACAGTTGACAAGGCCACAAAGAGTTGGACAGCACTAAGTGACCAAGCACACATACATGTTTCTGTAACACAGGAACTGATTCCTCAGTTCCTTGCTCTCCACCTGTCGTTGACTCCATGATGCCACTGGAGATCACTGAAGAAAGTCTGAGGCCACTGATGCAATGTTACCACTGCACCATTTCCCACGAGGCTGTTTATATGTCTAATCTTAAAATATATGAACAATCCAATTCTCAGTTTAGTTCAGTCACTCTGTCGTGTCTGACTCTTTGTGACTTCAAGGATACCAGCACACGAGGCCTCCTTGTCCATCACAACTCCCAGAGTCCACCCAAACTCATGTCCATTGAGTCAGTGATATCATCCAAAGATCTCACCCTCTGTTGTCCCCTTCTCCTCCTGCCCTCAACAGTTCCCAGCATCAAGGTCTTTTCCAATGAGTCAGTTCTTCACAATCAGGTGGCAAAAATTTGGAGCTTCAGCTTCCACATCAGTCCTTCAAATGAACACCCAAGACTGATCTCCTTTAGGATGGACTGGTTGAATCTCCTTGCAGTCCAAAGGACTCTCAAGAGTCTTCTTCAACACCACAGTTCAAAAGCATCAATTCTTCAGCACTGAGCTTTCTCTATAGTTCAACTCTCATATCCATACATGACTACTTGAAAAACCATAGCATTGACATGGGTCTTGGTTGGCAAACTAATGCCTCTGCTTTTTAATACATTTTCTAGGTTAGTCATAACTTTCCTTCCAAGGAATAAGCATCTTTTATTTTTATTTTTTAATTAATTAATTAAATTTTTTCTGTACATTATCATAGTGGTTTTGCCATACATTGAGATGAATCTGTCATGGGTATACATGTGTTCCCCTTCCAGAACCCCCTCCCACCTCCATCCCGATAACAGTTTTTAATTTCATGGCTGCAATTACCATCTGCAGTAATTTTAGAGCCCCCCAAAATAAAGTCAGCCACTGTTTCAATTGTTTTCCTATCTATTTGCCATGAAGTAATGTGACCAGATGCCATGATTTTAGTATTCTGAATGTTGAGCTTTAAGCCAACCTTTTCACTCTCCTCTTTCACTTTCATCAAGAGACCCTTTAGTTCTTCTTCATTTTCTGCCATAAGGGTAGTGTCATCTGCATATCTAAGGTTATTGATATTTCTCCCAGAAAACCTGATTCCAGCTTGTGCTTCCTCCAGCCCAGTGTTTCTCATGATGTACTCGGCATGGAAGTTAAATAAGCAGGGTGACAATATACAGCCTTGACGTACACCTTTTCCTATATGGAACCAGTCTGTTACTCTATGTCTAGTTCTAACTGTTGCTTCCTGACCTGCATCCAGATTTCACAAGAGGCAGGTCAGATGGTCTGGTATTCCCATGTTTTTCAGAATTTTTCAGTTTATTGTGATCCTCAGAGTGAAAGGATTTGGCATTGTCAACGAAGCAGAAATAGATGTTTTTCTGGAACTCTCTTGCACGTTCCATGATTCAGCAGATGTTGGCAATTTGATCTCTGATTCCTCTGCCTTTTGGAAAACCAGCTTGAACATCTGGACGTCCATGGTTCCCATAGTGCTGAAGTCTGGCTTGAAGAATTTTGAACATCATTTTACTAGCATGTGTGTGTGTTAGTTGCACAGATGGGTCAGACTTTTTGTGATCCCATATACTACAGACCGCCAGGCTCCTCCATCCATGGGATTTTCCAGGCAAGAATACTGGAGTGGGTTGCCATTTCCTTCTCCAGGGGATTTTCCCAACCCAGGAGTCAAACTCAGGTCTCCTGCATTACAGGTATATTCTTTACTCTCTTAGTCACTGCATGTGACATGAGTGCACTTGTGCGAAAGTTTGAGCATTCTTTGACATTTCATTTCTTTGGAATTTGAATGAAATCTAACCTTTTCCAGTCCTGTAGCCACTGCTGGGTTTTCCAGATTTCCTGACATATTGAGTGCAGCACATTCACAGCATCATCTTTTACTATTTGAAAGAGCTCAAATGGAATTACATCACCTCCACTAGTTTGTTCACAGTGACGCTTCCTAAGGCCTACTTGACTTCACATTCAAGGATGTCTGGCTATAGGTGAGTGATCGCATCATCGTGATTATCTGGGTCATGAAGATATTTTGTACAGTTCTTCTGTGTATTCTTGCCACCTCTTCTTAATATCTTCTGCTTCTGTTAGGTCCGTACTATTTCTATACTGTGTTGAGCCCATCTATGCATGAAAAGTTGACTTCAGCCAGTCAGTTCAGTCACTCAGTCATGACCGACTCCTTGCAACCCCATGAACCGCAGCACTACAGGCCTCCCTGTCCATCACCAACTCCTGGAGTCCACCCAAACCCATGGCCATCAAGTCGATGATGCCATCCAGCCAACTCATCCTCTATCGTTCCCTTCTCCACCTGCCCTCAATCTTTCCCAGCATCAGGGTCTTTTCCAATAAATCAGCTCTTCCCATCAGGTGGCCAAAATTTTGGAGTTTCAGCTTCAACATCAGTCTTTCCAATGAACACCCAGGACTAATCTCTTTTAGGATGGACTTGTTGGATATCCTTGCAGGCCAAGGGACGCTAAAGAGTCTTCTTCAACACCACAGTTCAAAAGTATCAATGCTTCAGCGCTCAGCTTTTTTCACCATACAACTCTCATATATACACATGACTACTGGAAAAACCATAGCCTTGACTACATGGACCTTTGTTTGCAAAGTAATGTCTCTGCTTTTCAATATGCTGTCTAGGTTGGTCATAACTTTCTTTCCACAGAGTAAGTGTCTTTCAATTTCATGATGCAATCACCATCTGCAGTGATTTTGGAGCCCAGAAAAATAGAGTCTGACCCTTTTCCACTGTTTCCCCATCTATTTCCCATTAAGTGATGGGACCAGATGCCATGATCTTAGTTTTCTGAATGTTGAGCTATAAGCCAACTTCTTCACTCTTCTCTTTCACTTTCATCAAGAGTCTCTTTAGTTCTTCTTCACTTTCTGCCATAAGGGTGGTGTCACCTGAATATCTGAAGTTATTAATATTTCTCCCAGTATGCTTCTTCCAGCCCAGCATTTCTCATGATGTACTCTGCATATAAGTTAAATAAGCAGGATGACAGTATACAGCCTCGACGTACACCATTTCCTATTTGGAGCCAGACTGTTGTTCCATGTCCAGTTCTAACTGTTGTTTCCTGACCTGCATACAGGTTTCTCAAGAGGCAGGTCAGGAGGCCTGGTATTCCCATTTATTTCAGAATTTTCCATGGTTTGTTGTGGTTCACACCATCAAAGACTTTGACATAATCAATAAAGCAGAAATAGATGTTTTTATGGTATCTCTTGGTTTTCGATGATCCACTGGATGTTGGCATTTTGATCTCTGGTTCCTCTGCCTTTTCTAAAACAAGTTTGAACATTTGGAAGTTTATGGTTCATGTATTGCTGAAGACTGTCTTGAAGAATTTTGAGCATCACTTTAATAGCGTGTAAGATGAGTGCAATTGTGTGGTAGTTTCAGCATCCTTTGGCTTTGCCTTTCTTTGGGATATGAATGAAAACTGAAATTTTCCAGTCCTGTGGCCACTGCTGAATTTTCCATATTTGCTGGCATATTGAATGCAACACTTTCACAGTGTCATCTTTCAGGATTTGAAATAGCTCAACTGGAATTCCATCACTTCCATCAGCTTTGTTCATAGCGATGCTTCCTAAGGCCCACTGGACTTCATATTCCAGGGAAAGAATATCTAGGCTCTAGGTGAATGATCACACCATCATTTGCTTGAAGAGGTCTCTAGTCTTTCCTAATCTTCTGTTTTCCTCTATTTCTTTGCACTGATCACTGAGGAAAGCTTTCTTATCTCTCCTTGATATTCTTTGGAACTCTGCATTCAAATGGGTTTATCTTTCCTTTTCTCTTTTGCTTTTGACTTCTCTTCTTTTCACAGGTATTTGTAAGGCCTCCTCAGACAGCCATTTTGCTTTTCCACATTTCTTTTTCTTGGCAAGACAGGTCTTGCTCCCTGTCTCCTGTACAATGTCATGAACCTCTGTCCATAGTTTATCAGGTACTCTGTCTATCAGACCTAGTCCCTAAAATCTTTTTCTCACTTCCACTGTATAATTGCAAGGGATTTGATTTAGGTCTTACCCTAATGGTCTATGGTCATTTGTTTCCCCACTTCCTTCATCTTAAGTCTAAGTTAGGCAATAAGGGGTTCATTATCTGAGCCACAGTCATCTCCCAGTTTTGTTTTCACTGACTGTATAGAGCTTTTCCACCAGTGACTGAAAAACATATAATCAATCTGATTTCAGTGTTGACCATCTGGTGATGTTCATGTGTCGAGCCTTCTCTTGTGTTGTTTGGAAGAGGGTGTTTGCTATGATCAGTGTCTGGTATTTTTGCAAGAAAGGAGCCTGGGAAAAAGCATTCTGACCTCACTATCTTCTAGTTACAATCATTGTCTAAATACACTAAGTATACAGAGGACCAAGGTGTCCACTGATACAGTTAGTACAGTTGAGCAAAGGAAATTAAAAGGGTGGAGAAAGGATTTAGAAGAACAAAGTAAAGGTGCTAAACATGTAGTAAAAATATCACTATTCACGGAACATGTATTTTAATATGCAGATGCATACATATGACTATGTATAATATCTATTTGTATATATATATTTAGTTTAGCTTCTACATAACTCAAGAGAAATGAGAATAATAATTCTAACTGATTATATTTTCATTATGTAATCCTAGTCTCAAAAAAAATCCCTGTACCTGATTAATACTCAATTTTTCAACATAGTTTTTTTTAACTGCTGTGAAATTTTGAGGTTTTATAGGAATCTACAACCCTGAAGATGCAGAAATTGATATAAATAATTCTGAAACAGGCATACATAAATTCTGTTCAGATCATGATACTGCTGATAATTTTAAGTCAGTTTTCCAAATCAGATATTAGAAGCCTCGTCTTCATATTCCAAGACATATTTTTCCTCTAGTTGTTATTATGAATGTTAAAAAATCCTTAAAAGTAAAACTATAAAAGCAATAAAAAGATTCAAATGTTGTAGAAATTTATAGTGCTATGTTGCTTATGCATTATACATAATTTAATTTTTTAGAATATTTTTATGTATTGTTTCTAGCTGCATATTATGTATTAAACAAGGCAATCCTGTGTACATTGTTATCCCATCATTGTATATCTTCCCTCTCTATACATTTTCCCCAAACTTTTGTATATATGTATTTTCCTTGAAAGTTACTATTTTATGCCTACAAATATATTTTGAGATATAAATCTAGAATAACTGTAGAGTGTCCTTTTTGCAAAATGAAAACTCTATTTAAAATGAGCACTTATGTTACTAGATCTTTGACTTTAAGTTTTACTAGTGATACACTGGAATTTATTTCCTTTTTTCTTTATAGTCAGCACAGTGATTCAAGCTGAATTCTCATTTTCTCTCCTCTTAGGTGAGACTCTCTTTAACATGGAGAGAAGCAATCACATGGTGACCGAGCTCAGGTTTGTTGGCTTCACAAAGACCCCAGGATGCAGATGATCCTGCTTGTGGTGTTCCTTGGTGTCTGCTCTGTGACTGTGGCTTCCCAGGTGGTGCAGTGCTAAAGAATTTGCCCGCCAGTGCAGGAGACTCAGGAGATGTGGGTTCAACCTCTGGGTCGAGAAGATCCCCTGAGGTAGGAAACAGCAACCCATTCCAGTATTCTTGCCTGGAAAATTCTATGGACAGGGAGCTTGATAGGCTACAGTTTATGTGTGTGTAGTTGGACACAACTGAGCACACACAGATAGTACTGTGACTGTGGTAGGAAATATCATCCACTTAGTGTTGATTTGTAATGACTCGGCTACATACACTCACGTGTTTTTTCATTGAGAATCTCTCTTTTCTGGCTTTTTGTTATTTCTTTGTCTACACATGAAAGCTTTGAAAGAAAAGCTATGACCAACCTAAACAGCATATTAAGAAGCAGAGACAGTACTTTGCCAACAAAGGTTCATATTGTCAAAGCTATGTTTTCTCCAGTAGTCAGGTATGGATGTGAGAGAGGGGTTATAAAGAAAATTGAGTGCTGAAGAATTGATGCTTTTAAACTGGTGTTGAAGAAGACTCTTGAGAGTCCCTTGGATAGCAAGGAGATCCAACCAGTCCATCCTAAAGAAAGTCAGTCTTGAATATTTATTGGAAGGACTGATGTTGAAGCTGAAACTCCAATAGTTTGGCCACCTGATGTGAATAAGTGACTCTTTGGATAAGACCCTGATTCTGGTAAAGATTGAAGGCAGGAGGAGAAGGGGATGACAGGAGGAGATGGCTGGATGGCATCACTGACTGAATGAACATGCATTTCATCCAGCACAGCAGGTAGGAATCAAAAGTGGTCGAAGCACAGTTTGGGAAAATGAACCTAGAGACAAAATTAAAGTTTTAAAAATGGGACAAGGGGACTCAAGACCTCTTGGATCAACAGCCCTGATCCTCAGAGCGACAGCAATTTTATTTAGTGTCTTGGCAAGCAGAAAGTATCTGTTGTGCTATGATGAAGTCAGATTCCTGTGTCCAAGGTCATGTCTCCCATTTTACTGATTATTTAAATTATCTTTGTTATTTTCTTGTACAAGGTCTATCACATAGCAGGAGGTTGGAGACACGCATATGCCTTGGGAAACATATTGGTGTGTGCACAAGCAGCATTCTGAACTTGTGCTGACCCAGAGTTCCAAGGTCCACACTATGTTTTTACTTGGCTTAGCAGTGCACAACAATATCAACTGACCAATCCAATGTACTTTTATGGGAGTTATGCTATATTGCTATACTGTTCATATATAAAACTCAGCAATGGCCACAGGTCTGGAAAAGCTCAGTTTTCATTCCAATACTAAAGAAAGGCAATGCCAAAGAAGGCTTGAACTACCGCACAGTTGCACTCATCTCACATGCTAGTAAAGTGATGCTCAGAATTTCCCAAGCCTTCAGCAATACGTGAACCATGAACTTCCAGATGTTCAAGCTGGTTTTAGAAAAGGTAGAGGAACCAGAGATCAAATTGCCAACATGAGCTGGATCATCAAAAAAGTAAAAGCGTTCCAGAAAAACATCTATTTCTGCTTTATTGACTATGCCAAAGCCTTAGACTGTGTGGATCACAATAAACTGTGGAAAATTCTTAAAGAGATGGGAATATCAGGTCACCTGACCTGTCTCTTGAGAAACCTGTATGCAGGTCAGGAAGCAACATTTACAACCAGACATGGAACAACAAAATGATTCCAAATCAGAAAAGGAGTATGTCAAGGCTGTATATTGTCACCCTGCTTATTTTACTTATATGCAGAGTACATCATGAGAAATGCTGGGCTGGAAGAAGCACAAGCTGGAATCAAGATTGCCAGGAGAAATATCAATAACCTCAGATATGCAGGTGACACCACCCTTATGACAGAATGTGAAGAGGAACTAAAAAGCCTCTTGATGAAAGTGAAAGAGGAGAGTGAAAAGGTTGGCTTAAATCTCGACATTCAAAAAACTAAGATTATGGCATCTGGTCCCATCACTTCATGGGAAATAGATGGGCAAACAGTGGAAACATTGGTTGACTTTATTTTTCTCGGCTCCAAAATCACTTCAGATGGTGATTGCAGTCATGAAATTAAAAGATGCTTACTCCTTGGATGGAAGGTTATGACCAACCTAGATAGCATATTGAAAAGCAGAGCCATTACTTTGCCAACAAATGTTCCAGTAATCATGTATGAATGAGAGAGTTGGACAGTGAAGAAACTGAATGCCAAAGAATTGATGCCTTTGAACTGTGGTGTTGAAGAAGACTCTTGAGAGTCCCTTGGACGGCAAGAAGTTCCAACCAATCCATCCTAAAGGAAATCAGTCCTGGGTGTTCATCGGAAGGACTTATGTTGAAACTGAAACTCCAGTGCTTTGACCACCTCATGCAAAGAGTTGACTCATTGGAAAAGACCCTAATGCTGGGAAGGATTGAGGGCAGGATGAGAAGGGTATGATTGAGGATGAGATGGCTGGATGGCATGTGTTTGGGTGGACTATGAGAGTTGATAATGGACAGGGAGGCCTGGCGTGCTGTGATTCATGAGGTCTCAAGAATCGGACATGACTGAGTGACTGAACTGAATTGGCATTGCTATATTTTGCTTTTATTCTTTTCCCATGGTGATTTTTCTCATGGCTTGAGCAGAGCAATAGGCGGCTGACTATTAAACGCTACACACATGAGTCTGAGCAAGCTCTTGGAGTCATTGATGGACAGGGAGGCCTGGTGTGCTGCAGTCCATGGGTCACAAGAAGTCGGACACGACTGAGCAACTGAATTGAACTGAACACATCAAAGATTCTAGTGACCTGCACCTCTGAAGACAAGAGAATCTCCTTCCCTGGCTGTGTGGTCCAGGTCTTCTCTCTTGGGCTAAGTACAGTGCATGTTAGCCAGCTGGCTGTCATGGCCTTTGACCACTATGTGGCCATTTCCAATGCCTAACTGTATGCTCAGGTTATGTCAAGGAGACTGTGCATCTTTTTGTCTATATACTCCTATCCTGAAGGTTTTGTCAGTGTGATAATATTCATTGGCACCACTTTCACATAGACTTTTTGTAGTGACAATGTTATTGACAACTTTTTATGTGATGTCCCTGGTGAAGTTGGCATGTGATGTGAAAGAGACATTCCAGGATATACCATACTTCCTCCTGACCTCCAATGTCATCATCCCTATTGTTCTCAAGATTGCATCCTACCTCTTCATCATCACCAGCATCTTGAGGATCCACTCCACCCAGGGCCATCTCAAAGCCTTCTCCACCTGTTCCCCTCCTCCCAATCTTTGTCACCTTGTACGATGGCTCCATACTCTACATCTACTCCCATCCAAGTTCCAGCTATTCCCTTGAGAGGGACAAGATGGTGTCTATATTTTAAAATGTGGTGTTCCCCATGTTGAACCCCATGATCTAGAGTCTGAGGAATAAAGATGTGAAAGAAGCTCTGAAAAAACTCTTCATATTAACATAATCCAAATTCTAAATTTACATAAATTTATTAAGTCAGTGCTCAGTAGTAAGAGATTACTTCAGGGGAAGGTTGGGAAGATAAAAAAAAACTGTTAGAGAAACGTTTTGTATTGTTTTAGTGACCAGATTATAATCTATACTCTAAAACATAGGTTCAATTCAATATTAACATTCTTTTTTTAAAGTAACATCCAGATTTAATGCAAAGTAGAAGTATACATAATATCATTGGAATCCAAAATGTTTTAATTTTATGTTAATATTTCATTTGCTATATATATTTTTGTTTTCCATATGTAATGGGATTTTAGAATATTTAAAGAAAACATTATACCAAGTCTGGGGATTTGAAAAATACAGCCCTATTTTTCTATTCCAGTATTTACAGCTACTATGGAAATGGAAGAAAAATAATGTTAATTAATTTGTGATGAAAACAATGTTAAGTGATTTGTTATTTAATGAATACTGATGAAAGGAAAGATCATAGCTACTCCCAGTGGTGAAGTGACTGCAGCTATTTGTTATTTTTTAATTAAGTTTCCTTTTAAATGTAATTAAATATAATTATAAATGTGCTCCTTGCATGAAATGTTTCCTTGGTATCTCTAATTTTCTTGAAGAGATCTCTAGTCTTTCATACTCTATTGTTTTCCTCTATGCAAAGATGGGGCTCAGTAAAAGACAGAAATGATATGAACCTATCAGAAGCAGAAGATATTAAGAAGAGGTGACAAGAAAACACAGAATAACTGTACAAAAAATATGTTCATGACCCAGATAATTATGATGGCATGACCTAGAGTCAGACATCCTGGAATGTGAAGTCAAGTGGGGCTTAGAAAGCATCTCTATGAACAAAGTTAGTGGAGGTGATGGAATTCCAGTTGAGCTATTTCAAATCCTAAAAGATGACACTGTGAAAGTGCTGCACTCAGTATGACTACAAATCTGGAAAACTCAGCAGTGGCCACAGGACTGGAAAAGGTCAGTTTTCATTCCAATCACCAAAAAAAAGGCAATGCCAAAGAATGCTCAAATTACTGCATGATTGCACTCATGTCACATGCTAGTAAAGTAATGCTCAAAATTCTCCAAGCCAGGCTTCAGCAATACGTGAACTGTGAACTTCCAGATGTTCAAGCTGGTTTTAGAAATGGCAGAGGAACCAGAGATCAAATTGCCAGCATCTGATAGATCATCAAAAAATCAAGAGAGTTCCAGAGAAACATCTATTTCTGCTTTATTGACAATGCCAAAGCCTTTGACTGTGTGAATCACACTAAACTGTGTAAAATTCTGAAAGAGACTGGAGTACCAGACCACCTAACCTGCGTCTTGAAATATCTGCATGCAGGTCAGGAAGCAACAGTTAGAATTGAACATGGAACAACAGACTGGTTCCAAATAGGAGTGTGTCAAGGCAGTATATTATCACCATGCTTATTTAACTTATATGCAGAGTACATCATTAGAAATGCTGGGCTGGATGAAGTACAAGCTGGAGTCAAGATGGCCAGGAGAAATATCAATAACCTGAGATGTGCAGATGACATTACCCTTATGGCAGAAAGTGAAGAAGAACTAAAGAGCCTCATGATGAAAAAGGAGAGTGAAGAAGTTGGCTTAAAGTTCAACATTCAGAAAAATAAGATCATGGCATCCAGTCCCATCATTTCATGGGAAACAGTGGAAATAGTGGCTGACTTTATTTAGGTTTTTTTTTTTTTTTTTTTTTGACTCCAAAATCACAGCGGGTAGTGACTGAAGCCACAAAATCAAAAGACACTCCTTGGCAGGAAAGTCATGACTAGTCTGACTAGTCTAGACAGCACATTAAAAAGCAGAGATATTGCCTTGCCAACAAAGGTCTGTCTAATCAAGGCTATGATTTTTTTCAGTAGTCACGTATGGATGTGAGAGTTGGATGGTGAAGAAAGCTGAGCACTGAAGAATTGATGCTTTTGAACTGCAGGGTTGGAGAGGACTCTTGAGAGTCCTTTGGGCTGCAAGGAGATCCAACCAGTCCATCCTAAATGAAATCAGTCCTGACTGTTCATTGGAAGGACTGATTTTGAAGCTGAAACTTCAACACCTCGGTCACCTGATGCGAAGAACTGACTCATTTGAAAAGACTGTGATGCTGGAAAAGATTGAGGGCAGGAGGAGAAGGGGCAGAGAATGAGGAGGTTGGATGACATCACCGACTCAATGGACATGAGTTTGGCTTTGGTAATGAACAGGTAGGCCTGGCATGCTGCAGTTCGTGGGGTCAGAAAGAGTCAAATACAACTGAGTGACTGAACTAAACTGACCTGATAAATATGCTCACTAAAGCAATAGCTAATATCTCTCAAGAACAAAGATATAACTTATGAGGTTCAAGCTACTTATCCATTATGTAACTGCTGCTGCTGCTGTTAAGTCCCTTCAGTAGTGTCTGACTCTGTGCAACCCCATAGATGGCAGCCCACCAGGCTCCCCCATCCCTGGGTTTCTCCAGGCAGTGGGTTAACATTTCCTTCTCCAATGCATGAAAGTGAAAAGTGAAAAGTCTGTCACGTCCGACTCCTAGCGATCCCATGGACTGCAGCCTACTAGGCTCCTCCGTCCATGAGATTTTCCAGCAAGAGTACTGGAGTGGGTTGTCACTGCCTTCTCCACATTATGTAACTAATAATTCTTAATTTGAAGAGTTGTAAAGAGTACTGAAGAAAATACCAACTTATTGTGGCATGCAGTGAATATGGCACTGTAAGTTTCATTGTAATTAAAATATTCTGGTGGGAAAAAGTATTAGATATAAAATATAGTGGGGCTTTTGCTTGTTGCTTGTCCTGTTTCAGTTTATTCTGCTTGTTGTAATATTTCTTTGGGGAATATGTGGTGGAATGCAATGGGGAAGTATATGGTGGGCTAATTCTCTGTAAGAAATCTTTCTTTCAGGATTATACGCAAATCTATAGACACATATTTCTCAATGATTTACAATGATGTTTCTTTGTTTTCAATTCAAATAATTCAATTTCAGTTCAGTTCAGTTGTTGTGTTGTGTCCAGTTCTTTGCATCTCCGTGGACTGCAGCATGCCAGGCCTCCCTGTCCATAACCAGCTCCTGGAGTTTACTCAAACTCATGTCCATCAAGTTGATGATGCCATCCAACCAGCTCATCTTCTATCATCCCCTTCTTCTCCCACCTTCAATCTTCCGGAGCATTAGGGTCTTTTCAAATGAGTCAGTTCTTCACATTGGGTGGACAAATATTGGATTTTCAGATTCAGCATCAGTCCTTCCAATGAATATTCAGGACTGCTTTCCTTCAGGATTGATTGGTTGGGTCTCCTTGCAGTCCAAGGGACTCTTAAGAGTCTTCTCCAACACCACAGTTCAAAAGCATCAATTCTTCAGTGCTCAGGTTTCTTTATAGTCCACCTCTCACATCCATACATGAGAAACGTGAATCAAAACTACAATGAAGTGCCAATCTACATCAGTCAGAATGGCCATTATCAAAAAACCTACAACCAGTAAATGCTGGAGAGGGTGTGGAGAAAAGAGAACTCTCTTGTATTGTTCATGGGAATGTAAATTAATAGAGCCATTTGGAGAACAGTATGGAAATTTCTTGAAAAAATAAAATTAAAAATAGAAACCACTACTTAGCATATAGCTGAGAAAACCACGATTCAAAAAGACACATGGACAAAGCACCAGTAACATCAAGAACTCAGGATTCCCTCCACATTTGTCCTCTACTCTCAATACTTAATAAAAAGAATGGTTACTATGGCAAGTGCTTGCTAAATTCCAGGCACAGGGTTGAGCATTTTATGGATATTACATCATTTAAACCTCAAACAATTCAAAGAAATAAAGACCTGCCTAGGGCAGTGGGAAACTCCCTTAAACCTCATATAACTAAAATAAAAAGTGTATAAGATATATATTTCTCTAGGAAATAAAATTGTTTTTAAAAACATCAAATGCGCAACACCTGTATTTCAGCATTCTATGAATAATTTTTAAAGTAAGTTAATACGAGTAAATTGTTTAGAATCTTGTTTAAAATAGATAATAAATAATTTTAGAATTAATATTAGTATTATTTGATTTCTTTATTCTGAACAATGAGGTGCTGTTTGTAGCCTTTAGGAATGCTGGCATAAAATCTCATAAATAGCATCTTTTCTGGTAATGTGAAATTCCTATCTGATTCCATAAATTTTATCAAGTAGTGCTCTGATAAGAATATTAAAGATGTATGAGTAGTGAGAGAAATAGGCATTGCTGTTTTTAAAAATCAAAAGCAAACAAACATGTAATCCCTGCCTTCAAAACAGATAACTTAATCAATCATGGAAAGGTAATTGAAAGTAAATATTATAACACCAGGGTTCCCAAGTGGCTTAGGGGTAAAGAATCTGCCTGCCAATGCAGAAGACATGATATTGATCTTCAGTCAGGAAGACCCCCAGAAGAAGGAAACGGCAACACATCCCAGTATTCTTGCCTGGACAATCCCATAGACAGAGCAGCTTGGTGGGCTCCTGTATAGGGTCACAAAAGGATCAGACACGGCTGAGTGACTAAACAACAACATTATAATACTCTATCTTTTGCAGGCAAATATAATTGGAAAAAAATCTGTTAAAAGGACTTATCTTCTGTACTTTCCAATAAATTTTGTCCTGAAATTAAACTTAACCTTAAAAAAAATTAGTCTATTTAAAAAGATGGAAGGAGGCGATTGTTATCTGAAAAGAAAGTTGAACTTGAAGCAGGTTAAACATAAAGGGGTAGGTTGAATGGAGTTTTAATTTTCCTTCTATATATTTTAGGGGTTTTGACTCTTTTTAGTAACATACATGAATTAATATGGACTTCTAATAGAAATTTAAAAGAATTATGTCCTTCTATCTATAAACATATTAGATACAATTAATTACACTGTTTATGAATGATTTGTTTTTAATTTTTCTATATAATTATTTACATCCATATGTGTACAGTCAAAAAACCCAGTCCTACTTCAGCCTAACAAGGAAAGATGCTTTTCTTGGAGAAATTATGCCACTTTGTGGTGTATAAAAATAATACTGTGCTTGAAGTATTCACACATGTGCTCAACAAGAAGTACTGTGCTTTAGCCAGGCTCTCCTACCCTAGTTACTTATGGAGTCCATACCCTTTCAAGTGTCCATAATTGAGAATCCTAACTTTTTAGTATTTATTGTGCTTAAAAATTTGCATATATTTGCAGTTGTATATTTTCCCGTCTCTTCTCTAAACCACAAATCCCCAAGAACACTGGGTGATTTTTGCTGAGTCAGATACGACTGAGCATGCATGCAAGAAGCAAAACACAGTGTTTTGATACACATATATATAGTGCAATGAGTACAATATTCAAACTAATTAACGCACCCATTTTCTCACATCATCATCATGTGTGTGTGTTGAGATCACCCGAGCGAGATCTACTCTCTTGGCAAGTTTCCAGCATAATATAATGATTAGCTATGATCACCATGCAGCAGTTTGGGTTTCTCAAGCTTATTCCTCCTACATAACTGAAACTTCACGCACTTTGACCAACATCTCCCCGTTCCCCACACCTCCCTGTCCCTAATGACCACTCTATTCACTGTTTCTATGAATTTTATTCTTTTAGATTTCACATATAAGTGGGATCATGCAGTATTTGTCTTTTCATGCCTGGTTCATTTGCTTAGGATAATGTCCTTTAGGGGCTTGCTAGTGGCACTAATGGTAAAGAACCCACTTGCAATACAGGAGACACAAGAGATGCAGCTTTAATCTTAATTTTCTGAAGGAGGACATGGCAACCCACTGCAGTATTTTTGCCTGGGAAACCCCATGGACAGAGGAGCCAGGTGGGTTACAGTTGATGCGATTGCAATGAGCTGTTGCAAAGTACAGAATTTCCTTCATTTTAAAATTTTAAGTATAGATAAATAAAAATCACAATTTCTTTATCCATTCATTCATCAACGGGCATTTAGAATACCCAGTGTACTGATTTCATTTTCTTTGGATACATATTCAGAAATGAAATCACTGAATCATATGGTAGCTCTGTTTTTAGAGAAACCTCCAAACTCTATTCCATAAAGCCTATGACAATTTTCCTTCCCCCAAATGTATGAAGGTCCTTTTTCTCTGCATTTTTGACTACACTCGTTTTCTTTTGTCTTTTTGACAATACTCATTCCAAGTATGAGGTGACACCTCACTATGGTTTTAATTTATACTTTCCTGATGACTAGTGATGTGGAATATATTTTTGTATACTTATGGGTCATTTGCATGTCTTCCTTGGTGGGGGAAAATGTCTATTTAAGTCCTTTGCCCATTTTTAAAGTCAACTTCTTTGATATTTTTTACTAGTGGGATGTTTGAGATCCTTACATGTTTTGGACATTAACTCCTTATCAGATCTATGATTTGCAAATATTTTTCCAAACACAAGTTGTCTTTTCATTATGATAATAGTTTTCTTTGCTATGTAGAAGCATTGGGGTTTTGGTGTCACATTCAAAAAAAATCATTGCCAAGGTTAAGGATATTTCTCTCTATATTTTCTTCTAGTTTTTACAGTATAAAGTATTACATTTAAGTTTTTAATCTATTTTGGGATGACTATTGCACATGTTGTAACAGTAAAGTTCCACCAATGTTTCTCTTTTGCATAATACTCATGGCTTTTTATTGCAACCCTCTCACTTTTATCTTAAAACTTAGCATTGTTATGCCCTATTTAAACTTATTTCATCAATTTAGGGCCTCCCCCTAAGCTAATATAATGCTTGCTCTGTCATATATTTGCTATGAGTGTATTTATGTGTGTATACAGTATATACACGTATAAAGTTTACATGCATTGAAAATTATGTAAAGTATATTTGCATATATTTGCTATATCCATTCAGCATATTATACCAATCAACTCTCTCTCAGAGAGAAGATTCAATTACTTTTTTTTTAAGCTGGCCAGAAAAGAAAGCAAAGTTGATTTAATTGAGAGCAAGGGTCACTATTTCCCTGAGGGCTCAAGACAATTTCCTTCCCCTTACTGCCTCTGTCAAAAAGTTCCAGGAAGCTCTGACTTTTTAAAAAAATTCTCCTTTACTTCTCTATCACATATTTCTAAAATCCCACAAGAATATGATTGTCTCTTTTAATAGAATGTCTTTTTGGAATAGTCATGAGTTAATCATATTTTAATTATAATTCTTAATATTCTCTTTCAGTGTGATTAGTTATTTGAGGTGTCTTTCCTTCCATCCTTGCTTATTTCCTCTGGTTTCTATGAGTATCATGGGACTCTACAAGGAGTAACGGCCCCAGGTTCTTAACCTTGCACTTCTACCTCCATGACCTTGAACTGATTGATTCTTTATTTATTAGTTCCCTTATCTCACAAACAGAGGGATCAACCCAGATTATTGCTTAGGTATTTTTCACTTGTAATATTTCTGGGATTCAAAAAAACTTTAAATGAGTTTCAAACCTGAGCAATCAGTAGTTAAATCTTCAGAGAAACTATTACAGCAAAAAACTATCTTAAGTTTTTTATGCCAGTGTGAGACTTAGACTCCAAGACCCAACATTTTTACTGACCTTCTTTCTTTTTTAAAAATAATTTATTTATTTTAATTTTCTTTACATTATCCTGTTTGTTTTGCCATACATTGACATGAATCTGCCATGGGTATACATGTGCTCCCCTTCCAGAACCCCCCTCCCACCTCCCTCCTGAGATGCTTTGGGCATTATTAAGACTAATTGTTCAGAGATAGGTGATTACTAACGTTGGAAGAAATTATGTGCCTCACTCCTAAACAAGTTTCAGAGTAACTAATTAATGAAGGCAATTTTAAATGAGAAAACTTCCTGGATGATAATTGCTGTTCAACTCTGAAATGCCGCCCCTGAGGCCTGATACAGTGAGGCAGCAAAGAAGAACTGACCCAGGAGGAATCACAGTGCTTTTGCAAATTAACATAATGTGTGGGGTAGTTCTTTCTAGCACTGTTAGTTTATTGATTGTTATCCTGGTTTCTTGAAGTTAGATTGTTTGCCCTACAAAACAAACAAAAGAAAAAATTATTGCCATTTAGCAAAAACTGGCAAAGCTAGAACATTAAATTACTTGATAAAAATCAGAAGCTATAGGAAAGGCTGTAATTCAAACTCTTTGCTAGTTGAAGAACATGGGTCCTAGTCTTCAAAGGCTACACATTTTGTTATTCCCATTACATAAAATTATAGAAAAGGTATAACTATACAGACAGAAAAAGATCAGTGATTGTCAGGGGTTTGGAGGTGGTAGCCACATAAAGTAGGTGAAGCACAGGAAATGTTACACTAGAAAAATTAAGTAAAAAGTGCATGGGATTTCTCTGTATGATTTCTTACTGCTGCATGTGTGTCTACAATTATCTCAGAATAAAAACTTAAAAACAAAAACAAGAGTGTATACTTCAGGAGGACACTTTTAGGTTGGAACACCAGTTCTTGATCTTGAGCAAGTTATTCAAAACCCCTGAGTTTCTGTTTCTTCAAATGTAGCAGCAAGTTAGTGGTACCCACAGTAAGGAACTAAATTACACAGTGTATATAATATGTCTAGAAGATAGTAAGTGTCCAATAAATATTAATTCTCATTCTTGCTTAACTATCACTGTTATTCTCTCCTAGGCTATTGCACTAGCTTCTACCAGGTTGCATCACCTGTAGACACTGACTATCTTACACAAAACTACCTTTCCAACAGGGTAGCCCTAATATGATAAAAATTAGCCTTTTCTAGATAATAATGTTCCAGCTCACTAAACCAATTAGACCATAATATGACTTCACCTATTTTTCACTCTCTACTTTTACTCTCATCAAGAGGTTTTTTAGATCCTATTCACTTTCTGTGATATGGGTGGTGTCACCTGCATATCTGAGGTTATTGATATTTCTCCCAGCAATCTTGATTCCAGCTTGTGCTTCTTCCAGCCCACCATTTCTCATGATGTACTCTGCATACACATTAAATAAGTAGGGTGACAATATACAGCCTTGACATATTTCTGTTCCTATTTGGAATCTGTCTGTTGTTCCATGTCCAGTTCTAACTGTTGCTTCCTGACCTGCATACAGATTTCTCAAAAGACAGGTCAGATGGTCTGGTATTCCCATCACTTTAAGAATGATCTCTGTTTGTTTCCAAGGCAAACCATTCAACATCACGGTAATCCAAGCCTATGCCCCAATCAGTAATGCTGAAGAAGCTGAAGTTGAATGGTTCTATGGATCCTACAAGATCTTTTAGAACTAACACCCCAAAAAGATGCCTTTTTCATTATAGGGAACTGGAATGCAAAAGTAGGAAGTCAGAAAATACCTGGAGTAACAGGCAAATTTGGCCTTGGAGTACAGAATGAAGCAGGGCAAAGGCTAATAGAGT
Source organism: Antilocapra americana (assembly GCA_007570785.1). Classification (NCBI taxonomy): domain Eukaryota; kingdom Metazoa; phylum Chordata; class Mammalia; order Artiodactyla; family Antilocapridae; genus Antilocapra; species Antilocapra americana. The sequence continues at coordinate 226,282 of ML663031.1, forward strand.
TTTGCTGAGGGAACTCACTGGTCACAGCAAACACCCTCTTCCAACAACAGAAGAGAAGACTCTACACATGGACATCACCAGATGGTCAACACTGAAGTTAGATTGATTATATTCTTTGCAGACAAAGATGGAGAAGCTCTATACAGTCAGCAGAAACAAGACTAGGAGCTGACTGTGGCTTGGATCATGAACTTCTTATTGTAAAATTCAGACTTATATTGAAGAAAATAGGGAAAACCAATAGACCATTCAGGTATGACGTAAATCAAATCCCTTATGACTATACAGTGGAAGTGAGAAATAGATTGAAGGGGCTAGATCTGATAAACAGGATGCCTGATGAACTATGGATGGAGGTTCATGACACTGTAAAGGAGACAGAGATTAAGACCATCACTAAGAAAAAGAAACACAAAAAAGAAAAATTACTGTCTGAGGAGGTCTTACAAATACCTATGAAAAGAGGAGAAGCAAAAAGCAAAGGAGAAAAGGAAAGATATTCCCATTTGAATGCAGAGTTCCAAAGAATATCAAGGAGACATAAGAAAGCCTTCCTCAGTGATCAATGCAAAGAAATAGAGGAACACAACAGAATGGGAAAGACTAGAGATCTCTTCAATAAAATTAGAGATACCAAGGAAACATTTCACACAAAGATGGGCTCGATAAAGGACAGAAATGGTATGGACCTAACAGAAGCAGAAGATATTAAGAAGAAGTGGCAAGAATACACAGAAGAACTGTACAAAAAAGATCTTCACGACTCAGATAAACATGATGGTGTGATCACTCACCTAGAGCCAGACATCCTGGAAAGTGAAGTCAAGTGGGCCTTAGAAAGCATCACTACAAACAAAGCTATTGGAGATGATGGAATTCCAGTTGAGCTATTTCAAATCCTTAAAGATGATGCTGTGAAAGGGCTGCACTCAGTATGCCAGCAAATTTGGAAAACTCAGCAATGGCCACAGGACTGGAAAACGTCAGTTTTCATTCCAATCCCAAAGAAAGGCAACGCCAAAGAATACTCAAACTACTGCACAATTGCACTCATCTCACATGCTAGTAAAGTGATGCTAAAAATTCTCCAAGCTGGGCTTCAGCAATAAGTAAACTTCCAGATGTTCAAGCTGGTTTTAGAGAAGGCAGAGGAACCAGAGATCAAGTTGCCAACATCCACTGGATCATCAAAAAAGCAAGAGAGTTCCAGAAAAACATATGTTTCTGCATTATTGACTATGCCAAAACCTTTGACTGTGTGGATCATTATACATTAGCCATGCTTTATTCAGTTGATACTTTGCTAAGGATAGAGACTATATTTTTCTGGTTATTTTTATTAATAGCAACAATAAAGGCCAACAAACTATAGTATTTTAACTATACTAAATAACCCCTATTTTGTTGCTCAGAAATGGTTGTGATTCTATCTTATTAATGTGAAAATGAAGCCCTCCTGGGAGCAAAGTAACTTCTGGAAGTTAACGAAAAAACTAATGGCAATGATCTGTCTGATACTCTCCGCTTTGACTTCCTATCCATTAAGCTTCCCAGACCAACATCTTCTTAATCTTACCTGGACAAGATCACCATCCCTGTATTGTCAACAGTCCATATGCTCTCAGGCTTCCAGATAAACATGTACACATTTTCCAGATTACTAGTTTCATCTCAATTTTACAAGCAAAATTATGCAAAAATTATAGTTATTTAACTTCCCCTGTCCCATCTTCTATTCCCGTTTCCCCCACACACATACCACCAAAGTGTCCATAAGCCCAGAATCTCCTAAAAGCCTTTAGAAGTACTTCATTAAGGGCAAAATCAATGCCCCAGTGCCTCAAGTTTAAAACCAGGTAAATCTTTTTAATGTGTTATTGGATTCTATTTGCTAGAATTTTGTTAAGGATTTTTGCATCTATGTTCATCAGTGATATTGGCCTGTAGTTTTCTTTTTTTGTGGCATCTTTGTTGGGTTTTGGAATTAGGGTGATGGTGGCCTCATAGAATGAGTTTGAAAGAAACACATGTACCCCAATGTTCATTGCCGCATTGTTTACAATAGCCAGGACATGGAAGTAACCTAGATGCCCATCAGCTGACGAATGGATAAGAAAGCTGTGGTACATATACACAATGGAATATTACTTAGCTATTAAAAAATTCATTTAAATCAATTCTACTCAGGTGGACAGAACTGGAGCCTATTATCCAGAGTGAAGTAAGCCAGAAGGAAAAACAAAAATACAGTATACTAATGCATATATATGGAATTTAGAAAGATGGTAATGAGAACCCTGCATGCGAGACAGCAAAAGGAACGCAGACGTATAGAACAGACTCGTCGACTCTGTGGATGAGGGAAAGGGTGGGATGATATGGGAGAATGGCTTTGAAACATGTTAATTATCATATGTGAAATCAATCACCAGCCCAGGTTTGATGCTCTTGGCTGGTGCCCCGAGATGACCCAGGGAGAGGGAATCAGGAGGGAGGAGGGATGGGGTTCTGGAGGGGAACATATGTATACACATGGCGGATTCATGTCAATGTATGGCAAAACCAACACAATAAAGTAAAGAAAATTTAAAACAACAACAACAACAAAAACAAAAATAATATCTTTACATCTGCGTCTCTTTTGCTGTCTCACATACAGGGTTATCATTACCATCTTTCTAAATTGTATTGTTGTTTTTCCTTCTGGCTTACTTCACTCTATGCAATAAGCTCCAGTTTTGTCCACCTCAGTAGAACTGATCCAAATGTATTCTTTTTAATGGCTGAGTAATATTCCATTGTGTATATGTACCACAGCTTTCTTATCCATTCGTCTGTTGATGGACATCTAGGTTGCTTCCATATCCTGGCTGTTGTAAGCAATGCAGCAATGAACATTGGGGTACATGTGTCTCTTTCAATTCTGCTTTCCTCGGTGTGTATACCCAGCAGCCCAGGTTTGATGTTTGATACAGGGTGCACGGGGCTGGTGCACTGGGATGACCCAGAGAGATGGAATCAGGAGGGAGGTGGGGGGGGTTCCGGAAGCGGAACACATGTATTCCCATGACGGATTCATGTCAATGTATGGCAAAACCAACACGATAATGCAAAGAAAAATAAATAAATAATTAAATTAAATTAGAAAAAAAAGAAAGAATATCTTTGAGTAGAACAGCGGTTGCCAGGGGCCAGAGGGTGGAAGAAATGTTGGTCACAGGACACAAACTTCCAGTTATAAGAGGAATGAGTTCTGAGCATCTAATGTACAGCATAGTGACTACAGTTACCACTTCTGTGTCCTGTACTTGAAAGTTGCTGTAAAAGTTGATTTTGTGCCTTCTCACCATAACAAAGACAACATGGCAGTTATGTGAGGTAAAGGATGTGTCAACTAATCTTACTATAAATATTTGACAATATATTTAGGTATCAAATCATCACATTGTGCACCTTAGACTTACATGTTGTATGTCAGTTATATATCAGTAAACCTGGGGGAAAAAAGAGTATCACTGAAGGAGCTACAATAAAAATCTGTTGTATATTAATATAGAAATTTCTGCCAATTAGAGCAACACTCCATAATTGTATATGTGAGTGCCTGTGCCTCTTGCCATTAGTTTGTGGGACAGCAGTCCTGTGCATCCTGTTTGGAGTTATGGGCAATGGTTATTCACATCTCTAGTTTATATAATCCCAAATATGTTTTAGTATCAATTTGTCTTTTAATCTTGAAAATGGTAATGCCTTTTAATGTCTAGTAAAGGAGATGTGGCTTTGATTTAGTAAAACGCAGCATTTTGACTTGCTGAGAGAGGTGGTATGTCTGTAATCTGTGCTTTAAAGGCAATTTGGGTGTGTAAATAATAGTTCATATTAAAAAATGCATGCAGAATATACAACCAATACATATAACCACCAAATCTAAAGCATCACCAGCAACAGTAAAGCCTCAGTATTTTACTGTGCTTTAATTAATCTATAAGCTCTTTCCCTCAATATTCTGTTTTTTTTTAATTTGGTTTGAGAAGTGTAGCTCTTCTCTATGCCATTATTTATTACTTGTTTCATTCCTTTTTCATTTTTCTATTATATGAAATGACTTCATTTATATTTATAAAATCCACATTCACAATCTTTGAGTTTTTATTTTTCTTTACATTATCATGTTGGTTTTGCCATACATTGACATAAACAGGAGTCTATTTTACAGAGTGAAGTAAGCCAGAAGGAAAAACAATACAGTATACTAAATTCCATATATATGGAATTTAGAAAGGGTAACGATAACCCTGTGTGTGAGACAGCAAAAGAGACACAGATGTATAGAAAATCTTTGAGTTTTAATAGTGTGTTCAGTCCATTTTAATTTTCCTTACTAATTCATTTAGGCTTATTTGTGCCTTCTCAGGGGATTTCTATTTGTCTTGATATTTCCTATTATTCCTTTTACCTTCTTTGTTTTTATTTAGGTTGATTGATTTTAAAGTCCATTTATTTCCCTAAACTTTGAAAAAACTTCCCTGTTATCTTTTGTAATTTTTGAAAATACATACATCTAAATAATAAAGCATAAGAATTTTAGAGCATTCTAAATTTAGTGAATACTCCAATGTAATATGTTAGTGTTAGCTGATATTTTTTAATTTCTCACTTACCCATAGACATAGGGCTTCTCAGGTGGTGCTAGTGGTAAAGAACCTGCTTGCCATGCAGAAGACATAACAGACGTGGGTTCGATCCCTGGGTCAGGAAGGTCCCCTGGAGGAGGATATGGCAAGCCACTCTAATATTCTTGCATGGAGAATCCTATGAACAGAGGAGCTTGGCGGGCTACAGTCCATGGGGTTTCAAAGAGTCAGACACCATTGAGCCACCAACACATGCACAACATAGATAATATTATTAATATTTAAAACTGCCTCTGTTTATGCCAAATGATATTTCCCACATGCTTGCCAGTTTCTAAGCTCACTGTTTCTTCTTTCTTCTAAGACTTTGCTCAGAAATCATATTCCTCTCTTCTGAACAAGTTTTTAGAAGCATCTTTAGTATACAACTACTAATGGTAAACTCTCTGCATTTGTTCTCACATGTAAGTATTTTATTTTATCCATTTTTATTAATCTCTTATTTTTAAACATAAAACCTTCATAGCAGTTAAAATTATAGTACAAGAAACATGGTATGAACTTCACCTAGATTAACTCATTTGTTTTCTTTCCATTTAGCTTTATAAGTGTTATTCAGCATTTACCTCCTACAAAGAAAAAGCTTTATAACCAAGCTTTCTTGTCAAAGGAATTTGATGTCGCTTCCCAGTTGGTTCAGTGGTAAAGAATCTGCCTGCCGATGCAAGAGACACAGAAAATGTGGGTTCAGTTCCTGGGTCAGGGAGATCCCTTGAAGAAGGAAATGGCAACCCATTCCAGTGCTCTAGTCTAGAGAATCCCATGGGCTACAGTGGGATACAGTCTGTGGAGTCATAAAGAGTTGGACATGACCGAGAGACTGAACACACAAAATAACATGGTCTATTGTGTACTCATTATTTAAATTTCTCTACTTGTCTCAACAATATCTTTGGTAGGTATTTTATTCTCAGACTAAGGATTCAATCAAGAGTTGTTTATGATAGTTATAATATCTTTCTAGTCTTTTTAAAATCTAAAACAGTTCTTAGCTTTGTTTCTTGTCTGTGTTTTATGAAATTGACTTTTTTTAGGTTTCTCAAAAAAAAAAAAACTTTGTAAAAGTTCCCATCATCTGGATTGTTTTCAGGTTGCTTAATCATGATTAGATTCAGGATAAATATTTCTAGCATTAAAGCAATGTAGATGATGCTTTTGCCCCATTCTATATAATTGATCCATGGATGTGCAATTCTAGACTGTGATTATTTTATCTCAACACTTTGAGGATTTTGTTCTGCTCACTTCTGTGTTTTATTATTACTGGCGGGTTACAGTCCATAGGGTCTCACAGTTAGAACTGAAGAAACTTAGCACAGTAGTGTTTTTGGTAATGTAAGATAGTCTTATTTTAATTTTTAAAATTTCTTTAAATAATAATAAAATCTATTATTTTATATTCTGTACTTGGTAATTCCAATATTCCAAATATTCCTATGTTATATTATCTGTTGTTTCACCTTAGTTTTGTTCAGTATAATATTTTTTATATATGTATATATTAATTATAATTTTTTTTTACTGATTTTACCTGCAGGAATCTTAAGGTAATCTGGAATATTGTTATATTACTCCTCATAGTTTGTTTCCAGATAGCTAAGTTATTCACAACCCAGCACAAGGTTCTGTTAATTTATTACCTAATAATGCAAATTTCAATTGCAAACTCTTGTGAATTCAGGATGTTAGTTAGAAATGCTCATGGGACTCCTTTTTTTTTAACCCAACAGAAGGTCTTCTCCCATCAAGGTGATTTACAAGAAACCTTGTGGTAGAGTGTCATTGAAAGTGTTCAGTATCTTGACTGTAGTGGTGAACAAAGGAAGCTAGAGAGGTGATAGTTATAAAGTGTTACCAGAGCTCCAGAGCTTAGTACAAACACTCAGATTGGAGAAATCTGAGTAAATCAGTGGACTGCATCAGGGTCAATACCCTGCTTGTAATATTAATAATATAGTTTTGTAACATGCTACCATTCGGGGTGTATTAGGTTTCTGTTGCTGCTGTAAAAAATTACTACAAATGTAATGACTTAGAGTAACACAAATATATCATCTTAGAGCTCTGGAAGTTAGCAAGTAAAAATGAGTCTCTAGATAAAAATGTCAGAAGAGCCATGTTCATTTGGGGGGTCTAGAAAGATCTACTTCCTTGTTTCAATTTCTAGAAAACACCTGTGTTCCTTGACCCTAACCTATTTTCTCCATCTTCAACACAAACATCACACAGCATATTCAAATCTCTGTCAATGTTCTGCCTCCCTCTTACAATTTTAAAGGCTCTTGGAAAATACAAAGTAATATCTCCAGCTCTAGGTCAGCCTATCTGCTGCCTTACTTCCTGTTTGCCATGTAGCCTAACAGGTTTACAGATCCCAAGTATTAGGATATGAAGATCTTTGGGAACTCTTACTCTGCCTGTCACAAGAGAAATCGGGGAAAACTGAACAAAGGATCTCATTCTATTATTCTTTAGAGCTGCAAGTAAACCTATAATCATTTCAATGAGTCATTAAAAATACACTTAGTGAGATGTTAATCTATTCTATGTATTAATTTCATTTTGAGCTGTGTTGGTACTTATTTTTTCATACACATATATCTTTCATCATCCTGAGCTTGCCCTTTGCTGTGGGGAAGGAAAAAGTCCTCTGCCACAGCATCTTGCTCCTGACAGCTCTCCTCATTCTGTGCAGCTTCCTCTCTCCGGTACTTACAGCCTAGATCTATCAACTCTGAAAAATAGGGAAAAGTACCCTTATCTTGTGGCATTATGGCCCCATGTTAAACCTCCTTATCTACTTTCTATGAAATGAGGGAGCCAAAGAAGCTCTACAATCAATAAGAAATAAGTCCTTACCTGGGCATAAACTACTACAATGAGTGTCTGGCATATCCAAGTCGTGAGTATTCTGCATTTGCTGATATGACATTGGCCATAGCAAGTCACATGGCCAACTCAGATTTAAGAAGTCAGAGGAACTGACTTCACCATTTAATGAAAGGATCTGACACATCACCTTGAAATGCTGAGACTGAACTGAAGGAAAGAATTTGTGGTCATTTTTATAACCTACTCAACTTGTTACTGCCTGGAGTAATTACTTTTTATACCATATGATATCACTTGTATGCGGAATCTAAAATTCAAAAATAATTAACGTATCTATGAAATGGAAACAGGCACACAGACATAGAGAACAGACATGATTGCCAAGGGGAAGGAATTGTAGAGAGGCATGGATTGGGAGTTTGGGGCTAGGAGATGAAGATTATTAATAATATATACAGAATGGATGGACAACAAGGTCTTACTGTATAGCACATGGGACTATATTCACTATCCAGTGATTGGATCATAATGGAAAAAGAATATGGAAAAGAATATGAAAAAAAATATATGTATATATATAACTGAATCACTTCTGCTGTATACTAGAAACTAATAGAATATTCAGTTTAGTTCAGTTGCTCAGTCATGTCTGACTCTTGGCAACCCCATGGACTGCAGCATGCCAGGCTTCCCTGGCCTTCACCAACTCCTGGAGCTTGCTCAAACTCATTCCCATTGAGTCAGTGATGCCATCCAATCATCTCACGCTTGTTGTTCCCTTCTCCTCCTGCCTTCAATCTTTCCCAGCATCAGGGTCTTTTCTAATGTGTCAGTTCTTCACACCAGGTGGCCAAAGTATTGAGGTTTCAGCTTTAGTTAGCATCATTTCTTCCAATGAAGGACTGATTCCAATGAAGTCCTTCCAATACAACATTATAAACCAACTATACTTAATTAACATTTTAAAAATATATGTATATTTTAGCTGATCAATTCTTTCATACTGTACATATATACAAGAACTTAAATTTAATTTCTGTAGATCAATGATAACTTGCAGTTTGATCATTATTGTAACACCAGTATCAAATAATTCAGGAATATATTAGGTGCTTTTAAAATGTTTACTAAAAGAATGAACAGATAATGCACAAAAGCCTAACCATGGTCTGTGCAATGAGAAAGAATGCTAGCTACAGTGCAGAACAGCTAATTGTTCTTGTAACATCCCATATCATAAGGGCTTCAGGGATCCAGCAACTGTTTCTAAGGCATTGTGATCAAGACTCATTCTTCAACCAAAATTAGAAGTCAAGAATTAGCAAAGATGCCTAACTTTATAGAAAATATTAGTCTAGACCAAGATGGAATAATATACAGCATCACATATAAAAGTTTTGAGCAAGAATGACCTGGAGAAAATACCTACAGAACTTAAAGAATTTATGCACCATTCGTTACATGTATTCAGTAGCTGGGACAAAATATACTTGTTATCCTGTCCACTGTCCGTTATCCTCTTATCCCTACCTAAAAAGAACCCATATAGAAAATAATGCATCCAATAAATAGATATTCTACTTTCCAGTTTCTGCTGTAGCTAGAATGTTTTAGTTAGCATTCCTGAGATATGGCCTTGGGTAAAGGTAATGTTTGTGGGGGTGTGTAGTGAAGAATTAACCTTACCTGCAGAAAGGTCTGACCTTAGTATTCACCTTATAGGAGGTGAACTCAAAGCCCCTGAAATGCCTTCACTAGAAGAAGCATCTTTGTTTGCCTGGAGGTTTTGGACACTGGACAGTCTTAACAATGTGATATATGATGGGAGCTTGGGATGTGCCCTATCGGTTCTGACATCCAGAGGAACTGAACTTCCAAGAGTGATTGAGAAATAGAGATCAGCCACATGAGCAGTGACACAAAGCCCAGAAAGGAACTGTGCACACCAGAGGCTCAGGGGAGCTGCTGGATTGGCCACATTCCATGTGTACTCTCACACGTTGACACCCAGGGAGATGATACTTCCCTAAAGATAATGAGAGCTGGGGGAGGGACTAAGATGGCGGAGGAATAGGACGCGGAGTCCACACTCTCCCCAACAAATACACCAAAGGAACATTTAAATACCGAACAAACTCCATAAATCAACATCTGAATGCTGGCAGAGGTCTTCAGGTATCTGGAAAGACAGCCCATTGCCGACGAAAGAAGGTAGGACCAAAGGAAAAAAAAAAGTAAAAAGAGGCAAAGAGGCAGGGACTGAGATTCATCTCAGAAGGGGAGCCTCGAAAGAGATAAAGGTTTACGAACGTCAGGAAACATTCTCACTGGCGGAACTGAGAGATCTGAGGCGAATCTCAAAGAGCATAAAAGTCGGGACTTAGAAGCCGATAAATAGTTAAGCCCCTTGGAGAACGGAGCGGTGGCCGGTCGCCCCATCCCCCACGAGCCAGCAGACTGCTCAGGGAGGGGCGGGCCACGCGCTTAGGGGGAGGACTGAGATTGAACGCCTGGGGCAGAGTGAGGGTCCTAACCAAGGGTGCTAACCGGAGATAGACCGCTGGGTAGCCTTCCTGAGGAAGACCCCTGCCAGGCTCGTGAACAGAACAAAGGGGAGCAGGGACTCGGACCGCGGCACGAGACAGCCGGGTGGAACAGGGAGGCTGCGGGCTACAGAGAGCGCCCCTGCGAGGCTTCTGCCCCCAAACCGCAGGCAGAATTGGGTGCTAGCCAAGACCTCTGGGGACTCTGGACAGTCGCCACCAGAATTCGGCGCTTCTCATATCTGAGAAAACGCCCCCAGCCGCACACTGAAAAAACCGAGCAGCTGGGCTGGGGGAGGGGAGAAGCCACAGCCCAGCAACTGCGTCACCAGAGTGCGCCGCCAGAGTCTGCCTCTGCACATCTGAGAAGACACGCCCAGCTGCAAGCAGAAAGAGCCGAGCGGCTGGGCCTGGGGAGAGGAGAAGCCACAGCCTCCAATTACGTCATCAGAGTGCACCGCCAGCCGAGAGCCTGAGCAGAGGGGGTGGGAAAAGCGCAGGCACCACGAGCGGGGCAAACCCCAGAGCGCTGAATAGACACTGAAGGGGCCAGCAGAGGTCGCCAAATCAAGCAGGACAGACCGCTTAAGATTCCAACCAGGAAACTCTGACAAAACACTCATCCAACCCCTCCCGTAGTGAGGAAACCCCACAATAAAGGGACAACACACCAAGATAAACAAGATGAAAAGGCAGAGAAATACCCAACAAGTAAAGGACCAGGATAAATATCCCCTAGACCAAACAAAAGACGAAGAGATAGCTTGTCTACCTGACAAAGAATTCCGAATAATGATAGTGAAAATGATCCAAAACCTGGAAAATAAGTTGGAGTTGCAATTCAATAACCTGCAGGCAAGGATTGAGAAGATGCAGGTAAGCTTTAACAAGGACTTAGAAGAAATGAAAAAGAGACAAAACACAATAAATAATGCAATAAATGAGATAAAAAACACCCTGGAGGGAACCAACAGTAGAATAACAGAAACAGAAGACAGGATAAGTGAAATAGAAGATAGAATGGCAGAAATAAATGAAACAGAAAGGAAAAATGAAAAAAGAATTAAAAGAAATGAGGACAATCTCAGAGACCTCTGGGACAGTATTAAACACACCAATATTTGAATCATAGGAATCCAAGAAGAAGAAGACAAAAAGAAGGACCATCAAAAAATTCTTGAAGAAATTATGGTGGAAAATTTCCCTAAATTGGGAAAGCAAATAACATCTCAGTTCCAAGAAACACAGAGGGTCCCAAATAGAATCAACCCCAAGTGGAGCACCCCAAGACACATATTAATCAAATTAACAAATATCAAATACAAAGACCAAATATTAAAAGCAGTGAGGGAGAAGCAAAAAATAACCTACAAGGGGAATCCCATAAGGATAACAGCTGATCTCTCAACAGAAACGCTTCAGGCCAGAAGGGAATGGCAGAGCATTCTTAAAGTCATGGAAGAAAACAAGCTACAACCCAAATTACTGTACCCAGCAAGAATCTCATTCAAATTTGAAGGAGAATTCAAAAGTTTTTCAGACAAGCAGAAATTGAGAGAATTTAGCAATACCAAACCAGCCCTCCAACGAATGCTAAAGGATCTTTCCTAGATAGGAAACACGGATGGGATATATAATCTCGAATCCAAAACAATAAAATAGAAGAAATGGCAACAGGATCATATTTATCAATAATTACCTTAAATGTAAATGGGGTGAATGCCCCAACCAAAAGACAAAGACTGGCCGATTGGATACAGAAACAAGACCCCTATATATGTTGCCTACAAGAGACCCACCTCTAATCTAAGGACATATATAGACTGAAAGTTAAAGGCTGGAAAAAGATATTCCATGCAAATAAAGACCAAAAGAAGGCAGGAGTGGCAATACTCATATCAGATAAAGTAGACTTTGAAATAAAGGTGGTGAAAAGAGATAAAAATAGACATTACATAATGATCAAAGGATCAATCCAAGAAGAAGAAATAACAATTATAAATATTTATGCACCCAACATAGGAGCACCACAATATGTAAGGCAAATGCTAACAAGTATGAAAGGGGAAATTAACAACAACACAATAATAGTGGGAGACTTTAATACATCACTCACAACAATGGATAAATCAACTAAACACAAAAGTAACAAGGAAATTCAAACTTTAAATGATACAATAGACGAACTAGACCTAATTGATATCTATAGGTCAATCCACCCCAAAACAAGGAATTTCACTTTTTTTCTCAAGCACACACGGGACCTTCTCCAGGATAGATCACATCCTGGGCCATAAATCTAGCCTTGGTAAATTCAAAAACATTGAAATCATCCCAAGCATCTTTTCTGACCACAATGCAGTGAGATTAGATATCAACTACAGGAGAAAACCTCTCAAAACTTCCAACATATGGAGGCTCAACAACACACTGCTGAATAACCAACAAATCACAGAAGAAATCAAAAATGAAATTCAGTTATGCATGGAAACGAATATAAATGAAAACACAACAGCCCAAAACCTATGGGACACTGTGAAAGCAGTGCTAAGGGGAAGGTTCATAGCAATTCAAGCTCACCTTAGGAAACAAGAAAAAAATCAAATAAATAACCTTATTTTACACCTAAAGCAACTAGAAATGGAAGAAATGCAGAAGCCCAGGTCTAGTAGAAGGAAAGAAATCTTAAAAGATCAGGGCAGAAATAAACACAAAGCAAACAAAAGAGACCATAGCAAAAATCAACCAATCCAAAACCTGGTTCTTTGAGAAGATAAATAAAATTGACAAACCATTAGTCAGACTCATCAAGAAACAAAGGGAGAAGAACCAAATCAACAGAATTAGAAAAGAAAATGGAGAGATCACAACAGAAAACACAGAAATACAAAGGATTATAAGAGACTATTATCAGCGGCTATATGAAAATAAACTAGACCACCTGGATGAAATGGACAGATTCCTAGAAAAGTACAACTTTCCAAGACTAAACCAGGAAGAGATAGATAATCTTAATAGACCCATCACTAGCACAGAAATTGAAACAGTAATCAGAAATCTTCCAAAAAACAAAAGCCCAGGACCAGATGGCTTCACAGCCGAATTCTACCAAAAATTTAGAGAATAGCTAACACCTATTCTACTCAAACACTTCCAGAAAATTGCAGAGGAAGGTAAACTTCCAAACTCATTCTATGAGGCCACCATCACCCTAATTCCAAAACCCGACAAAGATGCCAAAAAAAAAAGAAAACTACAGGCCAATATCACTGATGAACTTAGATGCAAAAATCCTTAACAAAATTCTAGCAAATAGAATCCAACAACACATTAAAAAAATCATACATCATGATCAAGTAGGCTTTATCCCAGGGATGCAAGGATTCTTCAATATTCGCAAATCAATCAATGTAATACACCACATTAACAAATTGAAAAATAAAAATCACATGATTATCTCAATAGATGCAGAGAAAGCCTTTGACAAAATTCAACATCCATTTATGATAAAAACCCTCCAAAAAGTAGGAATAGAAGGAACATAACTCAACATAATAAAAGCTATATATGACAAACCCACAGCAAACATTATCCTCAATGGTGAAAAACTGAAAGCATTCCCCCTGAAGTCAGGAACAAGACAAGGGTGCCCACTCTCACCACTACTTTTCAACATAGTTTTGGAAGTCTTGGCCACAGCAATCAGAGCAGATAAAGAAATCAAAGGAATCCAGATTGGAAAAGAAGAAGTAAAACTCTCTCTGTTTGCAGATGACATGATCCTCTATATTGAAAACCCTAAAGACTCTACGAGAAAATTACTAGAGCTAATCAATGAATATAGCAAAGTTTCAGGATACAAAATCAACACACTGAAATCCCTGGCATTTCCATACACTAACAATGAAAAAACAGAAAAAGAAATTATGGAAACAATTCCATTCACCATCGAATCAAAAAGAATAAAATACTTAGGAGTATTTCTACCTAAAGAAACAAAAGACTTGTATATAGAAAACTATAGAACACTGATGAAAGAAATCAAAGAGGACACAAACAGATGGAGAAATGTGCCATGTTCGTGGATTGGAAGAATCAATATAGTGAAAATGAGTATACTACCCAAAGCAATCTATAGATTCAATGCAATTCCTATCAAGCTACCAGAGGTCTTTTTTAGAGAATTAGAACAAATAATTTCACAATTTGTATGGAAATACAAAAAACCTCGTATAGCCAAAGCAATCTTGAGAAAGAAGAATGGAACTGGAGGAATCAACCTACCTGACTTTAAGCTATACTACAAATCCACAGTCATTAAGACAGTATGGTACTGGCACAAAGACAGAAATATAGATCAATGGAACAAAATACATAGCCCAGAGATAAATCCACGCATCTATGGACACCTTATCTTTGACAAAGGAGGCAAGAATATACAATGGAGAAAAGACAACCTCTTTAACAAGTGGTGCTGGGAAAACTGGACAGCCACTTGTAAAAGAATGAAACTAGATCACTTTCTAACACCATACACAAAGATAAACTCAAAATGGATCAAAGATCTAAGCATAAGAGCAGAAACTATAAAACTCCTAGAGGATAACATTGGGAAAACACTCTCTGACATAAACCAAAGTGGGATCCTACATGACCCACCTCCCAGAATATTGGAAATAAAAACACATATAAACAAATGGGACCTAATTAAAATTAAAAGCTTCTGCACTGCAAAGGAAACTATAAGCAAGGTGAAAAGACAGCCTTCAGAATGGGAGAAAATAATAGCCAATGAAGCAACGGACAAACAATTAATTTCAAAAATATACAAGCAACTCCTGCAGCTCCATTCTAGGAAAATAAACAACCCAATCAAAAAGTGGGCCAAAGAATTGAACAGATGTTTCTCCAAAGAAGACATAAAAATGGCTAACAAACACATGAAAAGATGCTCAACATCACTCATTATCAGAGAAATGCAAATCAAAACCACAATGAGGTATCACTTTACACCAGTCAGAATGGCTGCAATCCAAAAATCCACAAGTAATAAATGCTGGAAGGATGTGGAGAAAAGGGAACTCTCTTACACTGTTGGTGGGATTGCAAACTAGTATAGCCTCTATGGAAAACAGTGTGGAGGTTCCTTAAAAAACTGCAAATAGAAATGCCATATGACCCAGCAATCCCACTGTTGGGCATATATACCGAGGAAACCAGAATTGAAAGAGACACGTGTACCCCAATGTTCATCGCTGCATTGTTTACAATAGCCAGGACATGGAACCAACCTAGATGCCCATCAACTGATGAATGGATAAGAAAGCTGTGGTACATATACACAATGGAATATTACTCAGCATTAAGGAAAAATTCATTTGAATCAGTTCTACTCAGATGGACGAAACTGGAGCCCATTATTCAGAGTGAAGTAAGCCAGATGCAAAAACAACAATACAGTATATTAACGCATATATATGGAATTTAGAAAGACGGTAACGAGAACCCAGCATGCGAGACAGCAAAAGGAACGCAGATGTATAGAATAGGGCCTCTGTGGATGAGGGAAAGGGTGGGATGATATGGGAGAATGGCATTGAAACATGTTAATTATCATATGTCTAAGCAATAGCTGGCCCAGAATTGATGCTTGGGACTGGTGCAATGAGATTTCCTGGGGGGAGGGAGGAAGGAGGGGGGTTCTGGAGGGGGAGCATATGTAAACCCATGGTGATATCATGTCATTGTTTGGCAAAACTAAAAAAAAATGTTTAATAAAATCCTATCCAAAAAAAAAAAAAGATAATGAGAGCTTCAAGTTAGCAACTCTGACAGGCTTTGCCCTCTATGTGTCTTCCTTTGACTGGTTATTATTTGTATCCTTTTGCTGTAGTAATACTGTAATTATATGTACAGTGCATTCCAGATATGTTAGTTCAGGCTGTATTGCAATTTACATAGACTGAGTGGCTCCTAAACAACAGAAAATTACTTGTAACAGTTCTGGAAATTAGAAGTCTGAGATAGAGTGCCAACAAGGTTGGAGTCTGGTGAGAGCCCTCTCCTGGGTTGCAGAGAGCCAACCTTGTGTCCTCATAGGGTGGGAAAAGAACTGGAGAACTCTCTGGGGTCTCCTTTAAGGGCAATAGACCTAGTCATGACTTAGTGACTAAACAACAATAAGTGAGAGTGTCTCTGAGGACCCTTGACATTTTGGCTGTTGTTTGAACTGACACCCATCCTACAGGGACATTTCCCTTATACTATGCAGTTTACTAAACTTTTGGAAGAGAGATGTCCAAGCAGCACAGGGAGAGAACAAGAAGAATGATATATAGAAGGACAAAAGCAATGAAAGGATGAATGTATCAGCTGTCTGACACCCAGGAAACTGCAGCTCAATGACACGAGGGATTTTGCTAAACTATGTAGCATGTCCCACACACTTGTCCCTCTGGAAAACAAGAGCATGAGACAATTATTCCCTTCTCCTCCCCGACTGCTTGATGGTCACTCCATATCTTCCACAGGGTGTGAGATACTCCTGAGGCAGAGAAGCAGATATACACCATAGCAAACCTGCCCCTAGTAACACAGGCAGAGCTGTTGACCACAGGCACACTGAAATGGAGTAACTGAGGACATGTTGTGCAGGACACAGAGTCAGATCTCTTCGAGATGTAAGCAGAAGTCTGCTGGACTTGGGTGAAGCTTTTGTCTTAGTTATCAAGAGTGTGTATGAGGTTGTCACCTACCCTCCAGGATCCTTTTTCTTGATTTGAAAAGAAGTGTAGTGTCTAGCACTGGGGGAGACAGGTTAGACTGTGAGGCAGCCAGCATGTGGAAGAGACTGAGAAAATCACACAGTGTGAACCTTGACTCCCAAACTATTACTATGAAGGAAAAATGAGTCTTTTTTGCAAAACTAACAGCCAAAAATAAGTTGGATTTTGGTCTCAAAATGGAACACACTCCTGAGACACTGCCCATGCAATAAGGAAAATTGAATGTCAGTCACCAGCCTTTGCCAGTTACTTTCCTTCAACAAGAAGTTACAGACTCATTGAATCTAGCTTTCTCCTTTCACGGATTAAAGATTTAACCCTACAGCATCATAGCCCAGGACTACTCAAAATCCTACTCAAAATCTCTTATTCTATAGTTAACTGAAGAAATCTGATGGTGCAAAGTGTAACCAAAATAAAGGGGGTCTTTATCCAGGGCTCATTTTAAAATGTAAACATTATTAGAAAGAAAGGGATCAGAGTCAGTTTTTCCTTCAAATTTATATATATATATATCAAAGCAGTAATATAAAAATGTATTCAAATAGTAGTAACTCTGATTATAAATTTATATCAGTTTAGGGTTTCATTTTTTCAGATAACTATTTTTTTCTGATTTTAATGATGAGGCCAGTTTTCTAGAAGTGAACACATCTTCTCTAGAGAAAGCTTAAATGTTTTTCAGCAGAAGTAACTACTGAACATTGTTTATTCTGATTCCATTACAGCTCCTGGAAGCTCAGGTTCTCAAGGGATCAAGTATTGATCCCTTAGGCTTCAGCTTTAAACTCCCCAGTTAGAAGGAGGCACATAGAGAGCTTGGTGGGCAATCAGCCTGTACCAGTTGCATAACGAGAATCTGGATGAAACTCTCATGTAAGTATCACAGAGCACAGCCCATTTTTCAGTCATGCATCATCCCAGTGTGTGCTGGAAATGGTGAAACAAAAGGATCAGAGCCAAAGTTCTAGTAAGTTTCACCCTGAGACCAAGAATAAAGGCTTCATCCCTGATGACACAGTGGAAATGCAGTAAGGAATCTTTGAACTGGACTGAGCATTGTCTGAGGATATGAATGAACAATTGACTGAAAGATTAAATGAATGAATGAATGATTGGTAGTCAGTATACCTGACTTTAGGGTGTTATTTGCATGTGTTATGACCAGTTTTGAGTGCCCATTCAATGCCTGGCCCTGTGCTGGAGAGTTTATATAAATCACATCATTTTAAGTCACATTCATCATGTAAAACAAAGTTATTTTAAAATGAAAAAGTGCTGAAGTTTAAAGACCTCTTCTATCTACTCCCCATGCACAAGGATAACAAAAGCCTGGCTTGTATCCTTCCCGGAGCTTTTTCATGAATAAACAAAAAAAAATAGCTAAAGGAGGGTGAGTTCAAAACAAAAAAGGATTATTTTAGGAGAGTCCAGATTTACATACTATTCTGCAACTTGGTTTGTTCACTTGACAATCTGATATGAACACCTTTCCATAAGAATATATATTTGTCTCATGCTTTTTGAAGTATATATTGATTCATAAAAGAAAAATGAAAGTGTTAGTCATTCAGTCGTGCCCGACTCTTTGTGACCCTATGATCTGTACTTTGCCTGGCTCCTTGTTCATGCAATTATCCAGGCAAGATTACTGGAGTGGGTTGCCATGCCCTTCTCCAGGAGATCTTCCCAACCCAAGGACTGAATCTGGGTCTCCTGAATCACAGACAGATTCTTTACTGTCTGAGTCACCAAGGAAACCCATGATTCATGGTATGAATCTATTCTGCTTTATTTAACTATGTTTCCAAACTTTTGCTGCTGTACTTGGTGTCACAATGAGCATCATACCTTGTAAGTAATTCTATGACCCCAATTTTATATAGGCTTGGGGGTAGAGTTACATCATTTTTCTCTGTGAGGTTGTAGGACTGAAGTTCAAACTCAGATCCTTTCTACTGCATAGTCCTGAATACAAATGAAGCTGCAAAAGCATCAGGTTTCAGAATGGGTTAAGCATGTTCAAAAACTTTGGTTCTTGTGTATGTGTGTGTGTGTGTGCCTTTGTACTGATTTTTACATGACTTGAAAAATGGCATGGCATACATTTTATTTGAATTCAAAATGATTAACACAGTAAGTGTCATCATCTCATCAAGATTCTAGTTAAGGGGACTTAAGACCAATGTTAGCTTCCTCTGACAAGTGCTTTCCGCTACTGGATAGAAGCCTCCTTGATAGTACTGCATTTAATTTATTTCACAGCAAATTTACCTGAGGAGGCAACTCACATACTTATTGGCCTTTAGCTCTCAGTGTTGAAAGGAGAGAATTGTTTCTTGTTCCTTCACTACAGAGTTATTCCATTCTATTCATTTCTCAAGATGCTTGAAAGAGCCAGATTGTTGACATCAGTCATGGAGTTTGGTGTCCTACACTCCATCCACACCACTAAAGGCCCCTTCTAATTCCAAACTGACCATCACATCTGTGGAGCCACAGCTCTGTCTGGAGTTACTGATTCCAGAGGAAGGAGCCCTCTACTGATGTATGGGGATGTGGGTTTTTTTGTGAGGAATTTCTGTCATTGCACAATATTTAAGGTGCATAAAAATATATTTAAAATAATATAACAAACATTCATGTCAGTTAAGTTGCTCAGTTGTGTCCGACTCTTTGAGACCCATGGACTGCAGCACGCCAGGCCTTCCTATCCATTGCCAACTCCCAGAGTTTACTGAAATTCATGTCCATTGAGTCAGTGATGTCATCCAACCATCTCATCCTCTGTTATCCCCTTCTCCTCCTGCCTTCAATCTTTCCAAGAATCAAAGTCATTTCAAATGAGTCATTCATGTAGCTACCATCTAACTTTGGCAATTTGCTTTTTATTACTCAACATTCCACTTCAGAAATATATCTACATAAATGTTACAGCACCAGTTTACTGAATTCTCACTGGTTTATTAATATTATTTTTAAAATAATATTAATAAAAGTTTTATTTTCCTGTGTTCAACAGTGCTACTATGAACATTCTTCTGTGTATGCATTCATAAGTACACATATTCACATATATACTTACAGGTCTAGTGTGCATATATATCTTTGCTTATGTGGTCAATTTATCTAGAATATGTACTTTGTGTTTGTATGTGTGTGAGTTCAGTTTTATTTGAGGCAAAATGAGGATTGCAGTCCTGGAGATAGCGCCTTAGATAGTTCTGAGAAACTGCTCCTAAGAGGTAGTGGGGGAAAGTCAATATATATGATTTTGGTGAAGGAGGAGTTCACCGCAATCAAGTCCTTACTTTATAAGAGTTTTTCTGCATGTCACGAGGAGCTGAAGTCATCACGAAGGGATTTAGTGCTTTGCTAGATATGAGGTGATGCAAATAATTGGGTCATGAAATCAGTTCCTGAAAAGGTCTATCTACCTAAAGATCTGTTCTACTGGTTTTCCTGGAGCACAAAATGCCTGAGTCTCCACCTTGAACTCCCTTCAGCACATCCAATTTCAACAGCTGCAGTAGCACAGGATTCAATCTGCAGAAATTGCAGAGACAGATGGCAAATGTCATTGTTCAGTCACTGGCAAATGCCCATGGCAGTGCCAATTTGTTGTTGATAGGTTCCCCAAATGGTCATAAATTCAACCATACTTTGGGAGGCATTTCATGACCATTCCATCCCATATTGCTAAGGCTCTTTCCCAGTTCTAGAGAAGATTTTGCTGATAGATCACTCAGTATGCTATTACTCAACCTTATAATTAAAGTTCTCTGGACACCTGTCTTCTATGGTCCAGGAAAATATTCCCTTTTATTGCATCTTCCCATAGCTAGAGTTGTACTATTACAATCATTAATCATATACAGAACATATGTATTCATCAACTGTTTTAAGCTGCCTAATCATCATTATTTTCATGGAGGCTCAGTTACATATTTGGCATAGAATATGGACTTAAAATGGAAATTCTAAACCAAAGGGAGGTTTGTGTTTAACTTTATTAATATTTCCAAACTTGTCTCCAATGTGATTATCCTAATTTACATTCACATCAGAAATACGTGAGTCTACATTCTCCCCTAAACTTTGCATTTTAAACTGAGAAGTATAAAATTGTATTTCAAGGCAGCACTAATATACACATACCTGATTACTGCTGAGTTGTTATATGTGATATTTTCCTATTTTCCATATAAGTTTCCCTTCTACAATTGTCCTGATTATATCATTTGTGAATTTTCCCATGGGGCAGTTTATAGAAATTACTTATACTGGATACTAATTCTTTGACATTTGTATGTGTTTCAAACAAATTTACATGAATAAATAATAGAGTTAAACCCAAAATGTTTGGTATAACAATTTTGTTATACCAAAACCCAAGTTTCCTATAACATACTTGGGTCTATTATCTATAAACTTTAAATAAAAGTCAGATCATATAATGGTTTTTAAATATTTAAATATTTTGCATTTATACATAGAATGAGACACACAGTGACTACTATTACATTATCCTGTTTACCTGCTTCCTTTTAAAAAAATAAATATTGAGAAAACATAAATAAGATTTATTAAATTATATATATATATATATGATATATGATATAAAATGTGTAGTGCCACAAACACTATATGCCAGCAAACTAAAATGAAAAAAGTTTTATTATTGCATTTTACTATCCTGGGGAAATTAAATTTTCTTTTCAAATGAACAAGCATAAGGCAAATAAATGAAGACTTGTTATTTTAAATTTAAGAATTTCTGTTTTCTAAAGGATATCATAAGCAAAATTAATAGAAGATAGAAAATTTTTCAAGCAAAAAGTGACAAGATATTCAAATCTTAGATAAACAAAGGACATATAAAATCAATCAATAGAAGTATTTATAAATAACATAAATATGAAATTTACAAAACAATAGAACCCCCAAAATCTAAGACGAATAATAGATAATAATCACATATTTGTAATTAAAGGGGACAAATGAATAAAAATGAGACAACACTCTGTACCTATTTTCCTGGCAGAAAAACATTAGGAAAATAACAAAGTTTCACTAGGAAGTCAGGACATAGAAATCCCCATGCATGAATAGTGTGACTGTACACTGGGACATCCATTATGGAAACTGATCTGGAAAATTTTAACCAAGTTAAATACAAGTATACCTCCAGATCACAAAATTTTTCTCTAGGAATACATCCTACAAAAATTTCACTCTGTGTTATTTGGAATGGAGAGAAGTTGTAGGCAGTCTGCTATCCATCACTAGGAAAGCACACAGGTGAATTTGGATGGATGGACACCATGGAGCAGTGGTACTCAATGTGTGGTCCATGAACCAGCACCCAACCTTGGACTCTCTGTTTCTAGTCTGTGATGAGGCAACTACTGAAAGTGAGATTAGGCACTTAAACTATCACAAAATTTTCACAATGCTGAGAACTTATCGTTGTGTTTTACAAAAGGATCACAACAGATTGGAAATTTTATAAAGAAATAAATCATTTACCCACCATAAATACTGTGATAAACACTTCCATAAGGAACTCTACAGTTTCATTGAGACCATCACAGCAGGGCAGAGCTGCTAAGGAAAGGAAAAGGATAAAAGGAAAAATGCGAGGATGAGTGCAAACAAGATCATATAGAATTCTATGGAGTTAAAATACAATGACTAGTAATTAAACCAATTAGAATTTCTATTAAAGTATGTGAGCATGCTTGCATGCTCAATTGCTTCAGTCGTGTCTAACTCTTTGTGACCCATGAACTGTAGCCCACCAGACTCCTCTGCCCATGGGATTTTCCAGATAATACTGGAGTGGGTTGCTATGCCCTCCTCCAGGGGGGTTGAACCCATGTCTCCTGTGTCTCCTGCATTGCAGGCGGATTCTTTACCCAATGAGCAACCTGGGAAGCCCAATTATATAGGTAGCATAAAAGAAAGAATAATTAGAATATTTATTTATGTATATCTCATTTGTTCCTGGATTGATATACTTATGAAATACCCATCACTCTGCACTCTGAGAATACTGATGTTGTTTGGTCCACGACAACATTCCCAAACTAAAAATATCTCAGTCAAATATAAAGGTTCAACCTTTAAACATTTAAGTCAATTATGACATGGAAATTATTCTCTGACCCTACTGTGAAGTAAATATTGTACTATTTCCAGTTCTAGAACTTAAAAGTCATAAATAGTCAGCTTTCTCTGCTCTTTCTTTGCAACTTTTCAGCCAATATTTAATCGTTACAAGTCATGGAACAAAACAATGGCACTGAAGTAACTGAATTCATTCTCTTGGCATTCGCTGGTCAACATGAGTCTTGGCAGGTCTTTTTCACAGTATTTCTAGTGATCTATGTGGCCACCCTAGTGGGTAACATTGGCATGATCCTACTCATCAAGATTGACTCTTCTCTTCACACCCCCATGTACTTTTTCCTCCAAAATTTGGCTTTTGTTGATCTCTGTTATGCCACTGCTATCACTCCCAAGACATTGCAGAATTTGATGAGCACCAAAAATTCCATCTCATTCTTTGGATGTATGGTACAATTGCTAGTCTATGGTACTTTTGTAACAAGTGATTGCTACATCCTGGCGGCTATGGCAGTGGACCATTATGTGGCCATCTGTAATCCACTTCACTATGGAACTGTCATGTCTCAAAGAGTCTGCATTCAACTCTTAACTGGTTCATACTTCATGGGTTTCCTGAATGCTTCTGTCAATGTAGGTTTTGCTTTCTCACTGAAGTTTTGCAAATCCAATAAAATTAACCACTTTTTCTGTGGTGAACCCCCAATTCTGGCCCTCTCATGCTCTGATACTTACTTCAGCATCATGGTTCTAGCTGGCTTTGTGGGGTTTAACTTGACATTCACTATACTGGTCATCATATTTTCCTACATGTTTATCTTGTCTGCCATCCTGAAAATCTCTTCTGCTGCAGGAAGGAAAAAAGCCTTCTCCACCTGTGCCTCCCATCTGACAGCTGTCACCATTTTCTATGGAACCCTCTCTTATATGTATCTGCACCATGGTACCATAGAGTCTCAAGAGCAAGAAAAAAGGCTTCCATTTTTTATAGGATTATGATCCCCATGTTAAACCCTCTCATCTACAGCCTGAGAAACCAAGATGTAAGAGAAGCCCTAAAAGGGGTTGGAAAGAAATATTTCTAGACTGAACATCAATTACTAACTCAGTTTGATTCAACAAGCAAGGAACAATTTCTCTTATTTCTCAACAGCAGAAGGTGTTTCAATTATCTGTGAAATCCAAGTGAAGTGAAAGTCACTCAGTCGTGCTGGCTCTTTGCGAACCCATGGACTACACAGTCCATAGAATTTTCCAGGTAAGAATACTGAAATGGGTATCCATTCTTTTCTCCAGGGGATCTTCCAAACCCAGGGATCCAACCCAGGTCTCCCACATTGCAAGTGGTTTCTTTACCATCTAAGCCACCAGGGAAGCCTAAAAATACTCAATCCAATTGTAACACAAACAATATCAAAAGAAATCAGATGATACCAGCCCATGCAACAGGGTGCATTTTTCTGCACTCTTGGAGAGAAAGCCAAAAATTATGAAACTCTGGTATTGCTTAAGGTTGCTGGTGACCTGCTCATATTTGCTTTGCAGAGAGAAACCTTATCTTCACCTGAAGTGTAAGCAAATCCTCTTCTGAGAAGAAAGGCAAGATGTTCATATTTACCACCCTAAATCATCTCTGAAGACAGAGGCAATTCAAAGTTTTAATATTTTAATAAGTCTCCTTATACAAACATTCTTTAGTGTAATATCTTTTAGCACCTTATATAGATAACTTTGTGTAGATATATTCATGAAAAAATATGTATATTAAATAATATCACCTTAATATTTGTAAATTGAAATATCACAAAATTCATGGGTGAGAAAAACATAATGGTACTGTAATAGTAAATGTTAAACCTACCTCTCCCAGTTCATGAAAGATCCAGTTGAGAAAATAAATAAATAAATAGAGTTACAGGAAAAATATTTGATATAATTAATAAGAGTAAATACATACAGAAACTCTATATTGTGGAAGCCTACCAATCAAACACACTTAAAATCAAATTTAGGTTTATTTTGCTTCTGTAGCTTACTCCATAATAAGCTACAGACATCTCAGTAAGAAGTGGGAATAGGCTTTTTTTAGAATACATGCTTTGCTGAATGAATCCAAGTATGGATTAAGGAAGCAGATACTCTCTTTAGATTTAGTTACTGGCAAAAAGAGGATCAGCAACTGGGTATCTCAGTAATCATTGCTCAAGAGGTGCAAGGAATAAAGAAAGAAAAGTTATAGTGAGAAAGTAGTAGGAACTTAGAAATTTCTTTGTCTATTTACAGGTTTCTTGTAGACTTGGGAAGTCCAGTTAGAAATGCTGTTTCTTATCGGTTTTTGTGTGTGTGTGTGTGTGTGTGTGGCTGTTGATAATGTGTTAGACACATCAATCTGATTTATTGGGAGAACTGATTTCCCCTTCAAAATAACTTGAAATCAGACAAATATCTTTCTTTGTTCCTTCTTTTTCTTTCTCCCTTTCTTTCTTTTCTTCCTCTTTCACTCCCTTTCTTCTTTCCTTTTTTTTTTTTTACTCTTTCCTATGTCCTTTTTATATGGCCCTGGAAGAATTACAGAAATACAATGGACTTCAAAAATCAGAAATAGTGTAGAAAATATTCTCTGATCTAAACAAGTAGATCTTGAGTTTAACAGTAAAGCTTTAAGTTAAAAACACCTAAAATTCTACCACTTAAAATGGAAATTCTCACTTAAACAACTCTTTGGTTGATTAAAACAAAATTGACAAATATGTATAAAATAATATTTTACAAACCATTACATTACAAGCTATAAGGGGTGTTTAAATAAAATTTATAACTTTATAAATACTTGAGTTAATAAATAAGAAATACTGATAAATTAAGTAAGTATACATTTTATGTAATCAGAAAATAATATTAAAGGAGAGTAGCAATTATTTTTAATTGAGGTTGAAAACCCCATAAATGACAGAAATAATAAATGAAAGAACTCATTCTCCAAGGAGAAAGAAATGGCAACCAGTTCCTATATTCTTGCCTGGAGAATCCCAGGGACGCTGGAGCCTGAAGGGCTGCCATCTGTGCAGTCGCACAGGGTTGGATAAGACTGAAATGACTTAGCTGCAGCAGTAGCATTCTCCAAAGCTAAAAATAACAATAAGTGAATAAATAATTTGCCAGCTCATCAATGAAAATAATAGTGGGGAACAAAAAAAATTTAAAGAACACTGAGATTAACAATATCCAAATGTATTTGAGAACCTAATGAAATTAGATTTTTTTTAACTAAGATTATGTTGATTGCCGAAAAGGTAACACAGAGGAGATTAAAGAGCAATTAACATGGAAGAAAGTCATGATAGTTCAGCTTTCCCATAACAAAAAGTACCATGTCCATTTGGAAAGGAAAAAAAAAAGCCTACAATGGTCAAAAAAACAATTTCTAGTGAAAACCAAAGTTGCAGGGCCTTACCTGCCTGTTAACACGTCTAATTTAAAGACATGGTAAACAAATTTTGCAATAATATTAGGAATATATATTGACCAGTGTGAAAGGTTGTTGCTGAACCATGAGAGATGCAAGGATTCTTGACATCTGGAAGAGAAAAATTCAATCTAGGGCTAGAGATGAGGCTTGATTGCTCAGAGTTTTTGTGTAATAGTTTTATTAAAGTATAAAAGAGATAGAGAAAGCTTCTGACACAGACATCAGATGGGGGAAGGAGAGTGCCCCTTTGCTAGTGTTTAGTTCAGTTCAGTGGCTCAGACATATCTGACTCTTGAAAGCCCATGGACTGCAGCACTCGAGGCCTCCCTGTCCATAACCAACTCCCAGAGTTTACTCAAACTCATGTCCATTAAGTCGGTGATGTCATCCAACCATCTCATCTTCTGTCGTCTCCTTCTACTCGAGCCTTCAATCTTTCACAGAATCAGATTTTTTTCAAATGAGTCAGCTCTTCACTTCAGGGGGACAAAGTATTGGAGTTCCAGCTTCAGCATCAGTCCTTTGAATGAGTATTCAGGACTGATTTCCTTTAGGATGGACTGGTTGGATCTCCTTGCAGTCTAAGGGACTCTCATGAGTCTTCTCCAACAGCACAGTAAAAAAGCATAAATTCATTGGTGCTCAGATTTCTTTAGAGTCCAGTTCTCACGTCCATATGTGACTACAGGAAAAACAATAGCCTTGACTAGACAGACCCTTGTTGGCAAAGTAATGTCTCTACTTTTTTAACATGCTGTCTAGATTGGTCATAACTTCTCTTCCAAGGAGTAAGTGTGTTTTATTTCATGGCTGTAGTCACCATCTGCAGTGATTTTGGAGACAAATATATAAATAAATAAAGTCTGTCACTGTTTCCCCATCTATTTGCCATGAAGTGATGGAGTTGGATGTCATGATCTCAGTTTTCTGAATGTTGAGCTTTAAACAAACATTTTCACTCTCCTCTTTCACTTTCATCAAGAGGCTCTTTAGTTCTTCACTTTCTGCCATAAGGGTGGTGTCATCTGCATATCTGAGGTTATTGATATTTCTCCCAGCAATCTTGATTGTAGTTTGTGCTTCACCTAGCCCAGGATTTCTCATTGTGTATTCTGCATATAAGTTAAATAAGCAGGGTAATAATACATAGCCTTAACATACTCCTTTTTATGATAGGAACCAGTCTGTTGTTCCATGGCCATTCTGACTGTTGCTTCCTGACCTGCATACAGATTTCTCAAGAGGCAGGTCAGGTGGTCTGATATTCCCATCTCTTACAGAATTTTCCACAGTTTATTGTGATCCACACAGTCAAAAGCTTTGGCATAATCAATAAAGCAGAGATAGATTTGTTTCTGGAACTCTCATGCTTTTTTGATGATTAAGTGGATGTTGGCAATTTGATCTCTGGTTCCTCTGCCTTTTCTAAATTCAGCTTGAACATCCAGAAGTTTGTGATTCACTTATTGTTGAAGCCTGGCTTGGAGAATTTTGAGCATCACTTTACAAACGTGTGAGATGAGAGGAATTGCATGGTAGTTCGAGCATTCTTTGGCATTGCTTTTCTCTGGGGTTGGAATGAAAACTGACCTTTCCAGTCCTGTGGTCACTGCTGCGTTTTCAAAATTTGCTGGCATATTGAGCGCAGCACTTTCACAGCATCACCTTTCAGGATTTGTAATAGCTCACCTGGAATTCCATCACCTCCACTAACTTTCTGTGTAGTGATGCTTCTTAAGGTCCACTTAACTTCACATTCCAAGATATCTTTTCTGTACAGTTCTTCTGTGTATTCTTGCCACCTCTTCTTAATCTCTTCTGCTTCCGTTTGGTCCATACCATTCCTTTCCCTTGGTATCTCTAATTTTCTTGAAGAAATCTCTAGTATTTCCCATTCTATTGTTTTCCTCTATTTCTTTCCACTGATTACTGAGGATGGCTTTCTTTTCTCTCCTTGCTGTTATTCGAAACTCTGCATTCAAATGGGTATATCTTTCCTTTTCTCCTTTGCTTTTCATTTCTCTTCTTTCCAAAGCTATTTGTAAAGCCTCCTCAGACGGAAATTTTTCTTTTTTGCATTTCTTTTTATTGAGGATGATCTCGATACCTGTCTCTTGTACAATGTCATGAACCTCCATTCATAGTTCATCACACACACTATCAGATCTAGTAACTAAAATCTATTTCTCACTTCCACTGTGTAATCTTTAGGGATTTTATTTGGGTCATACCTGAATGGTTAGTGGTTTTCCCTACTTTCTTCAACTTAAGCCTGAATTTGGCAATAAGTTCATAATCTGAGCCACAGTCAGCTTCTGGTCTTGTTTTTGCTGACTGTATAGAGCTTCTCCATCTTTGGCTGTAAAGAATATAATCAATCTGATTTCATTGTTAACCATCTGATGATGTCCATATGTAGATTCTTCTCTTGTGTTGTTGGAAGAGGGTGTTTGCTATGACCAGTGCATTCTTTTGGAAGAACACTATTAGCCTTTGCCCTGCTTCATTATGTACTCCAAGGTCAATTTTTCCTGTTATACCAGGTGTTTCTTGACTTCCTACTTTTGCATCCCTGTCCCCTATAATGAAAAGGATAACTTTTGGGGGTGTTAATTCTAGGAGGTCTTGTAGGTCTTTATAGAATCATTCAACTTCAGCTTCCTCAGTATTACTGGTCTGGTAATTTATTGTGATATTGAATGGTTTGCCTTGGAAATGAACAGAGATCATTCTGTCATTTATGAGACTTCATTTCAGATGCTTTTATTGACTATGATGACTACTCCATTTCTTTTAACAGATTCTTTCCTACAGTAGTAGATATAATGGTCATCTAAGTTAAATTCACCAATTCCAGTCCATTTTAGTTCGGTGATTCATAAAATGTTAATGTTCACTCTTACAGTCTCCTGTTTGATTACTTCCAATTTACCTTGATTCATGGACCTAATATTCCACGTTCCTATGCAATATTGCTCTTTACGTTATCGGACCTTGCTTCCATCACCAGCCACACCCACAATGGGGTGTTGTTTTTGCTTTGACTCCATCTCTTCATTCTTTCTTGAGTTATTTCTCCACTGATCTCCAGTAGCACATTGGGCACCTACCTGGGGAGGTCATCTTTCAGTGTCCTATCTTTTTGCCTTTTCATACTGTTCATGGGATTCTCAAGGCAGGAATACTGAAGTGGTTTGCCACTCCCTTCTCCAGTGGGCCACATTTTTTCAGACTTCTCCACCATGACCTGACCATCTTGGGTGGCCCTACATGGCATGGCTAACATGGCATTGCTGGCGTCAGCAAGGGAGTTATATGCTTTTAAATTAGTGACTGCAATAAATCAAAAGAATGTCTGGATCTTACTAGATCCACTCCCATAATTTACATTTTCAGATAACAGGATTAGCCAGAGGTTTTCAGGAAAAAGAAACTGTCCTCAAGCAGGATACATAGTTGTTATATAGCCCTTAGTACAGAGTTTAGACTGACTTGTTTGTTGTGTAATCATCAGTTCCAGACTTAAAGATAAAAACCTTTTATGTGACTTAAGACTAAGGAATGTAGAAGGGAAAAAATGTTTGTCTTTTCCACCTCCTTGAGAATTCCAGACCCCTCTGTCCTTGGAGACCCCAGACTTCTTATTTACCTGCCTAGGAATTGACTCTCTCTAGTGGAAGACATAGAGTGGGAAAAAAAATGAACAAATATATGATGAGCAGATTCTCAACAATAATACTCATCCAATCTCATGATGAAATTATTCTTTTCAAAAAAATTGTGTTGAAAACAACTGTATGGTCTCCCCTCCATGTCTGCAAATTCTAAATTAGTGGATTCAATTAACCACAGATCAAGAATAGTAATATTTTACCCATAGGGTGGTTCCCTGGAAGACCTCCCTAGCAAAACTGTCTTTATTTGACCTAACTCAAAGCTCATTCAATATAAAGAGACTTTTTTCCCAAGGGCATTTGTTTAATAAAATATGAAGTCATGATTTAACACTGAAGCTGCTTACAGATTTAGATAAGTGTTGAGCCAAACAATAGGAAAACCAAAATACCTAAAAACAAAAGCCAGAGAATGAAGTTTTCAGAAGCATATTAAAAACTTCCAGTATATTCCTGAGAATTGCAAGAGTATGACCATCTGTAGGACTGTGAGCTGCCCCAGGGCTACATTCATTTCCAAGAAAGACTTAGGAAAATCTTAGACGTGAACTCTAGCTAATCCTAAAGCCATACTCAAACAGGAAGTCAAGGCTAAGATGGCATTATAAACTACTTTTACTGAGGTTTGGTTGCATAACCCAACATACACTCAGAGATGGTTGGTAAGGACTGGGAGATTGTTCCAGGAATTTCAATAAATCTTTTTGCAATCACAAGCCAAACACTAAATTAATGGAGCAGAGACACTTCAATGGCCACACATAAAAAGGAATATAATTTTTACAGGATTCATTCCGATAAGTCACTAAACACCAACATTAAGAACAACAAGCAGCAACAGTAACAAATGCTAGAGAGAAAGGAAAATCTGATTTCCAGGGTTGTCATATTAACATATGACAAAATAATTATTTTCTGCCCTGCTTGGGAATGGGTGCTATCTGGCCAAGACGACGCTGCTCAGTGTCTGCACACCAGTCACGGGTTACGTTACCACCAGTCTTCCCACAAGTCATGGCTGAAAAATTATTGAGGTTGTTTCTGTGACCACGGAAGAGAGGGTGGGGACAGGATTCGTCACTTAATAAAATAGAACTGAGACACAGGAATGAGACCCACCCACTAACCAGCCCCAAGAAGTACAATTGGGGTTTGATAAAAAGGCAGAACATTTCAGCTTCCCCAGGCACCCAAGTTTTAATCAGAGCCCAAGAGTAGTTTCTAGGACTCTGAGGCTCTTGCCCACACTTGCAGTGTCTGCCCTGCGAGATTCTCACTGCACCTCCCAGAGTTGGCTCAACAATTCCCCTATCTCCTGGACCACTTGGCAGCTCTTCCTACCCACTGGGCAGTCTGAACTCCTCTCTGTCCTAAAAGCACACCTATCTGATTCCCACACCCAAGTCCCCATAAGTTGTCCCATTTGCCTTCCCATCCTTCACACATGCTCTGCACACACATCACTCTTACAGGAAATCCTCCTGGATTGCCCCGTGCTTTTCCAGTTGGTGATGGACAGGGGCTCCTGGCCTGCTGCAGTTCATGGAGCCACAAAGAGTCTGACACAACTAAGCGACTGAACTGAACTGACTTCCTGTTCACAGTACTTGCCACTCAATAGTGGTCTCTAAAGTTAGTCTCATTTCCATAGCCTCAAACTGTAAACTGTCTGAAGGCAAGAGTTTAAAGACTAGCTAATGAGTGCTAAGAGCTTTGCAAGTCTGATTTTATTTAAACCTTCACAACCCTTCTGAAGTAGCACTTTCATTGTCCTCATTTTACAAGTGATGAAGTTAAGGCTCAAGACAGAAGTAACACACCCAAGATCACAGAACTAGTGGCAGAATCAGACAAAGACCCATTGGAAAAGACCCTGATGCTGGGAAAGATTGAAGGCAAAAGTAGAAGAGGGCAACAGAGGATGAGATGGTTTGATGGCATCACCAAAGGACTTCAGTGAGTTCCAGGAGATGGCGAGGGACAGGGAGGCCTGGCACATGACACTCTATGGGGTCACAAAGAGTCAGACATGACTCCACAATTGAACAACAGTATTAAATGGTTAATATTGAGAAATAAACATTTGAAGATTTTACAAGGAAGATTTCTTCAAAAAACATTGTAAAATCAAAAAATTTTAACAGGGCAACATATATAAACAGATAACTCACAGAAAAGGAGATACTAATCTTTTTTGGACATTGAAAAAGTTGCTCAATCTGATTTGTAGTAGAAAACTGAAAATAAAACTAAATTCTATTGTCCTTTATTTATCACAGTGACAAAGTTTAATAACATTTCTTAGCATTTTGTTAGAGAAGATATACAGAAATAGTAACTTTAGATTTGCTACAAGTGATTTAAATGGACAGAATCTTGTTCTGAAGGACACTTGGGCAATATCTATTAACATTTATAATGTTCATGCCCTTTGACTTGGAGGTTCTTCTCCTAAATATCTTTCAATCCTAGAGATATAGTTCACACTTATGCACACTAATATATGCATTGTATGTTTATTAGGGAAGATTGGAAACCATCTAAATATCTACTAATAGGGAAGATAATTTGGTTAAATGTATTACGCAATATAGCAGTTCCATGAAATACTATGCAACCAGGTAAGAAGGAGATTTCCCTTTCCATGTAGATCACCCAGAAATAGTATGTGAACTGCAGGCCACTGAAAAATATGAGTGATACACTGTCATTTGTATGACTGAGGAATAAAGAATATAATATTGGTATGTTTGCAAATGCAATGCATGGCTAATCTGGAAGAATAAAGAAGTTGTAAGAGTGATGTTCTCCAGGGAGGGAAATTAGAGATTGGGAATCAAGGGATAGAGGGGAGTCGTGTCTTATTCTATGCACTTTGGTACATAGGCATTTTAAACATGTGGATGCCTTGTAACACACATCACCACCACCACCCCAAAAAAGGAAGGCAAGGACACAGGCAGAAGAAAGGAAAGGAAATAGGGGAGGGGGGAGAAGGAAGACAAGACAGAAGGGAAAACCAGTGAGGGAAAAAGGAAAGGAGGTATGGGAATTTGTCAACAGTGGGGCTTCCCTCATAGGTCAGTGGGTGAAGCGTCTGCCTGCAGTACAGGAGACCCAGGTTCGATCCCTGGGTTGGGAAGATACCCTGGAGAAGGAAATGACAAAACACTTCATTAACCTTGCCTGGAAAATCCCATAGAGAGAGGAAACTGGTGGACTGCAGTCCATGGGGTCGCAAAGAGCCAAGCACAAATGAGCAACTAACACTCAAGGCTCTTAACAAAGAAACCAAGTCCCAAAAGGCAATAACACAAAATTATATTTTATCCCCTTTGAAAATATGAACTTTTATCCAGCAGAGAATAACTAATGAATGTTATTATTTTTTTTTTCAATTCTGTCATAGCCCTGGAAGCTCAGGTTTTCAAGGGACCCAGTAGTGATCCCTCAGGCCCCAGCTATAAGCTCCCAGATTGGAGGGAACCACATGGAGAGACATGGTGAGCAGTCAGCTTCCACCAGTGCAAAAAGAGAATCTGGAAACAGCATCCATGTAAGTAAAACAAAGTAATCTCATTTTTCAACATCAGCCATGTATCATTCTTGTGTATGCAGGAAGTGACAGAATTAAAGGGCCAGAACTTCACTGTGCTTTACCCCAGGACCAGGAGGACTTCCCTCACCACTGATGATGCAATGGAAGTGGACTGAGAACTCCGTTGGACTGAGCATTTCCTGGGAAACCATATAAATGAACAAATAATTTAATGACATATATATTCTTCTGGAGCTGGAAAAAAATGTATATTCTTTTTGAGGTGGAGTGTTAGTAAATGTCTTTTACATTCAGTTGGTTAATGGGATCTTTATTGAGTTTTTCTGTCCTCGTTGGTTTCTGACTAGTTTAACAAGCATTGGGAGAGAAACTCTGGAGTACCCTACTATAATTATGCATCTGTCTGTTTCTCCCTTCATTTCTATCAATTTTTACATCATATATATGGTAGTTCTCTTGTTCTGGGCCCATATCCTTAGGATGGCTTCCCTGGTGGCTCAGCGATACAGAATCCACCTGCAATGCAAGAGGCATAGATTCAACCCCGGGGTCTGGAATATCTCCTGGAGGAGAAAATGGCAATATTCACTCCAGTATTCTTGCCTGGGAAATCTCATGAACAGAAAAGCCTGTGGGCTACAGTCCATGGAGTTGTAAAAAAGTTGGACATGTCTTAGCAACTAAACAACAATAACAACAACAACAATAAACCCTTAGGATTGCTATTTCCTCCTTTGTGTGTGTATGTGTGTGTGTGTGTGTGTGTGTGTGTGTGTGTGTTTTGAATTTTTTTTTACTTTAAAATATTGCATTGGTTTTTCCTCTTAACCTGTTTATCATTATACAATGTCTCTCACTGTCCTTGGTAACTTTCTAGGCCATAAAGTCTACTTTATCTGCTATTAACAGATGAAGATTAGCCAATCTTTCATTTTTTGATGTTTGCACAAGTATGTAATTTTTATTTTCCTTAAAATGTACTTATATCATTTCATCTGAAGTAGGTTTTGGGACACAGCATTTAATTGTGTCACACTTTTACATCCACCCTGTCAAATACTTTCTTTAATTTCATGTTTAAATAGCAAATCTTGGAACAACAAGAAAGAAGAGAGAGCAAGCAAAGAGCAGAAATATGGTTAAATACAATTGACTTTCTGTTGAGGTTTCTAAATCATGTTTGACAATGGAAGCAAAACATTTAACACTGACAATGTTTTTCTTAGTATATTCCACATTTCACTCAAACTGGTAAAATTTAACTGCAGCTATGTATACATGCAGTAGAATCTCTAGAGTGGCCACTAAAAAAGCTATGCAGTGATACATGATTTTAAAAATAATGCTAGAGATAAGTCAAGATATGTATACCCATGGCAGATTCATGTCAATGTATGGCAAAACCAACACAATAATGTATAGAAAAAAATAAAATAAAATATTAATTAAAAAAAAGAATTCTCAAGCAAGTTCAAGTGGCCCAGAGATATGGAAATTAACAAAACCAGAAATGAAAAAGACAGAAAATGAAATATAAAATGGCAGACTTCAGCATTAACAAATCAGTAAATCCATAACATGTAAATAGTCATTTTATTTTTAAAACAATAAACATTATGAATTTCCCCTTTTAAAATGAAAGCAAAGTGCCACGTTAATAAGTTTAAGTGAAATTTTCTCTCATTCAATGCCACAACTATGGATAAATTAAAGAGTTTTGTTATGTAACTGAAAGTTATTATTTAAGTGCTTGCTGTGTATTCTTCCTGACCTTTTTGCCTGAAGAAATAAAGAGAATGAAAGCAAAAGAGAACAGGAGTGAGAAAAAATTTGATTTTTAAAAGGTTATAAATTCTACCTATTACTCTACACTTTACTTTTCTCACTTGATAATATAAAGGGACACTTTTTTATGAGTGTACATTTATCTCATCCTTTTAGGATGAGTATTGATCCATCATATGAATCTGATCTGATCTAGTTAACCCGATTTCCAAATTTTTGCTTTTGTAAATGATGTTTCAATGGATATCATAAACTTCTATGCAATTCTGAGATTACCCATTTGCAGAGGAACTGAGGCTAAAGGGGATAAATCCTTTGTTTCTATTAACTGGTAGGATGAAAATTCAAGTTCAAATCTATCAGTTTCCTTTCCACAGCCCAATGAATATAAATGAAGCTTCAGAAGCACTGAGATCCAGCAGAGATTAAGCACATCCAATTGCTTAAGCATTTGCCCTTTCTTCATAGCAAAGAACTTCATCACAAATGAAACAAAAAATTTCACGCTGAGACAACTCAAACTTAGCATACACATTCTGTTTCAGATGAGAGTGGTGGGACTTCCACTAGTTTCATTAGATCTTAAAAAGCGTCTTCCTAATGTCATATCTATACTTCACTTGAATTCAGAGTGATGAAAGTCAAGTTGATATAGCAAATGCAATGATAGTTATCCTATCAAGATTCTAGATTAAGTGGACCCCTCCTCTATTCTAGCTTCCTCTAGTAAGTACTTGTATCCATGGCTGGATGCCTCCTTAAAAGAGTTGCATTTCATTTGTTTCACACCAGATTAACCTGAGGAAGGAACTTGGCACTAACTTATTTCTTCTCAGCCTACACTGAACATTGAATTGAAGACAATAGTTTCTTGTCCTTACAACAAAGTTATCCAACTGTGCTGACTTCTCCAAAGATTTCAGCAAACCCATATGGAAGCTTCAGAAGAGCCCATGTCAATAGGAGGCTTAGTCCTAACACTAAAAGCACATCCTTACTAGCCACCTCAAGTATGGGCGTATACAGATGACTTAGAGTTATTTAAAGTGAGATTATTTTACCTTGATATATGTATGAAATGAGAGGATTATCTGGGTTGAAAAGAATATCACATATAAAGAGGTGCATGGTAATAGTAGTGGTACAGATTTTCTGAGGCTTTCAAACATATACGGTCATGAATAAATCTCAAAAAGTCCATTGTCTAATTAAGATTCTACTAATTTCAGGATCAAAACTAGGTATAAATGATAAATGGCTGAGGAAAACTATAGGTTGCTCAAAATATATGTAACTATGTTTGACTATTGCTTTATGAAACTTTAGATATCTGAAATGTATGTTAATCTTTGTTTCTTAGAATCACAGATTTTTGAAGTGAAACTTTTGTGAAAATGTCTTTCTTTCTAAACTGAATACAACGCTTGCACATTACTTTTATATGGTGATTCCTTATCAAGAAAATGGAAAGAAATATTTGTAAAGAAATAAACCTTGTTATGAGTGATTGCTATAAAAATCTATTTTTTACAAAGTGACACGAAGAGTTAAGACCCTTAACTACTCAACAAGTCACAAAGATTTTCTGTCTGCTCTTGGTCCTCCTCTTGGTCCATTCTAGACTTTTTTACTCATGACAGAAGGAAATGTCACCAAAGTGACTGAACTCTTTCTTCTGGGATTTGGTGCACAAGTTTCAGTATTTCCTCTTCACTGTGTTTCTGGTCATCTATGTGACCTCCATGGTGGGTAATATCAGAATGATTCTAGTCATCTTGACAGATTTCAGACTCAAAATAGCTATGTACTTTTTCCTGCAACATTTAGCTTTTGTTGATATCTGTTATACCTCTGCTATCACTCCCAAGATGCTGCAAAACTTCATAGTAGGAAGCAAATTAATATCATTCAAGGGCTGTGTCATGCAATTATTGATTTTTGCAACATTTGTGACCAGTGACGTTTATCTCTTGGCTACTATGGCAGTGGACCATTATGTGGCCATCTGTAACCCACTTCACTATCCAACAGTCATGTCGCGAAGAGTCTGCATCCAGTTGGTATCTGGTTCATATATCATGGGCTTCATAAATGCATCTGTGCACACAGGTTTTACATTTTCACTGGTCTTTTGCAAGGGCAATGCCATCAATCACTTTTTCTGCGATGTCCCTGCAATTCTTGCCCTTTCATGTTCCAACATTGACATCAACATCATGCTACTTGCTGTATTTGTGGGATTTAATTTAATATTTACCATGTTGGTTGTCATCTTTTCCTATGGAAATATCATCATTACCATCCTAAAGATATCTAATACTACAGGGAAGAAAAAAGCCTCCTCCACCTGTGCCTCCCATCTGACTGCAGGCACCATTTTCTATGGAACCCTCTCTTACATGTATGTACAACCTCATTCTAATAATTCCCAGGAGAATATGAAAGTGGCCTCCATATTTCATGGCATTGTGATTACCATGTTGAACCCTCTGATCTATAGTTTAAGAAATAAGGAGGTTAAAGAAGCTCTAAAAGTCATATGGAATAAATTTTAAGTTGAACCAAATTGTAAAATTCAGCACATCAAGTCATCCAGTAGAGTCATTTGAACACAATTTAATATTTTGAAATAGTGAACATGCTCACATCTTAAACTAATGCTTCTTTCTTCAATAGATAATTTCTTTTAATGTTGGTAATATATTAACTGAAGAAGGAAATGGACACCCATTTCAGTATTCTTGCTTGGAGAATTCCATGGACAGAGGAATCTAGCAGGCTACATACAATCCATGGGGTCACAAAGAGTTGACCATGACTGGGTGACTGAGCACACAACGTAGTAACATCTCATAAAACTACTTTTCCCTTGGACTTAGTTTGAGAAATATATCCCATACTACCCATTAAAAAAGGGAATTTATTGGGATTATTTAACATATAAATATGTACAGACATCACAAAGCATATAGTTATTTCAAATATACTTCAGATATATTCTTTTTTTTTTTTATTGTTTTTGCCATACATTGTCATGATATCACCATGCGTTTACATATGCTTCCCCTCCGGGCCCCCCCTCCCTCCTCCCTCCCCCCGGGAAATCTCTCTGCACCAGTCCCGAGCATCAATCCTGGGCTGGCGATTGATTAGACACATGACAATTAACATGCTTCAATGCCCTTCTCCCATCTCATCCCACCCTTACCCTCATCCACAAAGTCCACAAGTCTATTCTATACAGAAGCAAAAACAACAATACAGTATATTAACACATATATATGGAATTTAGAAAGACAGTAATGAGAACCCAACATGGGAGACAACAAAAGGAACGCAGATGTATAGAACAGATATATTCTTAAAGATTAGAAACCCCCCAATTTTGTATATAATAATATTAAAATTGAGGTTCATGATTTTCAATTCATTTAAATAAATTCCTTAAACTTTCTACAAAGAGTCTCCTCTTATGTTCAGTTTCAATTATTGCATAAACCCAAAATGTAAAATAAATGTGCTGCTTTGTAAAGGAACATGATAAATGCTCACTAAACAAAAGAGGAGGAGATAGGGAGTTTACCTGAAAAATAATTCAGAATAATGATAGTAAATATGATACAAAATCGTGAAAAAAAGCTGGAGTTACAAATAAATAACTAGATACAAGGATTGAGAAGATGCAAGAAATGTTTAACAAGGACGTAGGAGACATAAAGAAGAATCAATCAATAATGAATAATGCAATAACTGAAATCAAAAGCAATCTAGAGGGAACCAATAGTAGAATAACTGAGGCAGAAGATAGGATAAGTGAGGTGTAAGATATAATGGTGGAAATAAATGAAGCAGAGAGAAAAAAATAATTAAAAGAAATGAGGACAAACTCAGAGACCTCTGGGACAATGTTAAACACCCCAACATTCAAATCATAGGAGTCATAGAAGAAGAAGACAAAATGAAAGGCCATGAGAAAATACTTGAGAAGATATTAGTTGAAAACCTTCTAAAATGGGGAAAGAAATAGCCACCCAAGTCCAAGAAACCCAGAGAGTCCAAAACAGGATAAACCCAAGGTGAAACACCCCATGACACATATTAGTCAAATTAACGAAGATCAAACACAAAGAGCAAATATTAAAAGCAGCAAGGGGAAAGCAACAAATAACAAATAAGGGGGAATTCCCATAAGGTTAACAGCTTATCTTTCAATAGAAACTCTTCAGGCCAGAAGGGAATGGCAGGACATCCTTAAAGTGATGAAAGAGAAAAGGCTACAACCCAGATTACTGTACCCATCAAGGATCTCATTCAGATATGAAGGAGAATTCAAAATCTTTACAGACAAGTAAAAGCTGAAGGAATTCAGCACAACCAAACAAGCTCTTCAACAAATGCTAAAGGATCTTCTCTAGACATGAGACACAGAAAAGATTTATTAACTTGAACCCACAACAACAAAGTAAACTGCAGAAGAATCATACATATCAATAATTCATTAAGTTCAGTCACTCAGTCATATCCTACCCTTTGAGATCCCATGAATTGCAGCATGCCAGGCCTCCCTGTCCATCACCAACTCTCGGAGTCTACCCAAACCCATGTTCATTGAGTCGGTGATGTCATCCAGCCATGTCACCCTTTGTTGCGCCCTTCTCCTCCTGCCTCCAATCATTCCCAGCATCAGCGTCTTTTCCAATGAGTCAACTCTTTGCATAAGATGGCTGAAGTATTGGAGTTTCAGCTTCAACATCAGTCCTTTCAGTGAACACCCAGGACTGATATCCTTTAGGATGGACTAGTTGGATCTCCTTACAGTCCAAGGGACACTCAAGAGTCTTCTCCAACACCACAGTTCTTCAGCGCTCAGCTTTCTCTATAGTCCAATTCTCACATCCATACATGACTACTGGAAAAACCATAGCCTTGACTAGACAGACCTTTGTTGACAAAATAATGTCTCTACTTTTTAATATGCTGTCTAGGTTGGTCATAACTTTCCTTCCAAGGAGCAAGCGTCATTTAATTTCATGGCTGCAATAACCATCTGCAGTGATTTTGGAGCCCCCCAAAATAAAGTCTGACACTGTTTCCACTGTTTCTCTATCTGTTTGCCATGAAGTGATGGGACCAGATGCCATGATCTTAGTTTTCTGAATGTTGAACTTTAAGCCAACTTTTTCACTCTCCTCTTTCATCAAGAGGTTTTTTATCTACTTTAATGTAAGTGAGTTGAATGTCCCAACTAAAAGACAAAGATTGGCTGAATGGATACAAAAACAAGACCCCTATATATGCTGTCTACAAGAGACCCACCTCTAAACAAGGGACACATACAAACTGAAAGTGAAGGGCTAGAAAAACCTATTTCACACAAATGGAGAACAAAAGAAAGCAGGAGTAGCAATACTCAGATAAAACAGACTTTGAAGAAAAGAGACAAAGAAGGACACTACATAATTTTCAAAGGATCAATCCAATATATATATATATATATATGTGTGTGTGTGTGTGTGTGTGTGTGTGTGTGCATATATATAACAATTATATATGCACCCAACATAGGACTACCTCAGTATGTAAGGCAAATGCTAACAAGTATGAAAGGGGAAATTAACAGTAACACAATAATAGTGGGAGATTTTAATACCCCACTCAACCTATGGATAGATCAACTAAACAGAAATTTAGCAAGGAAACACAAATTTTAAATGACACAATGGACCAGTTAGACCTTATTGATATCTGGAGAACATTTCACCCCCAAACAATGAATTTCAACTTTTTGTCAAATGCACACAGAACCTTCTTCAGGATAGATAACATCCTGGGCCATAAATCTAGGCTTGGTAAATTAAAAAACGTTGAAATCATTTCAAGTATCTTTTCTGATCACTATGTGGAGAGATTAGATGTCAAATACAGG
Organism: Antilocapra americana; assembly: GCA_007570785.1. NCBI lineage: Eukaryota > Metazoa > Chordata > Mammalia > Artiodactyla > Antilocapridae > Antilocapra > Antilocapra americana. The sequence continues at coordinate 267,678 of ML663031.1, forward strand.
AAAAAAAACTATTAAAAATACAAACATATGGAGGTTAAACAACACACTTCTGAATAACCAACAAATCACAGAAGAAATAAAGAAATAAAATATGCATAGAAATGAAAGAAAATGAAAACACAACAACCCAAAACCTATGTGATTCAGTAAAAGCAGTGCTAAAGGGAAGGTTCCTAGCAATACAGGCTTACCTCAAGAAACAAGAGAAAAATCAAATAAATAACCATCTCTATGCCTTAGTCAACTAGAAAAAGAAGAAATGAAGAATAGCAGGGTTAGTAGAAGGAAAGAAATCTTAAAAATTAGGGCAGAAATAAATTAAAAAGAAACAAAGAAGACCATAGAAAAAAATCAACAAAGCCAAAATCTGGTTCTTTGAGAAGATGAATAAAATAGACAAACCATTAACCAGACTCATCAAGAAAAAAAGGAGAAAATCAAAACAAAATCAGAAATGAAAATGGAGAAATCACAACAGACAACACAGAAATACAAAGGATCATAAGAGACAATTAGCAGCAACTATACGCAAATAAACTGGACAACTTGGAAGAAATGGACAAATTCTTAGAAAAGTACAACTTTCCAAAACTAAACCAGAAAGAGGTAGATAAACTTAACAGACCCATCACAAGCATGGAAATTGAAACTGTAATCAGAAATCTTTCAACAAACAAAAGCCCAGGACCATATGGCTTCAGAGGTGAATTCTACCAAAAATTTAGAGAAGAGCAAATACATATCCTACTCAATCTCTTTCAGAAAATTGCAGATGAAGGTAAACTGCCAAACATATTCTATGAGGCCATCATCACCCTAATACCAAAACCAGACAAAGATGTCACAGAAAAAGAAAGAAAGAAAGAAAGAAAATTATAGGCCAATATCACTGATGAACATAGATGCAAAAATCCTTAATAAAATTCGGGCAAACAGAATCCAACAACATATTTAAAAGATAATATATCATGACCAAGTGAGTTTTATCCCAGGGATGCAAAGATTCTTGAATATTCACAAATCAATCAATGTGATACACCACATTAACAAATTAAAAAAAAAAAACATATGATTATCTCAAGAGATGCAGAGAAATAGCCTGTGACAAAATTCAGCATACATTTATGATAAAAACCCTCCAGAAAGCAGGCATAGAAGGACCATACATCAACATAACAAAATCCATATATGATAAACCCTCAGCAAACATTATCTTCAATGCTGAAAAACTGAAAGCATTTCCCCTAAAGTCAGGAACAAGACAAGGGTACCCACTCTCATCACTACTATTCAACATAGTTTTGGACGTTTTAACTGCTGCAATCAGAGAAGAAAAAGAAAAAGGAATCTAGATTGGAAAAGAAGATGTAAAACCCCCACTGTTTGCAGATGACATGATCCTCTATACAGAAAATCCTAAAGACACAACCAGAAAATTACTAGAGCTAATCAGTGAATATAGTAAAGTTGCAGGATATAAAATTAACACACAGAAATGCCTTTCATTCCTGTACACTATCAATGAAAAAACAGAAAGAGAAATTAAGGAAAGAATTCCATTCACCATTGCAACAAAAATAATAAAATACTTAGGAATAAATCTACATGAAGAAACAAAAGACCTATATATAGAAAACTAAAACACTGATGAAAGAAATAAAAGAGGACACAAATAGATGGAGAAATATACCATGTTCATGGATTGGAAGAATCAATATAATGAAAATGAGTGTACTACCCAAAGGAATCTATAGATTCAATGCAATCTCTATCAAGCTACAAATGATATTTTTTCAGAGAACTAGAAAAATTTCACAATTTGTATGTAAATACAAAAAACCTCGAATACCCAAAGCATTCTTGAGAAAGAAGAATGGAACTGGAGGAATCAACCTGCCTGACTTCAAACTATACTATAAAACTACAGTCATCAAGATGGTATGGTACTGGCACAACAACAGAAACATAGATCAGTGGAAAAGTAGAAAGCCCAGAGATAAATCCACATACCTATGGAAACCTTATCTTTGACAAAGGAGGCAAGAATATACAATGGAGAAAAGACAATCTCTTTAACAAGTGCTCCTGGGAAAACTGGTCAACTTCTTGTAAAAGAATGAAACTAGAACACTTTCTAACACCATACACAAAAATAAACTCAAAATGGATTAAAGTTCTCAATACAAGACCAGAAGCTATAAAACTCCTAGAGGAAAACATGGGCAAAACACTCACTGACATAAATGACAGCAAGATCCTCTATGACCCACCTCCCTGAGTAATGGAAATAAAAGAAAAATTAAACAAATAGGATCTAATTAAACTTAAAAGCTTTTGTACAATGAAGGAAACTATAAGCAAGGTGAAAAGACAGCCTTCAGAATGGGAGAAAATAATAGCAAACGAAGCAACTGACAAAGAATTAATCTCAGAAATTACAGCAGCTCGTGTAGCTCAACTCCAGACAAATAAAAGACCCAATCAAAAAGTGGGCCAAAGAAAAAATAGACATTTCTTCAAAGAAGACATGCAGATGGCTAATAAGCACATGAAAAGATGTTCAACATCACTCATTATCAGAGAAACGCAAATCAAAACCACAATGTGTTACCATATCACACTGGTCAGAATGGCTGCTATCAAAAAGTCTACAAACAACAAATGCTGGAGAGGGTGCAGAGGAAAAGGAACCTTCTTACACTGTTGGTGGGTATGCAAATTAATATAGCCACTATGGAGAATAGAGTGGATATTCCTTAAAAAAAATAGAAAGGGAACTCCCATATGACCCAGCAATCCCACTGCTGGGCATATACACCAAAGAAACAAGATTGAAAGAGACACGTGTACCCCAATGCTCATTGCAGCACTGTTTACAATAGCCAGGACATGGTGCAACCTAGATGTCCATCAGCAGACAAATGGATAAGAAAGCCGTGGTACATATACACAATGGAATATTACTCAGCTGTTAAGAATGCATTTGAATCAGTTCTAATGAGGTGGTTGAAACTGGAGCCTGTTATACATTGTGAAGTAAGGCAGAAAGAAAAACACCAATACAGTATATTAGCACACATATATGGAATTTAGAAAGATGGTAATGATGACCCTATATGTGAGACAGCAAAAGAGACACAGATGTAAAGAACAGAATTTTGAACTCATGGGAGAAGATGAGGGTGAGGTGATTTGAGAGAACAGCATTGGAACATATGTATTACCATATGTGAAATAGATCACCAGTCCAGATTCTATGCACGAGACAGGGTGTTCAGGGCCAGTCTACTGGGAAGACCCAGAGGGATGGGATGGGGACGGAGGTGGAAGTGGGATTCAGGATGTGTAGCACATGTACACACATGCCTGACTCATTTCAATGTATGGCAAAACCCACTACAATATTGTAAAGTTATTTGCCTCCAATTAAAATAAATTAATTAATTAAAACATAAAAAGATAGCTGTAAAAAATAAATAGAAAAAATAAATGCACTGCTTTGAAAAGCATCTTATGATTCAGGCTTTTATACTTTCTACCTAATATTCTTTTAAATAGTTACATTCTCTAACACTTGAAAACACCCATGTGATAGTGTGATTTTGTTCTGTCATTAGTTACTCTCTTTATTCTCAATCCATCCCCTTCTTCCATAAAGTAAGGAAATATTTGAAAACATTGTCCAGATACTTCTCCATTAAAAACAGAAAATCTAAAATGTAGGTGTATCTAAAAGGTGATCATTCATTTATGAAAGATATACCAATTATTTTAGTCCATACAGATAATGTGTGTTGTGGTAAGTCACTTCAATCGTGTCTGACTCTTTTCAACTCTGAACTATAGCTCACCAGACTCCTCTGTCCATGGGATTCTCTAAGTATGAATACTAGAGTAGGTTGTCATATCCTCCTCCAGGGGAATGTTCCCAATCCAGGGATCAAACTCATGTCTCTTTGGTCCTGCATTGGCAGATGAGTTCTTTACCACTAACACCACCTGGGAAGCCATAGATAACTTTAAACTATAGACATTCAGAAAGAAATTGAATAGAGATGAAGAGGTTTTTTGAATCAGGAAGGTAAACTCTTTACAAAAAAGTTTTAGTAGATAGATTCAGGGTAGGTGATGGAAACTCTCCAATGAAACTAAACATTCCTTGCTAGCTAAATATAATAGCAAGTTTCTCATTATAATAATGCTATCCAATCTAGTGAACTAATGAGAAAATGTACTATTAAATAATAGCACAAGAAGTATTAAGCAAGAAAAGAAAATGATTTTTCAAATACAATCCCCACATAAATTTTAAGAGAAGAGAAAAATTAACCTGAAAGTGGATTAGAACAAGAATCTGTCCAGCAAAGATTCTGTCTATAAAGGAAGAGATCTTTTCTCCAGGCAGAGGCAAGTGTATTCAGAGACCAAGACCAAGGCCAAGGACATTAGTTGTTTGGGACCAGACTAGACTTAAAGGAGCAGAAAATATAAATCTCTGTCTTGACTTAATCAGTATTTCTTGCATTTACTTGTGTTTTTATTTGCAATTTCAAACATTTACAGATGGTCTAGTATAGAATCACTGGACACCTGTCATTGAATCAAATACTGTCTCTAGGAAGAGGTTTTGAAAGTAATTACATGATTCAAAAGAAAAAAAAATAAAAAGACCCTGTTTCACAAGGAAAGGGAGAGACAGATATGTAAGACTCATTTCCAGCCTAGAATAGCAGCCTCTGAGCCTGAGAAAGCCAAGTAGAAGAGGCCAAGACAGCATGAAGACCAAGTAGATATCTGTGAAGCAGAAATGTGAAGCTCAACCATGACGACGGTACCCTCCTAAAAAGTGAAATCACTCAAGAAAAAAAAAAATTCAAAGAACTACCGATACACACACAACAAGTTGTATGAATATCCAGGGATGCTGACTGAGAAAAGCTAAACCCACTCTATCATTCTCTTTATATTTGAAATGACAAACTTTAGAAATAGAAGACAGATTAATCATTACCAGGGTTAGAGATAGAGTGAGGAAGTGCTAGAGAAAGAGGAGGTGGTAGTTGAAATAGAAACTTGTGGTTTACAAATTGTTTTGTATCTTCACTGCTGTGGTGAATAAGGGAAGATACAGAGGTGATCCGATATTACAGAACTTAATACAAACACACATACACACTCACAAACTGGGGAAATCTGAGTAAAATCCATGGAAAGCATCAATGTCAACATCCTGGTTCTGATATTATTCTATATTTTTGCAAAATGCTGCCATTAGAGGTGTTTTCCTTTTCTGCTGCTGCTGCTGCTAGGTCACTTCAGTCCTTTCCAATTCTTTTCAGCCCCATGGACTGTGGCCCTTCAGGCTCCTCTGTCCATGGGATTCCCCAGGCAAGAATACTGGAGTTGGTTGCCATGCCCTCCTCCAGGAGATCTTCCCTCCCCAGGGATCGAACCTGCATGAAGCCTCTGCTATTTTTCTATTGCTGCTCTAATAAAATATCACAAATTCAGCAGCTTAACACAAATACATCATCTTAGATTTATGGAAGTTTCAGATAAAAATTAGTATGTAAATAAAGGTGTTAGCAAGTCTGTTTTCATTTTGAAGGATTCTATAAGCTTCTAGAAGCCAATTGTATTCCTTGACTAATAGCCTATTTTCTTCATCTTCAGTATCAGCATCACAACATCTTCAAGAGTCAGAGAGAGATTTTAAGATGTTGGTATTGAGGTTGGTATTGAATGTTAACAAATTGTCTCCTGAGAGGAAAAGAGAGGTTTTGATTTTTACTACCCTGAACCATCTCTGGAGACAGAAACAACTCTTATGTTTTACTATTCTGATGTGTCTCCTTGTATAAACATTCTTAAATATAATACCTGTGAATAACTTGTGTAGAGGAACTTTGCTGCACACAGTTATTCATGAAAAAATCTGTATATTAAATTTCGCCTAAACTAAAAACAAGCAGGAAATATATGTAAGAAGAAAACACAATGGCAATGTAATTCTTTCAGTCACTAAATTATATCTTACTCTTTGCAACCCCATTTACTGCAGCATGCCAGGTTTACTTGTTCTCCACTCTTTCCCAGAGTTTTTTCATACTCATGTCCCTTGAGTCGGTGACGCTATCCGACCACCTCATCCTCTGTCACCCATTTCTCCTCCTGCTTTCAATCCTTCCCAGCATCAGAGTCTTTTCCAGTGAGTCAGCTCTTCACATCAGGTAGCCAAGTATTGGAGTTTCAGCTTCAGCATCAGTCCTTCCAATGAGTATTCAGAGTTGATTCCTTTAGGATTGACTGTTTTGATCTTCTTACAATCTAAGGGACTACCAGGGGTCTTCTCCAGCACCATGATTTGAAAGCATCAATTCTTCAGCCCTCAGCCTTCTTTATGGTCCAACTCTCACATTCCTACAAGACTACTGGAAAAGCCATTCAATTCAGTTCAGTCAGTCATTCAGTAGATTCTGACTCTGTGAACCCATGTACTGCTGTACGCCAGGCTTCCCTGTCCATCACCGACTCCCAGAGCTTGCTCAAACTCATGTCCATTAAGACGGAGACACCATAGCTTTGACTATATGAACCTTTGTCAGCAAAGTAATGTCTCTTTAAGAGTAAATTATAATTTACCTCTTTCAGTTCTTACAGCTCACATTGAGAAAAAAATTTAAATAAAGTTACTGAACTATTTGATGCAATTAATGAAAGTAAATACATACAGAAACTGTATATTGCTGAAGCCTATGTAGGGAATGGCAACCCACTCCAGTACTCTTGCCTGGAAAATTCCATGGACAGAGGAGCCTGGTGGGTTACAGTCCATGGGATCCCTAAGAGTTGGACACGACTGAACAAGAGCATACACACACCAATCAAACACATCTATAGTTAAAATTTAGGTTTATTTGCTTCTGCAACTCAGTCCACAGAAGCTATGGGCATCTCACTAAGAACAAGTGGGGATGAGCCTTATAAAGGATATAGGCTTTGCTCACTGAATCCAAGTATGGATTAGGGAAGCAGGTACTCACTCTAGATTCCGTTACTGTCATGAAGATGATCAGCAATTGAATATCTCAGTAATCGTTGCCCAAGAAGTGGAAGAAATAAAGTAGAAAAAGTTATAGCCTTGGTAAGAATTCAGCAGGTACTTAGAAGAGAAATCTCTTAGTCTTTTCCCAATTGCCTTTTAAACCTAGGGAGTCCAGTTAGAAATACTGTTTCTTATTGATTTTTTGTGGCCATTGACACTGTTTTAGATACATTCCAGTCTTTATTGGCAGAAACGATTTTCCTCTTCATAATAACTGAAAACTAGTAAAACGTCTTTCTTTGTTTCTCCCTTTATCTTTCTTTCCTTTCTCCTTCCCTTTCACTATTCCTCATTCCTTCCTTCTTTCATACCTCCTTATATGCTTTTCATGTGCTCTTGGAAGAATAGCAATAGAAATTGAAAAGCAAAAGAATAGAAATACAATAAATACCAAAAATCAGAAATAGTGTAGAAAATATTCTCTAATCTAATGAAGTAGCTCTAGATCTAGAATTTAATAGTAAAGTTTGAAGGTAAAAACACCTAAATATCTACAACTTAAAGCTGAAATTCTAACTTAAATAATTCCTTGGTTGAATTTGAAATAAAATGAAATTAACAAATATCTATAAAGTAATATTATACAAACCATTACATAAAATCCATTAGTGGAGACATTCAAATAAAATTTTATAACTCTATAAACACTTGTGTTAACAAATAAGAAATTATAATAAATAAATATTCATACATTTCAATAAATGAGAAAATAATATTAAGCAGAGTATTATTTGGTTTTTTTTTGAGTTTTTTTTTGTTTGTTTGTTTCATTGGATTTTTTTTTTATTATTGTTTTTGCCATACATTGTCATGATATCACCATGGGTCTACACACGCTTCCCCCACGGAACCCCCCTCCCTCCTCCCTCCCCCCCAGGAAATCTCGCTGCACCAGGCCCGAGCATCAGTCCTGGGCTGGCGATTGATTAGACACATGACAATTAACATGCTTCAATGCCCTTCTCCCATATCATCCCACCCTCACCCTCATCCACAAAGTCCACGAGTCCACTCTATACATCTGCTTTCCTTCTGTTGTCTCCCATGTTGGGTTCTCATTACTGTCTTTCTAAATTCCATATATATGTGTTAATATATTGTATTGTTGTTTTTGCTTCTGGCTTACTTCACTCTGGATAATGGGCTCCAGTTTCGTCCATCTGAGTAGAATTGCTTCAAATGAATTTTTTTTTAATGCTGAGTAATATTCCATTGTGTATATGTACCACAGCTTTCTTATCCATTCATCAGTTGATGGGCATCTAGGTTGTTTCCATGTCTTAGCTATTGTAAACAATGCAGCGATGAACATTGTGGTACACGTGGCTCTTTCAATTCTGGTTTCCTCGGTGTATATGCCCAGCAGTGGGATTGCCGGGTCATATGGCAGGTCTATTTGCAGCTTTTTAAGGAACCTCCACACTGTTTTCCATAGTGGCTGTACTAGTTGATCTCTCAACAGAAACAAGTGGTGCTGGGAAAACTGGACAGCCACTTGTAAAAGAATGAAACTAGATCACTTTCTAACACCATACACAAAGATAAACTCAAAATGGATTAAAGATCTAAGCATAAGACCAGAAACTATAAAACTCCTAGAGGATAACATAGGCAAAACACTCTCTGCTATAATCCAAAGCGGGATACTCCATGACCCACCTCCCAGAATACTGGAAATAAAAACACGAATAAACAAATGGGACCTAATTAAAATTAAAAGCTTTTGCACAACAAAGGAAACTATAAGCAAGGTGAAAAGACAGCCTTCAGAATGGGAGAAAATAATAGCCAATGAAGCAACAGACAAACAATTAATCTCAAAAATTTACAAACAACTCCTACAGCTCCATTCTAGAAAAATAAACAACCCAATTAAAAAGTGGGCCAAAGAACTTAACAGACATTTCTCCAAAGAAGATATAAAAATGGCTAACAAACACATGAAAAGATGCTCAACATCACTCATTATCAGAGAAATGCAAATCAAAACTACAATGAGGTACCACTTTACACCAGTCAGAATGGCTGCCATCCAAAAGTCTACAAGCAATAAATGCTGGAGAGGATGTGGAGAAAAGGGAACCCTCTTACACTGTTGGTGGGAATGCAAACTAGTACAGCCACTATGGAAAACAGTGTGGAGGTTCCTTAAAAAGCTGCAAATAGACCTGCCATATGACCCGGCAATCCCACTGCTGGGCATATACACCGAGGAAACCAGAATTGAAAGAGCCACGTGCACCCCAATGTTCATCGCTGCATTGTTTACAATAGCCAGGACATGGAAGCAACCTAGATGCCCATCAACTGACGAATGGATAAGAAAGCTGTGGTATATATACACAATGGAATATTACTCAGCATTAAAAAAAAATTCATTTGAAGCAATTCTACTCAGATGGACGAAACTGGAGCCCATTATCCAGAGTGAAGTAAGCCAGAAGCAAAAACAACAATACAGTATATTAACACATATATATGGAATTTAGAAAGACAGTAATGAGAACCCAACATGGGAGACAACAAAAGGAACGCAGATGTATAGAATAGACTTGTGGACTTTGTGGATGAGGGTAAGGGTGGGATGATATGGGAGAAGGGCATTGAAGCATGTTAATGTCATGTGTCTAATCAATCGCCAGCCCAGGATTGATGCTCGGGCCTGGTGCAGCGAGATTTCCCGGGGGGAGGGAGGAGGGAGGGGGGACCCGGAGGGGAAGCATATGTAAACCCATGGTGATATCATGACAATGTATGGCAAAAACAATAATAAAAAAAAAAGAAAGAAATCTTAAAGATCAGGGCAGAAATAAATGCAAAGGAATCAAAAGTGACCATAGCAAAAATCAACCAAGCCAAAATCTGGTTCTTTGAGAAGATAAATAAAATTGACAAACCGTTAGCCAGACTCATCAAGAAACAAAGAGAGAAGAACCAAATCAACAGAATTAGAAATGAAAACGGAGATCACAACAGAAAACACAGAAATACAAAGGATCATAAGAGACTATTATCAGCAACTATATGCAAATAAACTGGACAATTTGGATGAAATGGACAAATTCCTAGAAAAGTATAACTTTCCAAGACTAAACCAGGAAGAGATAGATAATATTAATAGACCCATCACAAGCACGAAAATTGAAACCGTATTCAGAAATCTTCCAAAAAACAAAAGCCCAGGACCAGATGGCTTCACAGCTGAATTCTACCAAAAATTTAGAGAAGAGCTAACACCTATTCTACTCAAACTCTTCCAGAAAATTGCAGACGAAGGTAAACTTCCAAACTCATTCTATTATTTGTTTTTAATCAATATAAAAACCTCAAAACAACACAAAAAATAAGTGAAAGAACTAATTCTCTGAAACTAAAAGCAACAATAAAATCATTAAATCATCTGCTAATTTATCAAGAATAATACTGGGGAACAAAATAACTTTTAAAATAAGAGAAGAACAGTTAGAACAATAATGTCTAAATGGACACCATTGACTTGGAAAAGCCCAAGGATCAGCGGACAATGTTTAAGTCCTAGCCTCCTGCATCCATGGGGTGGCCCCTGCCCACTCTACTCCCCAGTGACTTGATGCAAGGGGAGTGAAGACTCTCTGGCACAGCTTAGAGCTATTGGAGCTGGCCTGGAAGCTGCCTATGTTGTCCTGATTCCTACTCCAGAACAGAGACTGAAGCCTCAACCTAGAACCATTCCTCTAGCTTCTGAGTGTCCTGTTCACATGATGCTGTCCTGGGCCTTAGGGCCTTGCTGATCTGGGGCCCCAGAAAGCCGGCTGACTATAGTATAGATTGCTCCTCCCTTTGCATCTCCTTGATCTGGCAGGCTCTGAGGGGATCATTTGGCAACACAGTTGAAGGGAGCAGGGGTGGATGAGGTGGCCAACAGGATCCAAGGGGCAGCACTGGAGGGATGCCTTGGTGTGAAGAAGTGACAGAGCTGTCCCAGAGCAGCCCTAGAGCTGGGGAGGGCATGGGGCTGGGGAGGAACCTGCTTCTTGGGATGTGATTTACAGAAAGTAACTTTCTTCTGGAATCTTTGAGCTCCAAAAAGTAAACACCCCATCTGTGGAAAAAAAGCTTAAAAAACAAACAAACCAAAAAAAAAAAAAAAAAA
>ML663031.1:279014-295407 GCA_007570785.1 Antilocapra americana
TTTTATATCTTCTTTGGAGAAATGTCTGTTAAGTTCTTTGGCCCACTTTTTAATTGGGTTGTTTATTTTTCTAGAATGGAGCTGTAGGAGTTGTTTGTAAATTTTTGAGATTAATTGTTTGTCTGTTGCTTCATTGGCTATTATTTTCTCCCATTCTGAAGGCTGTCTTTTCACCTTGCTTATAGTTTCCTTTGTTGTGCAAAAGCTTTTAATTTTAATTAGGTCCCAAATCGCCAGCCCAGGATTGATGCTCGGGACTGGTGCAGCGAGATTTCCTGGGGGGGAGGGAGGAGGGAGGGGGGGACCCGGAGGGGAAGCATATGTAAACCCATGGTGATACCATGACAGTGTATGGCAAAAACAATAATAAAAAAATAAATAAATAAAATTTAAAAAAAAAAAGAAAGAAAATTTTGATCAGGCAGCCTTCCCCTGAAAAAGCACCAAGACCCTTTGAAAGAAGAACAACAACACCCAAAAAAGAAAAAAACTCAAATGGTCAAAAAATTGTTTAAATGAAGACCAAACTTGCAGGGCCTAAGTGGCCTATTTCATAGTCTAACTTGAAGACATGGGAAATAAACATCAGGAAGTTATATTGACCAGTGGAACAAATATAGAGTGAAAAAATAGATCAATAAATATGAGGTCAGCAGATTTTCAACAAAAGTACTAACCCAATTTTATGAGGAAATTATTGTATTTTCTAAAAGCAATCATATTGAAAATAACTGTATGGTCTCCCAACCATATCTAATTTCTGAATTAGTGGATTTTAGCTAAAGATTGAAAATAGTATTATTTTCCCTACAAGGTGGTTCCTCAGAAGTCCCCACTAGCAAGGCTGTCATTATGTGATCTAACTGTAAGCTCATCCAGTGTAAAGAGAATTCTTTCCAAAGCACATTTGTTTAAAAAACTATGAGATCATACATTAATATTGCATCTGCCTACAGATGTAGGTAAGTGTTGAGCCTAAAATAAGACAAACAAAAAAAGCCTAAAAATAATAGCTAGAGAATGAAATTTTCACAGGGGTATTAAAAACATCCAATATATTCATGAGAATTACTAAACTATGGCAATCTGTAGGAATGTGAGCAATCTGTAAGGAAGACATAGGAAGATTTTAAACACTCACTCTAGCTAACCCTAAGGCCACATTCAATCAGAAAGCCAATGCTTAGGTGGCATTATAAATTCTAGATGTATAAGTTGGGTTTAGAAAAGGGAAAAGAATCTGAGATCAAATTGCCAATATCTGCTGGATCATTGAAAAAGAAGGGGAATTCCAAAAAAAGTCTACTTCTGCCTTATTGACTACACTAAAGCCTTTGAATGAGTTGATCACAAAACTCGAAAATTCTTAAAGAGATGGGGTAACAGAACACCTTACTTTCCTCCTGAGAAACAACAGTTAGAACTGGACATGAAAAAATTGACTGGTTCCAAACTGGAAGAGGTGTATGTCAAGGTTGTATATTGTCACCCTGCTTATTTAAGTTATATGCAGAATACATCATATGAAATGCTGGACTGGATGACTAACAAGCTGGAATCAAGACTGATGGGGGAAATATCAATAACCTCAAATATGTAGATGACACCACTCTAATGTCAGAAAATGAAAAGGAAATAAAAAACCTCTTGATGAAGGAGAAAGTAGAGAGTGAAAACGCTGGCTTAAATCTCAACATTCAAAAACTAAGATCACTGCATCTAGTCTCATTATTTCATGGCAAATACATGAGGAAAAGTGGAAACTAACAGATTTTATATTCTTGGGATCCAAAGTCACTGCAGATGGTGACTGCACCCATGAAATTAAAAGATGCTCCTTGGAAGAAAAGCTGTGATAATCCTGGACAGCATATTAAAAAGCAGAGACATCACTTTTCCAACAAAAGTTCACCTAGTCAACCTATGGTTTCTCCAGTGGTCACAAATGGATGTGAGAGTTGAACCATAAAGAAAGCTGAGTGCTGAAGAATTGATTTCAAATTGCATCGCAGAAGACTCTTGAGAGTCCCTTGGACAGCAAGATCAAGCCAGTCAATCCTAAAGGAATCATTGAATACTCATTGGAAGGACTGATGCTAAAGCTGAAGCTCTAATACTTTGTCCACTTGATGCAAAGAATGAACTCTTTGGAAATGACCCTGATGTTGGGAAAGATTAAGTGCAAGAGAAAAAGGGGGTGATAAAGTATGAGATTGTTGGATGGCATCACTGACTCAATGAACATGAGTTTGAGCAAACTTAGGAAGATAGTGAAGGACAGGGAAGCCTTGTGTGCTACAGTACATGGGATTGCTAAGAGTTGAACACAACTTAGCAACTGAGCAACAACTGAGGGTTAATGCATAACCTTACATGTATTGAAAGCTAGTTGGCAAAGAATAGGAGATATATGGGCTCCAGAAATTTCAATAAATGTCTTTCCAATCACAAGCTCACCACTAAATTAATTGAGCAGAGACACTTCTGTGACCCACATGAAATGGAATATAATTTTACAGGATTTATTGAGACAAGTCACTAAACACAATCATTAGCAAGAAAAACAAACATCAATAATAACAAATGTTGGAAAGGATAATCTGATTTCCAGGGTTGCCACATTTTATTATGACAAAATATTTACTTTTCAAAAATGAAATTGTTATAAATTTAAAAACAGGAAAATATTACCCAGACACAGAAAATATTACCCAGGCAGAAAGGTCAACCAATAGAAACTACCACTAAGAAAGCTTATATTTTTTAATGACTAGACAAAGATTTTAAACAGCTATTTTCACTATGCACTAAGAAGTAAAAATCTCATTTCTAAAGAACTAAAGGAAAATATGAAAATAATACTTCAGGAAAAGAGAATATAAGCAAAAGGTATAAATTATTTTTAAATGGATATGCTGAAGTGAAAAACTAGAATTGCTGAAACAAAAAATTACTAAACAGCTAACAAGCAGATTTGAGTGGGCAGTTTCCTTGAAGTTGAGTTAATTGAGATTATGCAATCTGAAGAATGAAAATTAAAAAATTGAAGGAAAATAAGCACACTCTGAGACACCAGTAGAATACCACCCACCATATGAATGTATTCATAACAAGTCCCAGAAGGAGAGAGGAGAAAGAGACATAAAAAGTACTTTAAGACATATTGTCAAATATGAATATGAAAAGCATTCATTTACACAAGCCAAGAATCTCAATGGACTCAAAGTAGAACAAGAGAAAAAAGATAGACACCTAGACAGTGTCAAAAATTCAAATGATGTTGAAAGCAGCAAGAGAGAACTAACTGATCACATTAGTTCAATTCAGGCACTCAATTGTGTCCAACTGTGACCCCACGGACTGCAGCACACTAAGTTTTCCTGTTCATCACCAACACCCAGAGCTTGTACAAACTTGTGTCCATCAAATCAGTGATATCATCCAACCATCTCGTCCTCTGTCATCCCCTTCTCCTTTTGCCTTCAGTCTTTCCCAGCACCAGGGTCTTGTCCAGTGAATCAGCTCTTCCTATCAGGTGGCCAAAGTATTGGAGCTTCAGCTTCAGCATCAGTCATTCCAATGAATATTCAGGATTGATTTCCTTGAGGATTAACTGGTTGGATCCCCATGCAGTGCAAAGGACTCTCAAGAGTCTTCTCCAACACCACAGTTCAAAAGCATTGTTTCTTCTGTACTCAGCTTTCTTTATAGTTCAACTCTCACATCCATACATGACTACTGGAAAACCCAGAGCTTTGACTAGATGGACCTTTGTAATGTCTTTGTCTTTTAGTATGCTGTCTAGGTTGATCATAACTTTTCTTCCAAGGAGCAAGTATGTTTTAATTTCATAGCTGCAGTCATCACCTGCAACGATTTTGGAGTCCCAAAAAACAAAGTCTGTCACTGTTTCCCCATCTATTTGCCATGGAGGGATGGGACCAAATGCCATGATCTTAGTTTATTGAATGTTGAATTTTAAGCCAATTTTTTTCATTCTCCTCTTTCACTTTCATCAAGAGGCTCTTTAGTTCCTCTTCACTTTCTGCCATAAAGGTGAAGTCATCTGCATATCTGAGGTTATTGATATTTCTCCCAGCAATATCAATTCCAGCTTGTGCTCATCCAGCCCTGCATTTGCTGTGATGTACTCTGAATATAAGTTAAATAAGCAGGGTGACAATATACACAACCTTAACATACTCATTTCCCAATTTGGAACCAGTTCATTGTTCCATGTCCAGTTATAAATGTTGTTTTTTGGATACAAGTTTCTCAAGAGGCAGGTAAGGTGGTCTGAAATCCCTATCTCTTGAAGAATTTTTCACAGTTTGTTGTGATTGACACAGTCAAAGGCTTTGACATAGTCAATAAAGCAGAAGTATATGTTTTTCTGGAACTGTTGCTTTTTCTAGAATCCAACTGATGTTGGCAATTTGATCTGTAAGGGATTTGATTTAGGTCATAGATGACTATTCTAGTGGTTTTCCCAACTATGGTTTTCAATCTATGTCTAAATTTTGCAATGAGTTCATGGTCTAAGCCAGAATCAGGTCCAAGTCTTGTTTTTGTTGACTGTATAGAGCTTCTCCATCTTCAGCTGCAAAGAATATAATCAATCTGTTTTTGGTATTGATCATCTCTTGATGTCCATGTGTAAAGTTGTTTCTTGTGTTGTTGGAAGAGGGTGCTTGCTATGACCAGTGCATTCTCTTGGCAAAACTCTGTTAGCCTTTGCCCTGTTTCATTCTGTACTCCAAGGCCAAACTTGCCTGTTACTCCAGGTATATCTTGACTTTCTACTCTTGCATTTCAGTTCCCTATGATGAAAATGATACCATTTTCTGGTGCTAGTTCTAGAAGGTCTTATAGATTTTCACACAACTGTTCAACTTCAGATTCTTTGGCATTAATAGTTGGGGCATAGACTTGGATTACTGTGATATTGAATGGTTTTTCTCTGGAAACAAATAGAGATCATTCTATCATTTTTGAGATTGCACCCAAATACTGCATTTCAGACTCTTTTGTTAAGTATGAAGTCTATTCCATTTCTTCTAAGGGATTCTTGCCCACAGTAGTAGAGATAATGGTCATCTGAATTAAATTTCAGTAAGATTAATGGCCAGTTTCTCTTTAAAAACCATGGAGGCTTAGAGTCACATATAAGTGTTAACCTTAAAAAAAGCCATTAACCAAAAAGTCTGTATATAAACTGTTTTTCAAAACACTATTTTTCAAAAATGAATGATAAATAAATATATTTTTATTAAAAATCTGAAGGACATTATCACAAGTAGACCTGCCCTAAATGAAATACCAAAGATAGACATTCATGATGAAATGGAGGAACTAGAAGCTGTATAAAGAAATAAAGGGGACCAGCAAAAGTAGTAATAGGGTTCCCAGGTGGCTCAGTGGTTTAAAAAAAATCCGCTTGCAGTACAGGAGATGTGGGTTCTATCACTGTGTAAAGAACATTCCCTGGAGAAGGAAATGACAAACCACCTCAGCATTCTTGCCTGGGAAATTTCATGGACAGAAGAGCCTGACAGGCTACAGAATTCAGACATGACTTAGCAACTAAACAACAACAGTGAACATTTATAATGTGGATAAATATAAAAGCTAATACTGTATTTCTGGTTTGTAACTTCATTTTTCCTATATGATTTAAAATACAAATGAATAAAATTATGAATTTTATAGTAATTAATTGATAGTACAGTAATGAACAGTAGGATATAGTTATGAATTCATAGTAATTATGAATATATGTTAATGGACACAAAGTGTATAAGGACCTTAACAACATAAAAAGAGGCAGTGCTACAAAGCATTGATGAGAGAAATTACAGACACAAATAAATGGGTAAAAAATATAAATAGGAAGAATCCATTTTCATGGACTGGAAGAGTAAATACTGTTAAAATATTCTTGCTATCCAAAGCAATTGACAGATTTCGTGTTATCCTTATCAGAACCAGAATAATATATTTTACAAAAATAAAAAAAAAGAATCCTAAATTCATATGAAGTCACAAAAGGCCAAAAATAGCTGAAGTAACCTTGACAAAGAAGAATAAAGCTGGAGTATCACACTTCCTGTTTTCATAATACATTGCAAAGCTAGAGTAATTAAAACAATATGGTACTCAAAGACAGGCCAATGAAACAGAATACCAGAATTTAACCCATACATAGACACTCAACCGCTCTTAAACAAGGACCCTAAATTACAGCGTATAAAAATAATAAAAAAGAATGCATTAAAGGTTTAAGTGTAAGACCCACAACTACAAAATTTCTATACAGAGGCAATATATACAGGCAAAGCTACTTAAAATTTGTCTTCAAAATTATTTCTACCTGTGACACCAAAAACAAAGTCTTATACACAACTAAGGAAGCAATCAATCTAATGAATAAATTGGAGAAAGCATTTACAAGCCATGTATCTCATAAGAGTTAATATCCAAGTTCAATTCGGTCACTCAGTCATGTCTGATTCTTTGTGACTCCATGAATCGCAGCACGCCAGACCTCCCTGTCCATCACCAACTCTCGGAGTCTACCCAAACCCATGTTCATTGAGTCGGTGATGCCATCCAGCCTTCTCATCCTCTGCCGTCCACTTCTCCTCCTGCTCCCAATCCTTCCCAGCGTTAGGGTCTTTTCCAATGAGTCAACTCTTCACATGAGGTGGCCAAAGGTTTGGAGTTTCAGTTTCAACATAAGTCCTTCCAATGAACACCCAGGACTGATCTCCTTTAGGATGGACTGGTTGGATTTTCTTGCAGTCCAAGGGACTCTCAAGAGTCTTCTCCAACACCACAGTGCAAAAGCACCAATTCTTTGGTGCTCAACTTTCTCTAGAGTCCAACTCTCACATCCATACATGACTACTGGAAAAACCATAGCCTTGACTAGACAGACCTTTGTTGGCAAAGTAACGTCTCTGCCTTTCAATATGCTATTTAGGTTAGTCATAACTTTCCTTCCAAGAAGTAAGCATCTTTTAATTTTATGGCTGAATCACCATCTGCAGTGATCTTGGGACCCCCAAAAATAGATTCTGACACTATTTCCACAGTTTCCCTATCTATTTCCCATGAAGTTATGAGACCAAATGCCAAGATCTTTCTTTTCTGAATGTTGAACCTTAAGCCAATTATTTCATTCTCCTTTTTCACTTTAATCAAGAGGCTTTTTAGTTCTTTTTTCACTTTCTGCTATAAGGGTAGTGTCATCTGTATATCTGAGATTATTAATATTTCTCCCAGAAATCTTGATTCCACCTTTTGCTTCTTCCATCCAAGCGTTTCTCATGATGTATCCTGCATATAAGTTAAATAAGCAGGGTGACAATGTATAGCCTTGACAAACTCTTTTTCCTATTTGGAACCAGTCTGTTGTTCCATGTCCAGTCCTAAGTGTTACTTCCTGATCTGCATACAGATTTCCCAAGAAACAGGTCAGATGGTCTGGTATTCTCAGCTCTAAGAATTTTCCACAGTTTATTGTGATCCACACAGTCAAAGGTTTTGACATAGCCAATAATGCAAAAATAGATGTTTTTCTAGAACTCTTTTGCTTTTTCAATGATCCAAAAGATGTTGGCAATTTGATGTCTGGTTCCTCTGCCTTTTCTAAATCCAGCTTGAACATCTGGAAGTTCACAGTTCACATATTGCTGAAACCTGGCTTGGAAAATTTTGAACATTATATATGAAATGAGTGCAACTATGCAGTAGTTTGAGCATTCTTTGACATTGCCCTTCTTTGGCTTTGGAATTAAATCTGACCTTTACCAGCCCTGTGGCCATTGCTGAGTTTTCCAAATTTGCTGATATATTGAGTGCAGCACTTGCACAGCATCACCTTTCAGGATTTGAAATATCTCAACTGGAATTCCATCACTTCCAATATTTTTGTTCATAGTGATGCTTCCTAAAGCCCACTTGACTTCACATTCCAGAATGTCTGGCTCTAAGTGAGTAATCACACTACTGTGATTAACTAGATCATGAAGATCTTTTTTGTACAGTTCCTCTGTGTATTCTTGCCACCTCTTCTTAATATCTTCTGCTTCTGTTAGGTCCCTATCATTTCTGTTCTTTATCGAGCCCATTTTGCATGAAATGTTCCCTTGTTATCGCTAATTTTCTTCAAGAGATCTCTAGTCTTTCCCATTATGTTGTTTTTCCTCTATTTCTTTGCAGTGATCACTGAGGAAGGCTTTCTTATCTCTCCTTGCTATTCTTTGTAACTCTTCATTCAGATGGGGATGTCTTTTCTTTTCTCCTTTGTTTTTCTCTTCTCTTCTTTTCATAGCTATTTGTAAGGCCTCTTCAGACAGCCATTTTGCTTTTCTGCATTTCTTTTCCATGGGGATGGTCTTAATCCCTGTCTCCTGTACAATGTCAAAAACCTCCATCCATAGTTCATCAAGCACTCTGTCTATCAGATCTAGTCCCTTAAATCTATTTCTCACTTCCACTGTATAATCATAAGGGATTTGATTAAGGTCATATCTGAATGGTCTAGTGGTTTTCCCTACTTTCTTCAAGTTAAGTCTAAATTTGGCAATATTCATGATCTGAGCCACAGTCAGCTCCCGGTCTTGTTTTGGTTGACTGTATAGAGCTTCTGCATCTTTGGCTGCAAATAATATAATCAATCTGATTTCGGTATTGACCATCAGATGATGTCTATGTGTAGAGTCTTCTCTTGTGTTGTTGGAAGAGGGTGTTTGCTATGACCAGTGTGTTCTCTTGACAAAACTCTATTAGACTTTGGCCCTGCTTCATTCTGTAGTCCAAGGCCAAATTTGCCTGTTACTCCAGGTGTTCCCTGACTTCCTACTTTCGCATTCCATTCCCCTATAATAAAAAGGACATCTTTTTTGGGTGTTAGTTCTAAAAGCTCTTGTAGGTCTTCATAGATCCATTCAACTTCAACTTCTTCAGCATTACTGGTTGGGGTATAGGCTTGGATTACCATGATATTGAATGGTTTGCCTTGGAAATGAGCATTTCTGTCATTTCTGTAATTCACCCAAGTACTGAATTTTGGACTCTTTTGTTGACCATGATGTCTAGTCCATTTCTTCTAAAGGATTCTTGCCCACAGTAGTAGATATAATGGTCATCTGAGTTAAATTCACCCATTCCTGTCCATCTCAGTTCACTGATTCCTAGAATGTCATCATTCACTCTTGCTATCTCCTGTTTGACCACTTCCAATTTGCCTTATTCATGGACCTAACACTCCATGTTCCTATGCAGTATTGCCCTTTACAGCATTGGACCTTGCTTCTATCACCACTCACATCCACAACTGGGCGTTTGTTGTTGTTGTTGTTGTTGTTGTTTGTTTTTTGCTTTGGCTCCATTCCTTCATTCTTTCTGGAGATATTTCTCCACTGATCTCCAGTAGCATATTGGGCACCTACCAACCTGGAGAGTTCATCGTTCTGTGTCCTATCTTTTTGCCTTTTCATACTGTTCATGGGGCTCTCAAGGCAAAAACACTGAAATGATTTGCTATTCTCTTCTCCAGTGGACCACAATCTGTCGGACCTCTCTACCATGACCTGACTGGGTGGCCCTACATGGCATGACTTAGTTTCATTGAGTTAGACAAGGCTGTGGTCCATGTGATCAGATTGGCTAGTTTTCTGTTTTTATGGTTTCAGTGTGTCTGCCCTCTGATGCCCTCTTGCAATACCTACTGTCTTACTTGGGTTTCTCTTACCTTGGACGTGAGGTGTCTCTTCATGGCTATTCCAACAAAACGCAGCCGCTACTCCTTACCTTAGATGAGGGATATGTCGTCATGGCTCCCCTCTCCTGACCTTGGATGTGGAGTATCTCCTCTGCCCTCCTGCCCCTGTGCAGCCACCACTCCTTGGGTGTGGGGTTGCACGTCTCAGCCACCGCCCCTGACCTCGGGCATGGGGTAGCTCCTCTTGACCACGGCCCCTGACCTCGAGTGTGGGGTAGCTTCTCTCTGCCGCACTTCTTCGAGGTCCATCGCAACCACCACACTTCTGCAGCAAGGGACTTGAATAGACATTTCTCTCAAGACATACTTACATGAAAAACTACTCAGATTACATGAAAAGCTATTCAACATCATTAATCATCAGGTAAATAAAAATCAAAACCACAATTAGATATCATACTAGTAAGGATGGCTATTATGAAAGAAAGTTAAGTGTCAGCCAGGATGTGGAGAATTGGATCCCTTGTACCTTGTTGGTGGGAATGTGAAAACGGTATATTGACTATGAAAAACACCATAAAAATGAACAAACACAACCAGAAATAAGACACATAAAAATATAAAATGGTTGACTTACGCCTTAGCAAATCAGTTAATCCATAAAATATAAATGGTCGTCTTTGTTTTAAAAACCAAAAATATTCTTAAAAGCATTTTTAAAGAAAAAGTACAGATATTTATTATTTAGTAAAGTGATGTTTTTCTCACACTTAGTTTCACACCTATTCATAAGTTAGTTTGCAACATTCCTAACACTAAAAGTACATTTTTACGAATCATCTCATGTATAGAGGTACATAGCTTGGCTTAGAGCTACTTACACAATGAGGATGCCTTCCCCTGATACATATATGAAATAAGAGGACTATCTGGCTTGTGAAGAATGCAGGTTCATGGTAAGGATAAGAGTTTCCCTGGTGACTCAAACTGTAAAGAATCCACCTGCAATGCAGGAGACCAGAGTTCAACACCTGGTTTGAGGCAATCCTGTGGAGAAGGGAATGGGTTGCCCGCTCCAGTATTCTTGCCTGGAAAATTCCATGGACAGAGGAGCCTGGCAGGCTGCAGCCCATGTGGTCACAAACAGTCAGACACTTCTGAGCAATTAACACACACACACACACATTAAACATGTATCCATAGTTTCATAAAGCAATAGTCAAACAAAATTTATGTACATTTTAAGCAACCTATAGTTTTTCTCAGTCATTTATCATTTTAATTCCAGTTCAATTTCCTGAAATTAGTATCTTTTTAATTAGAGAGAGACATTTTTGTGACATTCATGACCATATATGTTTGATCCATTTTCTTTGTACCATTATCCTTACCATGCACTTGCCTTTAAGTGATATTCTTTAAAAGCCAAATAGTCCTCTTATTTCATATATATATTAAGGTAAAGTAAGCTCATCTTTTAAATAACTTGAAGCCAAGCAACGTACCTCCAGAATAAGATGGTGAGTGAGAAGGTGCTTTTAGAGTTAAGAATGTTGCAGACTAACCCGCCTGTTGATATGGGCTCCTCCGATTCTCCAGAACCATTTGAGAAGCAAGCACAGTTGGATAACTTTATTTTAAGGATAAGAAATCATTATCTTTAATTCAGTGCTTAACGAAGACCAAGAATAAATAAGTTAGTGCAAGTTCCTTCCTCAGGGTAAAGAAAGTGAAAGTGAAGTCATTCAGTCATGTCCGACTCTGTGCGACCCCATGGACTGTAGCCCACCAGGCTCCTCTGTCCATGGGATCTCCAGGCAAGAATATTGGAGTAGATTGCCATTTCCTTCTCCAGGGGATCTTCCCAGCCCAGTGATCAAACCCAGGTCCCCTGCATTGCAATCAGATGCTTTAACCTCTGAGCCACCAGGGAAGCTTAAAGAATTAAAATGCAACACTTTTAAGGAAGCAACCACCCATGGATACAAGTACTTATTAGAGGAAGCTAGACTAGATCAGGGGTCCACTTAATCAGAATCTTGATAGGATAATTATTATTGCATTTACTATATCAACTTGACTTTCATCATTCTGAATTCAAGTGAAGTATAGATATGATATTAGGGAGACTTTTCAAGAGCTAATGAAACTAGTGCAAGTCCTACCACCCACATCTGACACATGTGTATGTTTTAAGCCTGGGTTGTATCAGTATGAAATTCTTTGTTTCATGTATGATGAAGGTCTTTGCTGATTAAATGGTTATTATGAAGAAAAGCCATAAGTCTTTCTACTATGAAGAAACTGCCTAAGTAATTTGAATGTGCTTAACCTCTGCTGGTTCTCAGTGCTTCTAAGACTTCATTTATGTTCAGCATTGGGCATGGAAAGGAAACTGGCAGGTTTGGTGAAATGTATGTCAATCTATGTTTCTTAGAATCCAAATATTAAAAGTGAATCTTCTTCTGTGAAAACTTTTTTTGTTTTCAAAATGAATCTATGGCTAATATATTGTTTTTATGTGGTGATTTCTTTTTATTTATTTATTTATTTTCTTTACATTAACGTGTTGATTTTGCTGTACATTGACGTGAATCCACCATGGGTATACATGTGTTCCCCTTCCAGAACCCTCCTTCCACCTCCCTCCTGATTCCATCTCTCTGGGTCATCCCGGTGCAGCAGCCCTGAGCACCCTGTATCAAGCATCAAACCTGGGCTGGCGATTGATTTCACATATGATAATTTACATGTTTCAGTGCCATTCTCCCATATCATCCCACCCTTGCCCTCTCCCATAGAGTCCAAAAGACTGTTCTATGCATCTGTATCTCTTTTGCTGTCTTGCATACAGGGTTATCATTACCATCTTTCTAAATTCCATATATATGTGTTAGTATACTGTATTGTTATTTTAAAACATTGAAAGAAATTTTGGAAATAAATAAACCCTGTTGTGAGTGATTACCATGAAAATATGATTTTTACAAAGTGACATAAAGTGTTAAGAGCCTTTTCTATTCAACAAGTCATTTCTTTTCTTTTCCTGGTCTCCCTCTTGGTTTTTTCTATACTTTTTGTGCTCATGACACCGAGAAATAGCACTGAAGTGACTGAATTTTTCTGGGATTTGGTGTCCAACATGAATTTCAGTATTTTCTCTTCACTATATTTATACTCATCTATGGGACCTCTATGGTGGGTAATATTGGAATGATCCTACTCATCAAGACAGGTTCCAGACTCGAAACACCCATGTACTTTTTCCTATAGCATTCAGCTTTTGTTGATATCTGTTTTACCTCTGCTGTCACTCCCAAGATGATGCAAAACTTCATAATAGAAAATGAATCAATATCATTCAAGGGTTGTGTCATACAATTATTGGTTTATACAACATTTGTAACCGGTGACTGTTACCTCCTTGCTGCTATGACAGTGGACTGTTATGTGGACATCTACAACCCACTTCGCTATCCCATCGTCATGTCTCAAAGAGTCTGCTTCCAGTTGGTAGCTGGTTCATACATCATGGTCTCCATAAATGCATCTGTGCACACAGGTTTTACATTTCCACTGGTCTTCTGCAAGGGTAATACCATCAATCACTTCTTCTGTGACATTCCTCCAGTTCTTGCCCTCTCCTGCTCCAACACTGACATCAACATCATGCTGATTCTTGTCTTTGTGGGATTTAATTTGACATCCACTGTGTTGGCCATCATCATTTCCTACGTGTTTATCCTGGCTGCCATCCTGAAGATCTCTTCCAATGCAGTAAAGAAAAAAGCCTTCTCCACCTGTGCCTCTCACCTGACAGCAGTCACCATTTTCTATGGAACCCTCTCTTACGTGTACTTACAGTCTTATTTGCATAATTCCCATGAAAATAGGAAAGTAGCCTCTGTGTTTTATGGCATTATGATTCCCATGTTGAATCTCCTAATCTATAGTTTGAGAAATAAGGAGGTAAAGAAGCTCTAAAAGTCATATGGAAAAAATTCTTTTTCAGATTGGATACACAGTGTTAAAATTCAGCACATCAAAGCATCCAGTATAGCTAATTGACCACTATATAGTGTTTCTGAAATAGATAACTTCTTCACATCTTGGTTGTGGTTGTGGTTTAGTTGCTAAGTCATATCCAACTCTTGCTACCCCATGGACTGTATCCCACCAGGCTCCTTCTGTCCATAGGATTTTCCAGTTAAGAATACTGGAATGGTTTGCCATTTCCTTTTCCAGGGGATCTTCTCTACCCAGGGGTTGAACCCAGGTGTCCTGCACTGCAAGCAAATTCTTTACTGACTGAGCGACCAGGGAAGCCCCAGTGCTACCTCCAGTAGATAATTTCTTTGAATGCAGGAAATTCAGCAACATATCATAGGACATATTTCTCCTTAGTTTTAGTTTGAGAACCATATCCCATATTACCCATGAAAAGGGGCTTTTCATAATATAATCTCTTATTTTGAGATTATAAGATATAAAGTGTGTATAGACTTGACAAAGTATATAGTTATTTCAAATATATATTCAGATATATTCTTAAAGAGTAGAAAACCCCAGTTTTGTATTTGTGCTGCTAAGTGCTTAGTTGTGCCCAATTCTTTGAGAGCCCATGGACTGTATCTTGCCATACTCCTCTGTCCATGAAACTTTACAGACAGGAACACTGGATGAGGTTGCCATTTCCTGTTCTAGGGGATCTTCACAAGATCAAACCTGTATCTCTTGTGTCTCCTGCATTACCCGGCAGATTCTTTACCACTGGGCCACCTGAGAAGCTCCATCAATATTAAAATTGAGGTTCATAATTTCCCATTCATTTAAACAGGTTCCCTAAACTGTCTACAAAGAGGCTTCTCATTTGTTCTGTTCCAATTATTGCATAACCTGAAATGTAAAATAAATGTACTCCTTTGAAAAGTGCCTTATGACTCAGACTATCATTGTTGTTTTTCTTCAGTTGCTTAGTGTGTCTGACTCTTTGCCACTACATGGACTGCAGCATTACATGCTTCCTTGTCTTTTACCATCTCCCAGAGCTTTCTCAAACTCACGTCCATTGAGTCAGTGATGCTATCCAACCATCTCATCCTCTGCTGTCCCCTTCTCCTCCTGCCCTCAATCGTTCCCAGCATCAGTATCTCTTCCAATGAGACGGCTCTTCTCATCATGTGGCCAAAGTATTGGAGCTTCAGTTTCAGTTTCAACATCAGTCCTTCCAATATTCAGGGTTGATTTTCTACAAGAATTGATTGATTTGATCTCCTTGCAGTCCAAGGGACTCTCAAGACTCTTCTCCAGCATGACAGTTTGAAAGCATCAATTCTTCGGCACTCAGCCTTCTTTATAGTCCAACTCTTACATCCATATATGACTACTGGAAAAACCATAGCTCTGAACATATGGAATTTAGTCAGCAAAGTAAGTCTTTGCTTTTTAACATGCTATCTAGATTTCTCATTGCTTTCTTTCCAAAGAGCAAGTATCTTTTAAGTTCATGACTGCAGTCAAAACCTTCAGTAATTTTGGAGCCCACGGAAAAAAAATCTGCCATTCTTTCCACTCTTTCACCATCTATTTGTCATGCAGTGATGGGACTGGATGCCATGATCTTAGTGTTTTGAATGTTGAGTTTTAAGCCAGCTTTTTCACTCACTTAAAGACAGACATATAGACCAATGAAACAAAATAGGGTGGAGGGCCCAGAATTTCAACTACACATGTACACTGAAACTAATGTTCAACAAAGGCCCCTGCCTTACACTGTATACAAAAATAAACTACAGTGCATTACAGGTTTAAGGGTAAGACCTGGAACTAAAAATCTTCTCAAATATATACAGGGTAAAGCTTCTTGACATTGATCCTGGCAATAATATCCTGGCTATGGCACCAACAACAGATGTAACAAAAGGGGATATAGACAAATGAAACTACTTTAGAGTCATTTTTTTTTCTGCACCACAAAGGAAACAATCACCCAAATTAAAAGATGTGGAGAAAACATTTACAAACCGTTTACCTCATAAAGAATACCCCAACCCTGTAAGAAAATCCTACGCAAGGGACCAAAATAATAAATAACTCTAAATAAAAATGGACAAAGGGCTTGAATAGTCCTTTCTCCCAACACATTCATTGAAGTGACAGGTACATGAAAAGCAACCCACCATCACTGACCATAAGGTAAGTAAAAATCAAATTATACTAGTTAGTGTAGTTATTATGAAAAAAAAATGTTACGTGTCAGCTAGGATGTGGAGGTTTGGAACCCTTGCACGTTGTTGGTGGGAATGTTAAAATGATATATCCACTATGAAAATAAAATAGAGTTTCCAAAA
This sequence comes from Antilocapra americana, assembly GCA_007570785.1. Taxonomy (NCBI): domain Eukaryota; kingdom Metazoa; phylum Chordata; class Mammalia; order Artiodactyla; family Antilocapridae; genus Antilocapra; species Antilocapra americana. The sequence goes on from ML663031.1 coordinate 295,092, forward strand.
AAGCTTAAAAAATAAACACACTATGTGATCCAGCAATTCAATGTATGGCTATTTATCCAAAGAAAATGAAAACACAACTCAGAAAGAGGTATGCACCCCTATATTTGTTGCAGCATTATTTACAAAAACTGGGATAATGGAAGTAACCCAGAGTCCACTGATAGTGAATAGATAAAGAAAATATAGTATTTATAGAAAATGGGATATTTTCAGCCATAAAAAAGAATGAAATCTTGTCATCGGTGACAACATGCATGGAACTTTAGGGTATTATGCTAAATAAAGAAGCTGGACAGATCAGATAAAGACAAATATA
>ML663031.1:295807-410500 GCA_007570785.1 Antilocapra americana
TTATATGTTAATTTAAAGAATCAATGAAACATTTTAACTAACAAAAATATGATTTTGTTAGGATAATAACAGTACCTTTATGTATATTTAAATGCAATTTTAATTAAAATTCCAGGTTAGAAATATGCATGTTACATAGTTAAGTTTCGAGAGCAAAATTCTATAACTGTAGGTTATGAAGCAATCAGTCAATCAAAACCAAACTGTTCCCTTTTTTTTCCCTGTTTTTTGGCCATACCAGGCAGCTTGAAGAATATTAATTCTCCTAGTACGGATGGAACCCAGGTCACAGCAGTGAAAACACCAAGTCCTGACCACTGGACCACCAGGGCATCCCCAGTCAGTATTAAACCTTAAAAGGCAATTAAAATATGAATATTTTAAAACCTTTGAAGTGAACAAGGCCTTTATAAATATAACATAAAATATAAAATAACTTTGCATGCAAAATATAAAATAAACAATGTAAAGTAGTTAATATTGAAAAATAAATATCTGTAAATTTTATAGGTGAGGGTTTTTGACTCAAAATATCAGTATAAACTCAATAAATTTTCAAGAGGGCAATGTATACAGATAATTACCAGATAAATAAATATAATGGTTCTTGGACATAGGAAAAGATGTTCAATCTGGTTTACAGGAGAAACAGCATATACAACTAAATTACACTGTTTTTTTAACCTATCCCATTGACAAAATTTAATAATATTTTTAGCATTGTGTTAAAGAAGATTTGCAGAAATAGTCACTCTAGATTTTCTCAAAGTGACTTTAATTGACAGAGCATTGCTCTGATGGACAATTAGGCAATATCTATCAAAATTGACAGTGTTCATAAACCTTTGACTTGGAGATTTTTCTTGTAAATATCTTTTAATTCTAGAGATATATTCACAATTATGAATACTAATATATTAATATTAATTGTACAATTTTAAATGAAGATTGGAAACCATCTAAATATCTACTATTAGGAAAGAGAGTTTGGTAAACATATCAAGCAATGCAGCTGTTTGATGAAATACTATGCAACCAGAGAAGAGTGAAATTTCACTTTCCTTGTAGATCACCCAGATATATTACATGAAATGCAAACTGCAGAAGAATGTGAGTGATACATTGTCATTTCTATGGCTGAAGAAGAAAGAATATAAGATTGTCCTGTTTGTAAATGCAGTGCAAGGTTATTCTGGTTGTAACAGTGATGTTCTCCAGGGAGGGAAACTAGAGATTGGGAATCAAAGGATGGAGAAGAGCTGGGTTTTACTCAATGCACTTGGGTACATCTGCATTTTTAACATGTGTATAGCTTCTTATATACCTGCCCCACCCCCCGGGAAAAAAAGAAACCAGGGAGACAGGAAGAAGGAAGAAAGGAAGGAAAGAGAAAGGGAGGGGAGAGGAAAGAAAGAAGACAGAGAGGAAGGAAAAGGCGAAATGGATAAAGGAGGAAGAAAAAGAGACAGAGAAACCAAGGGGGGTGGGTCGGGAAGGTAATTTGTCCCTAAGGCGGCAACCTCCTAACAGAGACACCAATAATTCCCTAAAGGCAGGAACACAATATTATATTTTGTCCCCTCTGGAAATCTGAACGTTTACTCAGCAGAGAATAACTAATGAATGTTATTTTATTCCAATTCTGTTACAGCCCTGGAAGCTCAGCTTCTCAAGAGATCCAGTAGTGATCCCTCAAAGCCCAGCCATAAACTCCCTGATTGGAAGGAATCACACAGAGAGACTGGTGACGGGTCAGCCTCGACCATTTGCAAAAAAGAGAATTTGGTGGCAGCACTGGTGTGAATTAAACAAAGTAAATCCCTTTGTTCATCACCAGCCATGTGGCACGGCAGTGTGTGCAGGTAGTAACAGATGAAAGGGTCAGAGTTAAAGCTGCACCATGCTTTCCTCCAGGACAGAAAGGATGCCCTCATCACTGGTGATGTAAGGGAAGTGAAGGGAGGGAACTAAGTTGGGCTGATGGCTGCCTGAGAAAGGATGCAAATGACAAATAAGTGAATGAGTTGTTTCATTGATCATTTAGTCAATTTTTTATGCCCTTAGTGTGTTCTTTACATGGGTTATTATGGTTATCTTATGTGCACTAATTCAATACTTGGCCTTGTGCTGATAAGTTTACATAAATTTACTCACTTGAACCTCACATCATTGCAAAGTAGGTTTTGCAGTTTTATTCTTCATTATTTTATTGTCATTTTGAAATAAATATGCATTCACTGAAAGTTGCAAAGATAATAGATGGAGCTACTATATGTAATACCATTATGTTCAGGGAAGATACACTATGATTTCAATCCTCTTATATTTATAAAGAATTTTTTATGGCTTAGGATATGGTCTACTGTGACATACATTCTGCTGGTGCTGTAAAAAATTCATATTCACTTTTAGATGGCATGTTTGGTAAATGTATACTAAATACAGTTGCTGATGGTGCTATTGAGCTTTTCCATATCCTTATGCATTTTCTGTCTAGTTGTTCTATCAAGTGTTGAGAAAAGAGTCTTGAAGTATCTGATTATAATTACATATTTGTCTATTTTCTTTTCAGTTCTATCGGTTTTTGAATCATATATATTGCAACTATCTTGTTTCGTGCCCACACCCCTAGGATTTCTAGTTCTTTTTGGTAGGTTATCTCTTTTATCATTACATGATATCTCTCACTATTTTTGGTAAATTTCTCCAAAGTCTATTTTATCTGCTATTAATATAGACAGTCTTTCATTTTGTGATTGATGTTCACACAAGCATATATTTTTTTTCTTTTCCTTGAAGCATACATATACCATTCCATTTGAAGTAGGTTTCTGGTATGCTGAATTTAATTGTGTCACTCTTATCTGTGCATCTCATCAAATTCTCTTATTTGGTGTTTAAACAGTAAATCTTGGAACATCAAGAAAGAAGAAAGATGAAGGAAAGAGCAAAACTACTGATAAATAAAATGGACTTTCTTTATCTTGAGATTTTTAAACTGTATTTGACAGTGGAAGCAAAAAGTTTAATCCTGGCTATGTGGTTCTCAGTGCATTCCCTATTTTACTTAAGCTGGTAAAATGTAACACTAGCTATGTGTACACACAATGGAACCTTCTCAAGTAACCACTAAAAAAGCTACACAAAGATATGCAATAAAAACACTGTAAATAAATCAAAATGGAATTATTTAAAAAGTTCAATCTACTGAGATGCAAACAAGCAAAACAGACAGAAAAAGAAATATACAATGGCAGACAAGTCTTAGAAAATCAATGAATGCATAGAATGTGAATGGTCATCTTTCTTTTCAAAACAATACACTTTATTAATCCCTACTTTTAAATGAAAGTAAAAGTGAAGAAATTTATATGTATAAAAAGTGAGGTTTTTCTCTCATTCAATCATACACCTATGAATAACTTACTAGCTTGGTTACTTAACTAAGTGTTAATGTTAAAGAGTTTGCTGTGTAATCTTTCTGATCTTAATGAAGAAATAAAGAGAATGAAAGCAAGAGAAAGTGGGAGTGAGAGAAATTTTGATTTTTTTAAAGGGTAAAAAAATCTACCTACATCTAACTTCTCTCATTTGATAACATAACATAGGCACTGTTTTGGAAAAGTGTATTTTTATCTCATCCATTTTGTACTGGATATTGACCCATACTATGAATCTGATGTGATCTACTTTATTTATAAACTTTTGCTACTATAAACAATGTTTCAATGAGCATGTTTAACTTCTAAGTAGTTCTCAGATCCCCATGTTACAGAGGATGGAAGTGAGGTTGAAGGAGTTGTATCCTTAGTCTCTATGAACCGGTAGGACAAGAATTCAAGCCCAGATCTGCAGTTTCCTTTCCCCTGCCCAATGCTGAAAATCCTCAGAAGCACTGAGATTCAGCAGAGGTTAAGTACATTCAAGCAGTTGGCCTTTCTTTATAGTAATCATTTGATTAGCAACACTGTCACCATAAATGAAATAAGGAATTTTTAAAATTTATTTATTTATTCTTTCCTTTACATTATCGTGTTGGTTTTGCCATACATTGACATGAATCCACAATGGGTTCACATGAGTATACATGTGTTCCCCTTCTAGAACCCCAAATTGAGACAACCCACCCTTAACATACACAGTATATGTCAGGTGTGGGTGGTAGGACTTGTACTAGTTACCTTAGCTCTTGAAAAGGGTCTTCATAATGTCATATATATGCTTTATTTGAATGCAGAATGACTAACATCAACTTGACGTGGTAAATGTAATAATTATCCTACCAAGATTTCAGATTAAGTGAACCTCTGATTAATTCCAGCTTCCTCTAGTGAAGCTAGTGAAAGTCACTCGGTTGTGTCTAACTATTTGTGACCCTATGGACTATACAGTCCATGGAATTCTTCTGGGGATCTTCCAAACCCAGGAATTGAATCAGGTCTCCCACATTGCAGGCACATTCTTTACCAGCTGAGCCACAACGGAAGCCCAAGAATACGGGAGTGGGTAGCCTACCCCTTCTCCAGGGGATCATCCTGACAGGAACTGAACTGGGGTCTCCTGAATTCCAGGAGGATTCTTTACCAGGTGAGCTAGAAACTTCCTCTAGTTAGTACTTGTATCCATGGGTGAATGCTTTCTTGAAAGAACTGCATTTTAGCTATTTTGCACCAGATTAACTTGAGGAAGGAGCTTGTACTAATTTGATTCTCCTCAGCTGTCACTAAACATTAAATTTTAAAAAAAATAGTTTCTTGTCCTTAGAATAAAGTTATCCCACTGTGCTGACTTCTCAAAAGTTTGAGAACCAGAAGAGCTCATGTCAACAGCAGGCTTAGTTTGTTACATTCCTAACACTAAAAGCACATTCTTACTGACCATCTCCTGTATGGAGATACATAGATTGGCTTAGAGTTATTTGTAAGATGAGGTTCCTTTACCCTTACATATATATATAATATTATATATACATATTATATTATATATATACACATAATACCCTTTTATATGTGTGTGTGTGTATATATATATACACACACACACACATATATGTCTTATATATATAATAATACCCATGTATATAGTATATGGTCTTCCCTGGTGGCATAGATGGTAAAGAATCTGCCTTCAATACAGGAGACTTGGGTTCAATCCTTGGGTCAGGAAGTTTCCCTGAAGAAGAGAATGGTAACCCACTCCAGTGTTCTTGGAGAATCCCATAGATAAGGATCCTGGTGGAGTACAGTTCACAGGGTTGCAAAGAGTTGGATACAACTGAGCAACTAACACATATATATTCTTATATCCATATATATATGAGAGAACTCTGACTTATGAAGAACATCACCTAAAGGGAGATGCATGGTAAGGACAGTGATACAAACTTTCTGAAGCCTTCAAGCATATATAGTCATGAATTAATCTTAAAAATTTCTTTCTCTAATTAAAATGCTGCTAATTTAAGGACATAGAACTAAGATTAATTGGTAAACAGCTGAGAAAAACTATTTGTTGCTAAAATGTATGTAATTATATTTGAATAATTCTTTATCAAAGTATGGATACCTGAAATATATGTTAATCTGTGTTTCTTAGAATCATAGATATTAGAAGTGGATCTTCTTTTGTGAAAACTTCTTTGTATTCAAAATGAATCCATGGCTCATGTATTACTGTTCATGTGGTGGTTTCTTATCAACAAAATAGAAATATTTGGAAAGAAACAAACCTTATTGTGAAACATTGCCATGAAAATCTAATTTATTTTTACCTGAATTTTCCATATTTTATTTATTTATTTATTTTTACATTATCATGCTGGTTTTGCCATACATTGACATGAATCTGCCCGTGGGTATACATGTGTTCCCCTTCCAGAGCCTCCCTCCTACCTCCCTCCCGATTTCCTCTCTCTGGGTCATCCCGGTGCACCAGCCCTGAGCATCTTGTATCAAGCATCAAACCTGGGCTTGTGATTGATTTCACATATGATAAGTGATAAAGTATTAGAAACTTTCTCAGCTCAACAAGGCACAAAGATTTCTTTTCTGTTCTGGATCCTCCTCTTGGTCTTTCCATACTTAGGACACTGAGAAATAGCTTTGAAGTGACTGAATTCTTTCTTCTGGGATTTGGTGCCCAACACAAGTTTCAGCATGTCTTCTTCACTGTATTTCTAGTCATATTTTTGTAACCTCCATGGTGAGTAATATGGAAATGATCCTTCTCAACAAGATAGAGTCCAGACTCCAAACACACATCTACTTTTTACAATATTTGGCCTTTGTTGACATTTGTTATACCTCTGCTGTCACTCCCAAGATGCTGCAAAACTTCATAGCAGGAAACAACTCAATATCATTCAAGGATTTTCTCAAGCAATTATTGTTCTATGTAACATTTGCAACCAGTGACTCCTAATTCCTGGCTGCTATGGCAGTGGACAATTATGTGGCCATCTTAACCCACTTCACTATCTCATCATCATGTCCCAAAGAGCCTTCATCCAGTTAGTAGCTGGTTCATATGTCATGGGCTCCCATAAATGCTTCTATGCACACAGGATTTACATTTTCCCTGGTCTTCTGCAGGAGTAATATCATCAATCACTTTTTCTGTGATATCTCCCCAATCCTTGCCCTTTCATGCTCCAACACTGACATCAACATCATATTACTTGTTGTCTTTGTAGGATTTGACTTGATGTTCACAGTGTTGGTCATCATATTTTCCTGCATGTATATCTTGGCTGCCATCCTAAAGATGTTTTCTACTGCAGGGAAGAAAAAGCCTTCCTCCACGTGTTCTTCCCACTTGACTGCAGTCATCATTTTCTATGGAACCCTCTCTTGCATGTACTTACAACCTCATTCTAATAATTCCCATGAAAATAGGAAAGTGGCCTCTAATTTTATGGCATTGTGATTTCCATGTTGAACCCTCTGATCTACAGTTTGAGAAACAAGGAAGTAAAAGAAGCCATGAAAGTGATATAGAAAAAAGCTTTTTCTAGATTGAGCTCAAGTTGTTAAAATTTAGCAGTCAAAGTATCCAGTAGGAATGTTTGACCACAATTTAACATGTCAGAAATAGAAAATATGTTGTTGTTGTTGTTTACCTCTTAAAGCAGGACAATTTCTTTTAATAGTTAATTTCTTCAAATGCAGGAAATACAGGAAGAACTCATGGGACTAATTTTTCAGTTATATATTTTGAAAACATGGTCTACTACCTAAGAATAAGAACTTTATTGAGATTATTTAAGATATTAAGAAATATGTACAGACTTTACAAACATAGTTATTATAAATATATTTCAGGTGTGTTGACTATGTGATGGGCTGTGCTTAGTCCCTCAGTCACGTCTGACTCTTTGTGACCCCATGGACTGTAGCCCACCAGGCTCCCCCGTCCATGGAGATTCTCCAAACAAAAAGACTGAAGTGGGTTGCCATACACTCCTCCAGGGAATCTTCCCAACCCAGGGACTGAACCCAGGTTTTGTGCATTGTAGGCCATTCTTTGCCATATGAACCACCAGGGAAGCCCATGAATATTGGAGTGGATAGTCTATCCCTGCTCCAGGGGATCTTCCCCACCCAGGAATTGAACTGGGGTCTCCTGCATTGAAGGTGGATTATTAACCAAGTGAGCTACCAGGGTAGCACAAGACTCTGTGTGTGTGTGTGTGTGTGTGTGTGTGTGTGTGTGTGTGTGTGTTTATAAAATCTCACTATTTTCTATTCATTTAAACAAGTTTCCTAAATTGTCCAAAAAAAAAAAGCTCTTCACATGTTATGTTCCAACTATTGCAGAAACCTGAATGCAAAATAAGCCCATGACATTGAAGGCACATAATTACTCCAGCTACTGCATTTTCTACCTAAATAGTCTTACATTCTATAGCACTTGAAAACACTTCTTTCTTATGTAATATTATGATTTGTTTTGTCATTAGTTACTCTCCTTACTCTGAATCCCATCACTTACTGTGGTCTCATCACTTCATGGCAAATAGATGGGGAAACAGTGGAAACAGTGGCTGACTTTATTTTTCTGGGCTCCAAAATCACTGCAGATGGTGATTGTAGCCATGAAATTAAAAGATGCTTACTCCTTGGAAGGAAAGTTATGACCAACCTAGACAGCATATTAAAAAGCAGAGACATCACTTCGTCAACAAAGATCCATCTAGTCAAGGCTATGGTTTTTCCAGTGGTCATGTATGGATGTGAGAGTTGGACTATAAAGAAAGCTGAGTGCTGAAGAATTGATGCTTTTGAACTGTGGTTTTGGAGAAGACTCTTGAGATTCCCTTGGAGTGCAAGAAGATCCAACCAGTCCAGCCTAAAGGAGATCAGTCCTGGGTGTTTATTGGAAGGACTGATGTTGAAGCTGAAACTCCAGTACTTTGGCCATCTGATATGAAGAGCTGACTCATTTGAAAAGACCCTGATGCTGGGAAAGATTGAGGACAGGAGGAGAAGGGGACGACAGTGGATGAGATGGTTGGATGGCATCACCGACTCAATGGACATGGGTTTAGGTGGACTCCAGGAGTTGGTGATGGACAGGGTGGCTTGGCGTGCTGCAGTTCATAGGTTTGCAGAGTCAGACATGACTGAGAGACTGAACTGAACTGGACTTACTCTGAATCCTTCCCCTTCTTGCATAAGTTAAAGAAACATCTAGAAACTTTTTGTATATCTTACTCCATTGCAATATAAAACCTGGAATGTAGATGGAGAATCAGGAAGTCAGACTGTTGGCCAAAAAGAGCTTTAGTAGATAGATTCAGGTTAAGCAATCAAAACCCTCAGTGACTCTAAAGATGCCATGTCAGCTAGATACAAGAGCAGGTTTCACATAAAATAATACCAGCCAGTCTAATGAACTGGCCAGAAAAATGTACTTACTATTAAATAACTCAAGGACCATTGGACAAAAAAAGAAAAAGAAAATATGTCCTTTCAAATACACTCTCCTTCCTAAATTCTAAGAGAAGAGTAAATGTAACATGAAGTCAGTGGAGCAAAACCAGAATCTGCCCAGCAAAGAGTCTGTCTATCAAAGGAGAGATCTCTCCAGGGAAGGTCCGTGTTTGTCAAAGGCCAGGGACAGTAACTGAGAATCGTGGAACGCAGACAGAGGATATCCTGAGGCCCTGGAGGGAAAGTTGGAGATTAATGTTATGACATAACAGAGTTATGACTATAGTTAAAATACAGTACCATATACTTGAAATTTGCTTAAAGAAAAGATTTTAAGAGTTGTCACCACAGGAAGGAAAGAGGAAAAGATGAAATTAAGGCACAGAAGGAATGAGGGAGGAAGGGAGAAACAGGAAGGAATGAAAGGAAAAAAAAGAAAAGAAATATGTGAGTGATAGATCTATTAATGAGCTTAATTATTGTGATCATGTCACAACCTATAACAAAATGCAAATTCTATACCTTAAATGTATACAAAATTTGTCAATTATATCTCATTAAAGCTGGTAGGAGGGAGATGATAAAGCAAAGAAAAAATTAATGCATGTTGTTAAGTCTATCTGGCCAAAGAGGAAATAACGCTCAAAATGCAGAGTCACACAGTGCTCTACTTTCAATACTGAGATGAAAGAAATCCCAAAAGGAAATAAACTCCATGACAAATAAACAAAAGCGGCAAAATCTCTGAGGTTTACATGAAGAAGAAAAAAGTTGATGTCAGTTCTGACATGCGAACAGTTAGCAGTCATTAGCTCTTGTCCAAGACAGAGCCTTCCTTTCTGACATTACATAGATCAGTAATGGTAATAATCATTATGATTGCATAATCATGTATTTTTCATTAACATGAGCTTTATACTTTAGGCTGTGTGGTTCTAGACTAGACTGAGGGAAGCAAAAAAATATAAGCCCTACTCTTAAATAAATCAGTATTTTGAGCATTCATTTACATATTTTCATACAATTTTAAGCATTTACATTTTAACATTTACTAGTACAGAATCATGGGACACCCATAATTGAATCAGATAGTCAGTAGCAAGAGATTTTGGAGCACCGATAGTGCAAAAGAAGAAAGAAAATAATACTATAATTAACCTGTTCACCTTCTTTCCAAAGCAATTAGAGGAATAGAACCAGGACTTATTCCCAGCCTAGCATAGCAGCCTGGGAGCCTGAGAGAACCACCTAGAAAGGTGGCTAGATGAAAAGGGATGAAGACTAAGCACACGTCCATGAAGCAGAAGCCTTAAGCTCAGTCATCAAGGGGATATCCTCCTAAAATGTGAAATCACTCAAGAATAAAAGTGACTGAAAATTTGGTACACGCAACAATTTTGATTAATTATGCTGAGTGAAAAAGCTAAACCGCAGATTGTACACTGTGTAGTTCCAGTTATATAACATATTTGAAAGGACAAAAATGTAGTAGTAGAGGACAGATTAATGGTTACCAGGATTAGGAATGAGTGAAGAAGGGGTGGGGTGAGGTTAGGCCGTGCTGTAAAAGAATACATGGGATTCTTGTTTGTGCTGTTCAGTGTATTGACTGTGATGGTGAGTACAGGATCAGTATGGAACATAAAATTAAAAAAAATATATTACAAACACATACACACAAATGAGTATGGGGCAGATTGGGGATATCTGGATAAAATCAGTGGAATGTATCAATGTCAATAATCTGATTGTGATATTTTATTACAGTTTTGCAAAATATTACCATTAGGGGTATATTAGTTTTCTGTCACTGCTACAGCATTACCATAATTTTAGTGGCTTAAAACTACACAAAGTCTAAGCTATGTGTTTTTTTTTTCCAGTAGTCATGTATGGATGTGAGAGTTGAGCCATAAAGAAAGCTGAGGGCCAAAGAATTGATGCTTCTGAACTATGGTGTTGGAGAAGAATCTTGAGATTCTCATGGACAGCAAGGAGATCCAACCAGTCCATCCTAAAAGAAATAAGTCCTGAACATTCACTGGAAGGACTGATGCTGAAGCTGAAATTCCAATACATTGGCCACCTGATCCAAAGAACTGACTCATTGGAAAAGACCTTGCAGATGCTGGGAAAGATTGAAAGCAGGAGGAGAAGGGGACAACAGAGGATGAGATGGTTGGATAGCATCACCAACTTGATGGAAACGACTTTGGGCAAGCTCTGGCAGTGGGTGATGGACAGGGAAGCCTGACGTGCTGCAGTCCATGGGGTCACAAAGAGTTGGACACGACTGAGCAACTGGACTGGACTGAAAACAACAGAAATATGTTAGAGTCCTGGAATCCAGAAGTTCAAAAGAAATCTCCAGATCAGGTGTCAGCGGGGCTATATTATTTTCTAGATAAACTAGGGAACAATTCATTTTCTTAATTTCTTCAGCTTTTAGAAGCCACCTCTTAATCAAGAAGCTACAGATTGACTAAATCTAGCTTTTTTCTTTCACTGATTAAAGGTTTAACCCTAGAAATCTCATAGCCAAACACTACTCAAAATCTCTTATTCCACGATTATTAACTGAAATATTTTAGTGGTCCAAAGTGTAATTGGAAGAAAGGATGCTAGGGGTTGATTTTTTTTAATATATCCATTTTTTAGGGAAAAAATGGAAGAAGGGGTCAAGAGTCATTGTTTTTTCCAAATTAAAAAAAGAGATGCTCAAAATGGTAATATAAGACATTTAAATAGTGAAAGTGAAGTGAAACTGTTAGTCGCTCAGTCATGTGGGACTCTTTGCAACCCCACTGACTAGCCCATGAGGCTCCACTGTTCATGGGGGTTCTCCAGGCAGGAATACTGGACTCAGTTGCCATTCCCTTCTCCAGGAGATTTTCCTCAATCGAGTACTGAACCTGTGTCTCCTGCATTTGTGTGCAGTTTCTTAACCACTGCTGCTGCTGTTAAGTCACTTCCGTTGTGTCTGACTCTATGCGACCCCATAGATGGCAGCCCACCAGGCTTCAATGTCCCTGGGATTATCCAGGCAAGAATACTGGAGTGGGTTGCCATTTCCTTCTCTAGTGCATGAAAGTGAAAAGTGAAAATGAAATTGCTTAGTTATGTCCCACTCTTTGCGACTCCATGGACTGTAGCCTACCAGGCTCCTTCATCCATGAGATTTTCCAGGCAAGAATAATGGAGTGGGTTGCAATTTCCTTCTCCACTTAACCACTGAACTAACTCTTATTTGTCACATTAGATGCATATGCCCTTAAACTTATGTTAGCTTTGAATTTCTTTTTTCATATAGCCATGCTTTTTGCTGATTATGGTGACATAATCTGCAAAATTTGTTTCAAATTTACTGATTATGGTAACAAAACTGATTAAGGTCAGCTTTCTAGACCTGAACACAATTTTTTAGACATAGTAAAAATTCCTTAACCTGATTCATAATGAGGAAAAATTTAAAGGAGTTGTTCTATGACAAGACAACACACACAGTAAAGTCCACAGTGACAATAATATGATTAAATGTATCTTCTCCAGGGAAAGCATAAATGTTCTTCAGCTGAACACTGTTTATTCTGAATCCATTACAGCCCCTGAAGGCTCAGATTCTCAAGGGAGCAAGTACTGATTGCTTAGGTGCCAGCTTTAAACTCCCCAGTTAGAAGGAGGCACACAGAGAACTTTGCGGGCAATCAGCCTATATCAGTTGTGGAAAGAGAAACTGGATGAAACTGTAAGTAAAACAGAACACAGCCCAGTTTTCCAAATCATCCATGTGGCATCCCAGTGTGTGCTGGAAATGGTGAAACAAAGGGTCAGAGCCAAAGTCCTAGTAAGTTTGACCCTGAAACCAGGAATAAAGGCTTCCCTCTTGGTGACATGGTGGAAACAGAGTGAGGGAACTGAACTTGGTTTAGTGTTGCCTGAGAATATGAATGAACAAATGACTGAAAGTTTAAACAAATAAATGAATATTATAATATGCATTTAGTGTATTATTCACATGCATTATTATGACCAGTTTTTAGTGTCCATTCAAAGTCTGGCCTTGTTCTGGGAACTTTACATAAGTCACTTTATACTTTAAGTCACATCATTACAAAGCAGAATTCTTTCTCGACTCTTCATTTTCAAAATAAATCTATTCTAAAACAATTTCTCCAGTGGTTCAGATGGCAAAGAATCTGCCTGCAATGCATGAGACCTGGATTTGATTCCTGGGTTGGGAAGATTCCCTGGAGAAGGGCATGGCAACCCACTCCAGTATTTCTGCCTAGAGAATCCCCATGGACAGAGGATCCAGGTGGGCTACAGCCCATGGGGTCGCAGAGTCAGACACAACTGTTCAACTAAGCACAGCCCATTTTAAAATGAAAAGGTGATGAAGTTCATAAGTTTAAAGACATTATTTCTCTACTCTCACACTTAAGGATAATCATTAGAAGTTTGGTATGAATTCTTCCTGTGCTTTTTCATGGATAAATAAAGAAAATACAAAAAAGAAAGAAGTGAAAGAAAATTTTATTTTACAAAGGTCCAGCTCCACATATTATTCTACAACTTGCTCTGTTCACTGGATAGTGTGACATAAGCACCTTCCCAAGTCTCTTACTTTTTGGATGCTGTATTGATTCATAACACTAATTACTCATTTATTTTATTCTCTTTCCAAACTGTTGCTATTGTGCACTGTGTGAGAGTGAATATTATTACCTTGTAGGTCACCCTGTACCCTCTGTTTTCTAGAGCACAAAGTTGAGACCAAGGGGAGCTGCCTGCTTTGTCTGTATGAGGCAGTGCAACCAGGACTCAAACACAGATTGGCCTGTTTCCTTTCTAGAGCACAGCACTGAATGTAAATGAAGCTTCAGAAGTACAAGTTTCAATATAGGTTAAGCATGTTCAAAATACTCGGGTACTTGGCATGAACACTCATGTGTCTCTGTGTGTGTCTGTATGTCATATGTATGCCTGTGTGTTGTAACCCTTATGCTAACATTCACAGCTCTTAAAAACATCCCCATGTCACAAATTTTATTTGAATTCAAAATGATCACATTAACAAAGCAAATATCATTATCTCATCAAGAGTCTAGTTAAGTCTACTCGTGATCAATGTTAACTTCCTCTGATAAGTTCTGTCGTCCACTGGATGGAAGCCTCCTTGAAAATGTTGCATTTAATTTATTTTACAGTAAATTTACCTGAGGAGGTAATTTACACTTAGTAGTCTTTAACCCTCTCTAAATGTTGAAAGAAGACAGTAATTTCTTGTACCTTCACTACAGAGTTATCCCATTCTGTTCATTTCTCAAAATGTTTGAAAAAACCAGATTGTGCACAACAACCACAGGTGTGGTTTGCTACACTGCCCACCACTAAAGTGTTAGCTGGTCAGTCATGTCCAACTCTTTGTGACACCATGGACTGTAGCCCGCCAGACTCCTCTGTCCAAAGGGATTCTCCAGGCAAGAATACTGGAGTGAGTTGCCATGCCCTCCTCCAGGGGTCTTCCCTACTCTGGGATTGAACCCAGATCTCCCGCATTGCAGATGGATTCTTTACCATCTGAGCCACCAGGAAAGCCCAGCACTAAAGGCCCCTTCTCATCCCAAACTGACTATCATATCTGTGGAGCCACAGCTCTGCTGGTATTACTAACTCCAGAGGAAGGAGCCCTGTGTTGATGTATGGGGATGTGGGGGGTTTTTGTGAGGAAATTCTGTCATTGCCCAAAGTTTAAGAAACATAATTCATGTCAATGTATGGCAAAACCAACACGATAATGTAAAGGAAAAAATTAATTAATTAATTAATAAAACAAAAACAAAATTGTTACTTGATCCAACATATATTTTTCTTTTTGGATTTGTTCCAAATCCTATTTGAAATACTTATCTGAAATAATTATTTAATTACTCAGTGAAACTTTCAACATCCTAATAAATATTCAGATTTGGTTACAAAAAAAAAAAGAAACATGAAAATACATTTAATAAATTGAGACAGCCATTCATGCAGCCACCACCTAAACTTCCGTAGCTTGATTTTTATTACTCAACTTTCCATTTCAGAAATTTATCTACATAGATGTTATAGCAACAATAGATTGAATTCTTAATGATTTATTTAATAGTTTATTTTTTCCTATGCTCAAAGACGCTGCTATGGACCTTCCCATGTGTGTTAGTTGCATTTATATGTACCCATATTCATGCATATACTCACATGTGTACATATGTATATTTGTTTACATGGCCAATAATTTATCCAGGTGTGTATCTATAATACAATTTCTGAACCTAAGAGAGGCATACATTTAATTTTATTAATATTTCCAAAGTTGTCTCCGATATGATTATTCTAATTTATATTCCCACCTGCAATCTGAGTCCACATTCTCACCTCTAATTTGCATTTTAGTCTAAAATTATATCTCAATGCAGTATTCATATGTTACATACTAGGGAGCTATATCCTATTATGTCCATACATCAATTGCCTAAGTATTTCCTTCTGTAAATATCCTGATTATATCTTTGGTGATTTTTTTCCTCAGCACAATTTATGGAAATTATTTAAATATACTGGATTCTAATTGTTTTCCTATTTATATGTGTTGCAAGCAATTTAACTGAGCAAACTTCCAGTCAATATCTGGCCTTTTTCTTTTAATAATGGTGCTGGGATACCAAGGAAGCTTTTAAATGTTTGTGTTTTGTGCACTTATGTCTTATTTAAAACTTTTACTGCATAGCTAGGCTGCAGATATTCTAAAATGATTTACCCTTACACCTTTATAATTATAATATAAGGATAAAATGATATACCCTTACACCTTTATAATTCAATGCCATTTGGAAATGGTAAAATTAAAAGTAGAAGCACAATATATTTTTTTTCATATGTATATTCATTTACATGCTCAGTTGACAAGTTGTCCAATTCTTTTGAATCCCAGGGATTGTACCCCACCAGGCTCCTCTTTCCATAGAATTTCCCAAGCAAGACTACTGGAGTAGGTTGGCATTTCCTCCTCCAAAGTATAAGTACTTATATGCTACAGTTTACTGGACCATTTTACATTGATGGACATGCTACTGTTTTTACACATTGAGCTTTCAGAGACTCATAGGCCTGTTTTTGATCTCTTTTTCACAACTCCATTGTACCAGTAGTACCACCTGTCATTATTGTTACTATTTTATAGAAATTTCTGATATTTGCTAGGACAACTCCCCACTTTTTTCCCTTTAAAAGTCTCTTAGCTATTTTTAGTTCTTTTCTCTTTCATAGAAATTTTATAAGTTTGTGAAAGTGGGCATAACATCCCCTCAAGCACTTCAATGAAATTAATACGAAGGGAATTTCATGTTGATACAAATTTCATGTTGTTTTCTATGGCTTCTGATGTTTCTCTCCTGGCAATGGGAGTTCAAATGGTGTAATCATGGCCATCCTGACATCATTTTATTCACTCACTCCTTAGAAAGATGGAATGATATATCTGATTGTTAAATCTGAGGACAACCTGGCATGCTCAGCTCTGCTCTCAACCTCAGAAGCATCCAGCCTGCTGAGGCCAGTGCCCCCCAGCAATTCAGAGTTGCTTCCCCAGAACATTCAAGGGGCGGGCCTAGTCCCCACCACCAAGACAGGCAGACAAGCCTCAATTAGAGCAAGTAACTTGATTAAGAAACTTGAAACTTTCCCCCCAAGTGTCTGCAGGTGATATTACAGTGTTCATATGTATACTAACTTTTATTTCCCAACTTGTTGAAATCTTGGGAAAGGAAGAAAACAGCTGTTCTCTGGACCGACTCTTTGTGACCCATGGACTGCAGCACACCAGGCTTTCCTGTTCATCATCAGCTCCCAGAGATTACGCAAATTTATGTCCCTTGAGTTAGTGATGCCATCCAACCATCTCATCCTCTGTCTTCCACTTCTCTCACCTTCAATCTTTCCCAGAATCAGGTTCTTTTCAAATGAGTCAGCTCTTAGCATCAGCTGGCCAAAGTACTGGAGTTTCAGCTTCAACATCAGTCCTTTCAATGAATATTCAGGACTGATTTCCTTTAGGATGCACTGGTTGTATCTCCTTGCAGTCCAAGGGAATCTCAAGAGTCTTCTCCAACACCACAGTTCAAAAACATCAATTCTTCAGCACGCAGCTTTCTTTAGAGTTGAACTCTCAAATCCATATAGGATCACTGGAAAAACCAGAGCCTTGACTAGATGGACATTTGTTGACAAAATAATGTCTCTGCTTTTTAATATGCTGTCTAGGCTGGTCATAACTTTCCTTCCAAGGAGCAAGCTTCTTTTAATATCATGGCTGTAGTCACCATATGCAGTGACTTGGGAGCCCAAAAATATTAAGTCTGCCACTATTTCCACTGTTTCTCCACCTATTTTGCATGAAATGATAGGACCAAATGCCATGATCTTTGTTTTCTGAATGTTGAGCTTTAAGCCAACTTTTTCACTCTCCTCTTTCACTTTCATCAAGGGGCTTTTAAGTTCTTCACTTTCTGACATAAGGGTGGTGTCATCTGAATATCTGAGGTTATTGATATTTCTCCAGGCAATCTTGATTCCAGCTGTGCTCCATCTAGCCCAGCATTTCTCATGATGTACACTGTATATAAGTTAAATAAGCAGGAAGACAATATGCAGCCTTGATATACTCCTTTTCCTATTTGGAACCAGTCTGTTGTTCCATGTCCAGTTCTAACTGTTGCTTCCTGACCTGCATACAGGTTTCTCAGGAGGCAGGTCAGGTGGTCTGGTATTCTCATTTCCTTCAGAATTTTCCACAGTTTATAGTGACCCACACAGTCAAGGACTTTGGCATAGTCAATAAAGCAGAAATAGATGTTTTTCTGGAACTCTCTTGCTTTTTCGATGATCCAGCAGATGTTGGCAATTTGATCTCTGCTTCCTCTGCCTTTTCTAAATTCAACTTTAACATCTGGAAGTTCATGATTCACATATTGCTGAAGCCTGGCTTGGAGAATTTTGATCATTACTTTTCTAGCCTATGAGATGAGTGCAATTGTGTGATAGTTTGAGCATTCTTTGGCATTGCCTTTCTTAGGGATTGGAATGAAAACTGACTTTTTCCAGTCCTGTGGCCACTGCTGAGTTTCCCAAATTTGCTGGTATATTGAGTGCAGCACTTCTACAGTATCATCTTTTGAGGATTTGAAATAGCTCAACTGGAATTCCATCACCTCCACTAGCTTAGTCCATAGTGATGTTTCCTAAGGCTCACTTAACCTCACATTCCAGTATGTCGGGCTCTAGGTGAGTGAGCCCACCATTGTGATTATCTGGGTCATGAAGAACATTTTTGTACAGTTCTTCTGTGTATTCTTGCCACCTCTTCTTTTTTTTAATTTATTTTTTTATTGTTTTTGCCATACAATGTCATGATATCACCATGGGTTTACATATGCTTCCCCTCCAGAACCCCCTCCCTCCTCCCTCCCCCCTGGGAAATCTCACTGCACCAGCCCCGAGGATCAATCCTGGGCTGGCGATTGATTAGACATATGATAATTAGCTTGTTTCACCTCTTCTTAATGTCTTCTGCTTCTGTTAGGTCCATACCATTTCTGTCCTTTATATAGCCCATATTTGCATGTAATGGATTAAAGATTTACTGAGCATGGCCTCGCACATCAGAAAACAACACCCAGTTTTCCCCTCAGTCAGTCTATCCATCAGGAAACTTTCATAAGCCTTTTATCATTCTCCACAACAAGAAAGACAGACTGAAAGCCATAGTCATAGAAAACTAACCAATCTAATCACATAGGCCACAGCCTTGTCTAACTCAATGAAACTATGAGCAATGCCATGTAGGGCCACCCAAGATGGACAGGTCATGGTGGAGAGTTCTGACAAAATGTGGTCCACTGGAGAAGGGAATGGCAAACCACTTCAGAATTCCTGTCTTGAGAATCCCATGAACAGGATGGAATGGCAAAAAGATAGGACACTGAAAGATGAACTCCCCTGGTTGGTAAGTGCCCAATATGCTACTGGAGATCAATGGAGAAATAACTATAGAAAGAATGAAGAGACAGAGCCAAAGCAAAAACAACATCTAGCTGTGGATGTGACTGGTGATTGAAGGAAGGTCCGATTCTGTAAAGAGCTATATTGCATAGGAACCTGGAATGTTAGGTGCGTGAATCAAGGCAAGTTGGAAGTGTTCAAACAGGAGATGGCAAGAGTGAACGTCAACATTTTAGGAATCAGTGAACTAAAATTGACTGGAATGGGTGAATTTAACTCAGATCATCATTTTATCTACTACTGTGGGCAAGAATCCATTAGAAGAAATAGAGTAGCCATCATGGTCAACAAAAGAGTCCAAAATGCAGTACTAGGTGCAATCTCAAAAACAACAGAATGATCTCTGTTCATTTCCAAGGCAAACCATTCAATATCATGGTAATCCAGGTCTATGCCCTGACCAGTAATGCTGAAGAAGCTGAAGTTGAATGGTTCTTGGAAGACCTAAAAGACCTTCTAGAATTAACACTCCAAAAAGATATTCTTTTCATTATAGGAGACTGGGATGCAAAAGTAGGAAGTCAAGAAACTCTTGGAGTAACAGGCAAGTTTGGCCTTGGAGTACAGAATGAAGCAGGGCAAAGGCTAATAGAGTTCTTCCAAGAGAATGCACTGGCCATAGCAAACAGCCTCTTGCAATAACACACGAGAATACTCTACACATGGACATCACCAGATGGTCAACACTGAAATCAGCTTGATTATATTCTTTGCAGCCAAAGATGGAGAAGCTCTATACAGTCAGCAAAAACAAGATCAGGAGTTGAGTGTGGCTCAAATCATGAACTCCTTATTGCCAAATTCAGACTTAAGTTGAAGAAAATAGGGAAAACCACTAGACCATTCAGGTATGACCAAATCAAATCCCTAATTATTTTACAGTTAAGTGAGAAATAGATTTAAAAGACTAGATCTGATAGACAGAGTACCTTATGAACTATGGATGGAGGTTCTTGACTTTGTGCAGGAAACAGGAAGCAAGACCATCCATAACAAAAATAAATATAAAAAAACCAAAATGACTGTCTGAAGAGGCCTTACAAATAGCTGAGAAAAGAAGAGAAACCAAAAGCAAAGGAGAAAAGGAAAGATATACCCATTTGAATACAGCATTCCAAAGAATAGCAAGGAGAGATAAGAAAGGCTTCCTCAATGATCAGGAACCTCCTTTAGACTTTAGCAATTGTCCTTTCAGTGTATGGGTGGATTTGTTTATTGAAAGTATATTTTTAAAGCTGTTTGTGTCTACACTCCTAAATGAAATTGCTTCTAATTTTTTTCCCTTAAAAGTTACTTAAATGCATGTCAAGGTTCTATTAGCCTTATGAAATTACTAGCAGATTTTTTTTTTTGAAACTCACAGGAAAAAACTGTATATAAAGTTTGGCAGAACTCCTGTAACATAACTGGGTCTAGTGTTTGAGCCTAGATTTTTAAATGTCAAGTCAAATCACATAATGATTAAAATAATTAAATATTTTCTGCACCTCACCTTCACACAGACCCACACAAACACACACACACAGTGACTACAGTTGCCTTCTATCCTTTTAGTCTCCTTTCTTTTTTAAAAATATATTGGAAAGCACAAATAGCATTTAATTTTTTTTTACTGATATAAAATATCATGATGCAACAGTCATCATATGCCAGCAACCAAGTTTAATTGGAAAAGTATGATAATTGCTTTTTACTCCACTGGAGATATGAATTAGGAAAGAAAAAACTTCCTTCAATTAATTTTTAAAAGAACAAACCATAAAGCGAAAAAAAAAAGATTGTTATTTTAAATGTAAGGTTTTTCTGGTCTGTGAAGGACATCAAAGATGACAGAATGTGTGAAAATATTTATCAAGCCACCTGAGAGGAGATTTAAACCTTGGATAAACAAAAAACATGTGAAATCAATTCAATAGAAATATTTACCAAAAATATGAACAATTTACAAAATAATAAAATCCCAAAATTCTAAGACTGTTAGATAATGATCAAATCTGCTTGTAATTAAAGGGGAAGAAGGAAAGATAAGACATCACTTTACACCTATTTTCCACCAAAAAATAATTAGGAAAATATCAATGCTCACTTAGAAGTGAGGATGTGTGAACCCACATATACAATTAACAAGATGGTACACTGGTGCATCCATTATGTAAAATGATCTTGAAAAACTTGGTCAGAAGAAATATGTGCATGCTTTTAAACACAAAAATGTTTTACCTAGGAACACACCCTAGAAAAATTTCTCACTGAGTTAACTGTAGTGGAGGCAAGTTGTAGGCAGTCTGGTATCCATCACCAGGGAAGCACATCCTAATTTACAGTGGGTAAATTAGGAGGGATGGTCACCATGGAGCAGCGCTACTCAGTGTGTGGTACATGGACCAGCACCCAACCTTGAACTCTGTTTCTACGGTATGAGCCAATGACTGAAAGTGGGTGGAACATTTTAAACTATTACAAAATTTTTAATAATGCTGAGACCCATTTATTGACTTTTACAATCACGGGGCCACAACAGATTGGAAATTTTATAAATAAAATTATGCTTTACTGCAAATACCTTGATAAACAGTTCCACAAAGGGCTCTATAATTCCATGAAGCCATCATGGCAGAAAAGATCTACAAGGAAGAAAAAGAAAAAAAAAATATGGAGGTAGATGGGAACAAGATAATATAGAACCCCATAGGTATGTCAAATTTCAAATATAATTATTGGTCTTTAGGCAAATTGGTATTTCTAGTTAAAATATAGGGATTATAAAAGAAAGCTTAATTAAATAAAGCAATGCTCTTATGTGTTCCCGAATTGATGCATGTATGAAGTACTGTCAGTTTGCATATTGAGAACACAGTTTCCCCAAACTATCAATGGAAATGTCTAAGTTAGGTGGCAAGGTTCAGCCTTTAAAATCGGATTCAATTAAATCATGGAAAATATTCTCTGATCTCCCTCACTATGAAATTAAATATATGTGTGCTTAGTCATTCAGTCATGTGCAACACTTAGCAACTCCATGGACTCTAGCCCACAAGGCTCCTCTGTTCATGGGATTCCCCAGGCAAGAATCCTGGAGTGGGTAGCCATTCCCTTCTCCAGGGAATTAAACCGAGTTCCCTTCATTGGCAGGTGGATTCTTTACCGTCAGAGCCACCAGAGAAGGTCTGACATTAAATATAGTGTTAGTTAAAGTATCACAATCCTCTTAGCTTTCTCTGATCTTCTCTTTGCACCTTTTCAGCTGATATTTAATTTTGTTGGCCATGGAAAAAAACAATGGCACCACTGCGATTGATTTCATTCTCCTGGGATTCGCTGGTCAACACAAGTCTTGGCACATCTTTTTCATAGTATTTCTAGTGATCTATGTGGTCACCCTTGTGGGTAACATTGGCATGATCCTCCTCATCAAGACTGACTCTTCTCTTCACACCCCCATGTACTTTTTCCTCCAAAATTTGGCATTTGTTGATCTCTGCTACACCTCTGCTATCACTCCAAAAATGCTCCAAAACTTTGTAGACACAGGGCAATCCATCTCCTTCATAGGATGCATGGTGCAATTACTAGTCTATGGGGCTTTTGCAACAAGTGATTGCTACATCCTGGCAGCTATGGCAGTGGACCGTTATGTGGCCATCTGTAACCCACTTCGCTATGGAACTGTTATGTCCCAGAGAGTCTGCAATCTACTCTTAACTGGTTCATACTTCATGGGTTTCCTAAATGCTTCTGTAAACACAAGTTTTACTTTCTCATTGAACTTTTGCAAATCCAACAGAATTAATCACTTTTTCTGTGATGTGCCCCCAATTCTGGCCCTCTCATGCTCCAATATTTATTTGAACATCATGGTCCTAACAGTCTTTGTGGGGTTTAACTTGACGTTCACCGTGTCAGTCGTCATCTTTTCCTACTTATTTATCCTGGCTACCATCCTGAAGAACTCTTCTGCTTCAGGGAGGAAGAAAGCCTTCTCCACATGTGCTTCTCACCTGACAGCTGTCACCATCTTCTATGGGACATTGTCTTACATGTATCTGCACCATCGCACCATAGAATCTCAAGAGCAAGAAAAAATGGCTTCTGTGTTTTATGGAGTTATGATCCCCATGTTAAATCCCCTCATTTATAGTCTGCGAAACCAAGATGTGAGAGAAGCCCTGAAAGGAGTTGGAAAGAAGTGTTTCTAGACTGAACATAATTTTTTGGGGTTTTGGTTTCACTGTTTTTTTTTTATTAGTTTTGCCATGCAATGCCATGATATCACCATGGGTTTACATATGCTCCCCCTCCAGAAACCCCTCCTTCCTCCCTCCCTCCTTCCTTCCCCCGGGAAATCTCGATGCACCAGCCCTGAGCATCAATCCTGGGCTGGCGATTGATTTCACATATGATAATTAACATGTTTCAATGCCATTCTCCCATATCATCCCACCCTTACCCTCATCCACAGAGTCCACGAGTCTGTTCTACACATCTGCGTTCCTTTTGCTGTCTCGCATGTTGGGTTCTCGTTACCATCTTTCTAAATTCCATGTATATGCGTTAATATACTGTATTGTTGTTTTTGCTTCTGTCTTACTTCACTCTGGATAATGGGCTCCAGTTTCGTCCATCTGAGTAGAACTGATTCAAATGAATTTTTTTTAATGCTGAGTAATATCCCATTGTGTATATGTATCACAGCTTTCTTATCCATTCGTCAGTTGATGGGCATCTAGGTTGCTTCCATGTCCTGGCTATTGTAAACAGTGCAGCGATGAACATTGGGGTACACGTGGCTCTTTCAATTCTGGTTTCCTCGGTGTATATGCCCAGCAGTGGGATTGCTGGGTCATATGGCAGGTCTATTTACAGTTTTTTAAGGAACCTCCACACTGGTTTCCATAGTGGCTGTACTAGCTTGCATTCCCACCAACAGTATAAGAGAGTTCCCTTTTCTCCACATCCTCTCCAGCATTTATTGCTTGTAGATTTTTGGATTACAGCCATTCTGACTGGTGTAAAGTGATACCTCATTGTGGTTTTGATTTGCATTTTTCTGATAATGAGTGATGTTGACCATCTTTTCATGTGTTTGTTAGCTATTTTTATGTCTTCTTTGGAGAAATGTCTGTTAAGTTCTTTGGCCCACTTTTTGATTGGGTTGTTTATTTTTCTAGAATGGAGCTGCAGGAGTTGCTTGTATATTTTTGAGATGAATTGTTTGTCCGTTGCTTCATTGGCTATTATTTTCTCCCATTCTGAAGGCTGTCTTTTCACCTTGCTTATAGTTTCCTTTGTTGTGCAGAAGGTTTTAATTTTAATTAGGTCCCATTTGTTACACAGAAATCACTGGCATTCCTATACACTAACAATGAGAAATCAGAAACAGAAATTAAGGAAACAATTCCATTCACCATTGAAACAAAAAGAATAAAATACTTAGGAGTATTTCTACCTAAAGAAACAAAAGACTTGTATATAGAAATCTATAAAACACTGATGCAAGAAATCAAAGAGGACACAAACAGATGGAGAAATGTGCCTTGTTCGTGGATTGGAAGAATCAATATAGTGAAAATGACTATACTACACAAAGCAATCTATAGATTCAGTGCAATTCCTATCAAGCTACCAGAGGTCTTTTTTCAGAGAATTAGAACAAATAATTTCACAATTTGTATGGAAATACAAAAAGCTCGTATAGCCAAAGCAATCTTCAGAAAGAAGAATAGAACTGGAGGAATCAACCTACCTGACTTTAGGCTATACTACAAATCCACAATCATTAAGACAGTATGGTACTGGCACAAAGACAGAAATATAGATCAATGGAACAGAATAGAAAGCCCAGAGATAAATCCATGCATCTATGGACACCTTATCTTTGACAAAGGAGGCAAGAATGGAGAAAAGACAACCTCTTTAACAAGTGGTGCTGGGAAAACTGGACAGCCACTTCTAAAAGAATGAAACTAGAACACTTTCTAATACCATACACAAAGATAAACTCAAAATGGATCAAAGATCTAAGCATAAGACCAGAAACTATAAAACCCCTAAAGGATAACATAGGCAAAACACTCTCTGACATAAACCAAAGCGGGATACTCCATGACCCACCTCCCAGATTATTGGAAATAAAAGCACGAATGAACATCAATTTTTAACACAATATTGTTCAACAAGCAACCGACAATTCTTTCTTATTTCTCAACAGCAGAAGATGTAGAAGATATTTGTGAGATATAAAAAATATATATAAAATATATTTCCTTAATTGTATCAGTAGCTTTTGAAAGATGATCAATTTTCTGATCTTAAATGATCAAATAATCTCCTAATTTATATTTCTTAGAGGCATTCCCTGGTGGATAAATGGTAAAGAATCTGCCTGATACATGGGTTCTAACCCTAGTTGGGAAGATCTCCTGGAGAAGGAAATGACAACCCAGGTTGTCAAATGATATTGCCTTTGTACATTTTGAGGAGGCCTTTTTTTCAAATATCTTGCTGTTAAAATAGAAAAGAGCAATAAAGAAACGTGTCCATCAATGTTGTAAATTTATCTCCAACAACAGTAGTACAAAGACACCAGTGCAAAAATGCTTTCTGATTCCTCTTAAGGAGTACTGTTACTCTTGCTACTTTCTGTAACTAAGCTGGTTTAGTATTGCAATGAATAATTTAAAGACCTTCTCCATTTATTTGAAGAAAATGTGCTGAAAAGAAAGAATGGGAGAAAAGAACAATTGAATGAATCCTCATACATATTCAGACATTATGGATTAGTATCCCTCCTTTCTACACATGTTCTCTAACCAACTAGGAAAGTAACATAGGAATCCAGCAAATATGGATCATATCCATTTATTCTCACTAAAATTTTGTTTTAAATATTATTGAATCCCCAGCTGTACCCTCCTGCAAGGGTACAAATCCAGTGCAGAATTTGGTGCCACAGAGAAAACTCATTTATCCAGAAATGAAGTCTTATTTCCCACTAACTCCAAGAGTGGAGAGATGTGAAAGAATCCAGGTTTAACATAAGAAGTCATACCTGGGCTTGAACACACATGTTCTATCCACAAGCAGAATCAAGCACACACCCATCCTGTGGACAAACATGTTAAAATAAAAAAGCCTATGAGCCCATGTTATATTTCTTCTCTCAATCTCATTAGACAGTTAAACCATACGAAGTTGTGAATTAGATGATTGATAGGCAGGATGGGAGTTCAGTGCCTTTCTCAACATTTCCAGATATATTATGAACTGAAGCAGGAAACACTTATTGGGAGCAAATTACAATCTGAACAATACCAAGAAAATTCAGATAGCATCAGCCCATGCAACAGAGCACATTCATTACAGGAGGTGAATCCCCAAAGCAGGAAACTCTACTTTGGATTCCTGGTGATCTGCCCATAATATGCTCTGCAGAGAGAAACCCTAAATTCAATCTGGAATTGAAAATCAAATCATGTTTTAATTTGATTAGCAAATCATATTCTGAGAAGGAGGAGGAGTTCTTCACATTTACTACCTTAAACTATCTAGAGACTGACAACTTTCAGGCTTTGTTATCTTGATTCATCTCCCTATAAAAATATTTTTAACTGAAATGACTGAAAATGCCTTGTATAGAGGAATTGTACTATGCAGAAATGTTCATGGAAAAATCTGTGTATTGAATAATATTCCTTTAACATTTATATGGTAGAAAAAAGAGGAAATAAATGGACAAAAAATGCATAATCATAGTAAATGTATTTCTTCCAGTCCATGACATATAAAGTTAAGAAAAAATTAAAAATAAAGTTTCAGGAAAGCTATTTGATATAATGAGAAAAAATTCATATTCAGAAACTACATTATTAAAGCCCAGCAAAAGAACACAAAAAGTTTAGGAGCCAAATTTTGCTTCTGCAACACACAATGCACAGAAGCTGTGGACAGTCCAGTAAAAAGGGAGGTGGTGGTTTAGTCACTAAGTCATGTCCGACTCTTGTAACCCCATGGACTGTAGCCCCTCGGTTTTCTCTATCTATGGGACTTCCCAGGCAAGAATAGAGGAGTGGGTTGCCATTTGCTTCTCCAGGAGATATTCCCATCCCAGGAATCAAATTCAGGTCTGCAGAGTGGCAGGCAGATTCTTTACCAACTGAGCTATGAGGGAAGCTTTATATAGAAGGAAGGGGAGGGACTTTTTCTAGAGTATGGGCTTTGCTGAATGCATCCATGTATGGATAAGAGGGAAGCAGGTACTCTCTATATTTAGATACTCTCAAAAAGAAGAGATAGATCAGCAACTGAATATCTCAGTAAGCATTGCTCAAGAGGTGGAAGGAATACAATAGGGAAATTACATCATTGGTGAGAAAAGATCTCAGTCACTTAGTTCCCTACTGTCTTTTTGAGACCATTAACACCGCATTAGACACATCACATTCTGATTTCCTAGGAAAACTGATTTTTGTCAGCTGAGTTAACAGTAAATCAAAAGCAAGAAAACATCTTTCTGTTTTTTTCTTTTTCTTCTTTCTTTCTTTCCTTCCTTCCTCCTGTCTTTTTTCTTATTTATGTGCCCATGAAAATTACAGAAATATAATAAATTGGAAAAATTGGAAAAAGTATGTAAAATATCTTCTGATTCAAAGACCTAGATCTAGAATTTTAAAATGAAACTTTATTTATTATTATTATTATTTTAATGTTCATCCATACCCTTTATTTTTATTTTATTTTATTTTTTGGCTTCACTGCACAGCATACAGGCTCCTAGTTCCCCAACCAGGGATCAAACCCCCCCCCCCCCCCCTGCTAAGGAAGCTCAGAGTCTTAAGCACGACTGTCAGGGATGTCCCTTCATTCATACCCTTTATTTTTTATTTATTTATTTATTTTTTATTGATGGAACTGGAGCCTATTATCCAGAGTGAAGTAAGCCAGAAGGAAAAACAACAATACAGTATACTAACACATATATATGGAATTTAGAAAGATGGCAGCGAGAACCCTGCATGCGAGACAGCAAAAGGAACGCAGATATATAGAACAGACTCATGGACTCTTTGGATGAGGGCAAGGGTGGGATGATATGGGAGAATGGCATTGAAACATGTTAATTATCATATGTGAAATCAATTGCCAGCCCAGGATTGATGCTCCCGGCTGGTGCACCGAGATTTCCCAGGGGGAGGGAATCGGGAGGGAGGAGGGAGGGGGTTTCTGGAGGGGGAGCATATGTAAACCCATGGCGGTTTCATGTCATTGTATGGCAAAACCAATAAAAAAAAAATTATAATGAAACTTAAAAGTAAAATTCTACCATTAAACACAGAGAAGTCTCATTTAATCAAATCTTAGGTTGAAGATAAAATGAAAACAATGTTTCCAGATGTCCATAAGATAATATTTTGCAAACCATTGCATAAGTATCTATAAACAACAAGGAATTTTCAAATAAAATTGCATAGCTCTATAAATACTAGTGTTAATAGATAAGAAATAATAATAAATTAATTTAGAACCAGATGTGGAACAGCAGCAGTCTGTTGTTTCCCAAATTGGGAAAGAAGAATGACAAGGCTCTATGTTGTCACCCTGCTTATTTAACTTATATGCAGAGTACATCATGAGAAACACTGATGTGGATGAAGCACAAGCTAGAATCAAGATTGCCGGGAGAAATATCAATAACCTCAGACATGCAGATGACACCTCCCTTATGGCAGAAAGTGAAGAAGAACTAAAGAGCCTCTTGATGAAAGAGAAAGAAGAGGATAAAAAAAGCTGGTTTAAAACTAAACATTCAGAAAGCTAAGATCATGGGATACAGTCCTATCACTTCATGGCTAATAGGTGGGGAAACAATGAAAACAGTGACAGACTTTATTTTCTTGGGCTCCAAAAATCACTGCAGATGGTGAATGAAGCCATGAAATTAAAAGGTGCTTTCTCCTTGGAAGAAAAATTATGATCAAACTAGATTGCATACTAAAAAGGAGAGACATTCCTCTGCCACCAAATGTCTGTCTAGTCAAAGCTATGGTTTTACCAGTAGTCATATATGCATGTGAGAGTTGGACTAAAAAGAAAGCTGAGTGCCGAAGAATTCATGTTTTTGAATGGTGGTGTTGGAGAAGACTCCTGAGAGTCCCTCAGACTGAAAGGAGATCCACCCAGTCCATCCTAAAGGAGATAAGTCCTGAATATTCATTGGAAGGACTGATGCTAAAGCTTAAACTCCAATATTTTGGCCACCTGATACGAAGAACTGACTCACTCAAAAAGACCCTAATCCTGGGAAAGATTGCAAGCAAGAGAAGGGGACGACTGAGGATGAGATGGTTGGATGGCATCAATGACTCGATGGACGTGAGTTTGAGCAAGCTCCAGAAGTTGATGGTGGGCAGGGAGGCCTGATGTGCTACAGTCCACGGGGTCGCAAAGAGCTGGACATGACTAAGCAACTGAACTGAACTAAACTGAATAAATTAAGTAAGCATACATTTTAAGACATGAGAAAATAATATAAGAAAAGAGAAGAGAGTAATAAATATTTTGTATTAATATTTGAAATATCTTAAATGACAGAAATAGTAAATTTAAAAACATTCTCTGAAGCTAAAGGTAATAATAAAATGAATAAATCATTTGCTAATTTTTCAAGGAAAATAATGCTGAAGAACAAAGGAAAAATTTTTAGATAAGGTAATACATAAGTCAACAATATACAAATGTTTTAGAGAATCTGATAAGAATGAATGGTTTTTCTAAGGGAATACTGATTGCAAAAAGTTGCCACAAAAGAGATTAAAGAGCAATTAACAGAAGAAATAAAATAGTAAAAGTACAATCTTCTTCCCAAAAAAGCACCAATTATTAATTGCTAAAAATGGATAGTATAAGTGATGCTTGAACTCTTGGAGAACAATAGGGAAAGAACAGCTTAAAGAACAGCAAAAACAGTTCCAAAATTATAAGCCAATGCCACTCTCAAACATCTACATAAAAATGCATAATAAAAATATGTGCAGGTGTACTAAATTGCTTCAGTTGTGTCCAACTCTGTGAAACACTATGTAGTGTACCCTGCCAGCTGCCAGGCTCTTCTGGCCGCAGGATTCTCCACGCCCTCCTCCAGGGAATCTTCCCAACCCAGGGATCAAACTCACATCTCTTGTGGCTTCTGCTTTGGCTGGTGGGTTCTTTACGACTAGGTCCACTTGGGAAGCCCAATAAAAATGCAAGTACACACAAATAAAACATCCTCAGCAGCACAATAGAAAATAACACACTGTAACCAGGTTAGTTGTATTATAGGAGAAGAGAATACTTTGATATTAGAAAATGTATTAATATAAAAATGCATTAATTTTCAGAGTAAATCATGAAATCATGTTGAAAGATAAAGAAAAACATTTGCTGAAACTAAACACTTATTTTTAGTCCCAGTGATTTAAAAAAAGATACAATACTTCAGCTAAATTATTTGATCATATTTATCTGAAAATACTGAGAGCATTTCACTTAAACTCAGAAACCAATAAAAGATGGCCTTGCTCAAAAGTATCCTTAAATTTATTCTGGAGCTACTATTAATCAAAGCATTCACATTGCAGAAATCAATAAAAAAGAAAGAATGAAAAGCCAGTTCATAGACTTGAACACAAATTTTTAGATATAGTAAAAATTGCTCAACCTGACTCATAAAAAGGAAAAAAAATCTAGTTTAATCATAAGGTAAAACACAAATACCTACACACGCACACAGGATCCCTAATGACAGTTACATGACTAAATGTATCTTGTCTAGAGAAAGCTTAAATGTTCTTCAGCTGAAAATAACTACTGACATTGTTTATTCCAAGTTCATCATAGCCCCTGGAAGCTCAGGTTCTCAAGTAATGATCCCTTAGGCTCCAACTGGAAACTCCCCTGTTAGAAGGAGGCACACAGAGACCTTGGTGGCCAATCAGCCTTTACCAGCTGCAGAAAGAGAATCTAGATGCAATTTTCATGTAAGTAAAACAGAGCTCAGCCCATTTTTCACAATCAGCCATGTGTCATGCCAGTGTGTGCTGGAAATGGTGGAGCAAAGAGATCAGAGCCAATGTTTTGGTAAATTTCACCCCAAGACCAGGAATAAAGGCTTCAGTCCTGGTGGCATAATGAAAAATGGAGTGAAAAAGGCTGTGTTGCCCATTAAGGATATGAGTGAACAAATGATTGAAAGATTAACCAAGTGAATGAATGAGTCACAAATGGCTTTAGTGTATTATTTGCATGTGTTATTGTGACCAGTTTCGAGTGCCCTTTTAAAGCCTGGCCCTGTGCGTGGAACTTTATATAAATTATCTCACTATAAGTCACCATTACAAAGCAGACTTAGCTTCTTTCTCTTAATCTTTTTTTTTTAATTAATCTTGAAAGCAATTAAAGATATTTTAAAAAGAGAAGGGGACAATGTTTATAAGTTTAAAGGATTCTCTCTCCCCACTCCCATGCCCAAAGATAACCATTAGAAGTTTGATATGAATTCTTCCTGAACTTTTCCGTCTATAAATAAGGGAAATGAGAGTGAGCATTAAAGAAAATTTTCCTTCATAAGGGTCCAGCTCTACATATTCTAAAACATGCTTTGTTCATTTGACAATGCAACATGAGCACCTTTCCATGAGAATATATATTCATCTCATACTTTTTAGATTATGTATTGACTCATAATATGTATCTACATTGATTTATTAAACCCCATTTCCAAACTTATGCTAATGTACACGGTGTTACAGTGGACATTACTGCCTTGTAGGTCATCCTATGCTCTCAATTTTATAGGGAGTGGAACAAGGCCAAAGGGAATTACATGTATTGTCTCTAAATGTGCAACAAGAATTCAACTCCAGGTCAGTTTGTCTCCTTTCTAATGCACAGTGATGAATGTAAATGAAGCTTCAAAAGTATCAGGGTTCAGTATAGATTAAGTTTGTTCAAAATACTCAGGTATTTGGTTTAAGTGTGTGCATGAATGTTTTATGCCTTGTACTGGTGTTTCATAACTCTTTAAAAATATCCCCCTTATATCATACATTCTACTTGAATTCAAATAGATTAAATTAATATGGTAAATGTCATTATCTCATCAAGATTCTAGTTTAAGTGGACTCATGATCTATGCTAGCTTCCTCTGATGAATACTGTCACACAGAGGATGGAAGCCTCCTTGAAAGGGTTGCATTTAGTCCGTTTCACAGTAAAGTCTCCTGAGGAGGTAACTAACATAATGCTTAGCCCTCCCTAAACGTTGAAATTTGAAAGGAGAGAATTGTTTCCTGCTCCTTCACCACAGAGTTATCCCTTTCTGTTCAATTCTCAAGATGTTTGAAAGAACAAGATTGTCCATATCAAACACAAGTTGGGTTTCCTACACTCCCTACCACTAAAAGCCTGTTCTTATCCCCAAATGACCATCACATCTGTGGAGCCACAGCTCTGCCTGGCATTACTGAAACCAGAGGAAGGAGCCTTCTACTGATGTATGGGGATGTGAGGGTTTTTGTGAGGAACTTCTGTCATTTCACAATATTTAAGGTGCATAAAAATATATTTAATATAATAAAAGAACCACTCATGTAGCCTCCATCTAACTTCTGAAACTTGCTTTTTTAAAAAAATTACTTAGCACATTATTTGAGATATTTATCCACACAGACAGTATTGCTTCAATTTAGTGAATTTGCATGTGATTCCCAGGTAGTGCTAGTGGTAAAAAAAAAAAAAAAAATCTGCCTGCCAATGCAGGAGACTCAAGAGTCGTGGATTCAATCCCTGGGTTGGGAAGATTCCCAGGAGTAGGAAATGGCAACCCATTTCAGTACTCTTGCCTTGAAAATTCCATAGACAGAGGAGACCTGTGGGGCTACAGTCCATGGCATCTCAGAGGGTCAGACACGACTGAACAGCCTAAGCACACACAGACTATTCTCATTGATTCATTTAATAAATAATATTTTTCCATGTTCAAGAATATTGCTATGAATAATCTGTGTATATATTTACATATACACATACTCATACATACATTTACATGCATATGTATGGTTATGTGTATCTATGTACCCTTGCTTATGTAGTCAAATATTTATCTAGCATATGTACCTATATTGGAAATTCTGGACCATACAGAGCCATATACTAATTTTTTAACGTATCCAAATTTGTCTCCAATATGACTGTGCTAATTTACATTCCCATCACGTTCTCACCTAAAATTTACATTTTAGACTGAGGAGTAGAGAATTACATTTCAATGTAGAATTAATATACAATTATCTGATTACCATTAAGTTGTGCATATATCCATATTTCTATTGGCCATTTACATTTTCCTTCTATAATTATCCTGATTATAAGTTCTGTGATTTTTTCCAAGGAGCAAATTGTAGAAATTACTTAAATACACTGAATATTAATTCTTTAACATTTATATGTGCTTCAAACCAATTTACCTGAGTAATTTTATGTCAGTATCTGTTCTTTCCTTTTTTAATAATGTTTCTATTTTTACATTTGATATAGTTGAATTTTCAATGTTTTACATTTTGTGACCCTATGTCTTATTTAAATTTCTATGGCATAGTTAAGTCATAGACATTCTGCTATGTTTTATTTTCACAGCTTTGTAATTTAAGTTTTAATCCATTTAGATAAAATGTACAGTAGAAAAGAAATATACTTTTTTCATATGTATAAGCATGTATAGACCACAACTTACTGGACCATTTTCCACTGATCAACCTGCTATTAATTTCATACACTGAGCTTCTAGAGACTTGGATGGCTGTTTTCTTTCCTGAGTTCCATTGATCTGTGTGTGTAACTTCACACCAGTAGCACTGCCTTTATTATTATTGCTTTATAATCTGTTCTGATATCTGATAGAATAAGTTCTTCCTTTTTGTCTACTGAAATCATATTAGCTATTTTTAGCTCTTTTCTAGATAAATTTCATACGTTTGTGAAGGTGGGCATAAAATTCTCTCAAGCACTTCATTGAAAATAATTTGAAGGGGAATATCATGTTGATACAACTTCATCTTGATTGTTGGTGGAAAATAATTTTTCCACACTTCTGATATTTCTTTTGCAAAGAGAGCTGACTTTGTGTAATCATGGCCATCCCATACCATTTTATTCACACAGTTCCTAGAAAGATGTAGTGATGTGTCTGACTCGTAAACCTGAAGACAAGCTGGAGTGCTCTGCTCTGCCCTTATCCTCAGTAGCAGCCACCCTGCTGAAGCCCAGTGCCCCTGTGTTTCAGAGATGCTTCCCCAGGATGTGTAAGAGGTGTGCCCTAGTCACTGCCAAGACTGAGTGGACAAGCCTGTCTACTTACAGTGTCTTTTAGCAACAGACATGTCACTAATAAAATTAAAAAATCTTTCCCCAGATATCTAAAGGTGATATGATTTCTACCTACTCACCATCTTTTATGTCTCAGTTTGGGCAGATCCTGGGAAAGGAAGAGAATAATTACTTATTAGAGCCTCTTTGAGACCCTAGTAATTGTTTGTTAAATTTATAAATGAGTTTGATTAGTGAATGTACATTTTTTAAAGCTGTTTGCACTTATATTTGCAAATGAGACTCATCCCAATGTTTCTCTCATATTTTATTTACTTTGGCTTCAATGTTATATTGGCATGACTTATAGAATATTCTTTATTGTAATTTTCAAGAAAAGTTTATATAATATAGAATAGTTTTGTCCTAAATATTTGTAGAATTGTCCTGTAGCATAATTAGGCCAAATGTTTGTGTGAGAAAAGTTTATTCTTGTTATATTTATTTAGCAGCATTTTATTTATTTTATTTATTTAGCAGCACTGGCATGCAGGATCTTTCATTGCAGTACTTGGACTCTCTAGCTGTGGCGCAAGGGCTCAGTAGCTGTGGTGCTTGGGCTTAGCTGATCTGTGGCATATGGGATCTTAACTCCTGGACCAGAGATTAAAATGGCATCCCCTGCATTGAAAGGCAGATTTTTAACCACTGGACCACCAGGAAAGTCCCTGTGAGAGTAAATTTTCAAATAACAAATAAAACTACTTAATTATTTCAAAATATTTGACTATTTGGGGAGGAAGGGCAATATAGGGGTAAAGTATTAAGAGGTACAAACTACCATCTATAAAATAAGCTATGGACATATTGTGTAGCCCAGGGAATTTAGTGAATATTCTGTAATAACTATGAATGGAAAATAGCCTTCAAAATTGTGAATTACCATGTTACATACCAGAAGCTTATATAATAATCAAATATACCTCAATTAAAAAAATTTAAAAATCCAATAGTTGTTTACCATCAAAAATATCCTTAATGACTTAGAAGCTAACAAATTGATTATTTTTGAATATTATAATTTTTAGATCCTTCAAATTTGTTAGAAGAAAAAACACTGGAAACCATTAAATAATTGGTGTCCCAAAAACAGATAAATAATATTTGAATATTTCATGTGCAAACACACAAACCCACACGCATCAGTTACTATCATTCTCTGCCCACATAGTCTGCTTTACCTAGGAAAAAAAAATGAGTAAATACAAAATGGAATGAAGTTGCTCAGTTGTGTCTGACTCTTTGAGACCCCATGGACTATAGCCCACCAGGCTCCTTCAACTATGGAATTTTCTAGGCAAGAGTACTGAAGTTGGTTGCCATTTCCTTCTCCAGGGGATCTTCCCAATCCAGGGATCGAACGAGGGTCTTCCACACTGTGGGCAGACACTTTACCGTCTGAGCCACCAGGGAATCCTACAAAATAACTACTTTTTAATTACATGTATGCTATGAAATATTATGGCTCAAATATTATGTACCAGACATCCAGTATAAAGAGGATAATAAATTTTATTATTACATCTGACTCTCCTAGGTATATGAGCTAGAGGCAAGAATGGACTTTGCTCAGCAAGCAAAGCACAAGCCAGATTTTAACACCACTCAAGCCCTAGACAGGGCACCCTGTGCCGGATGCAACCACACAACCCTAAGAGGTGATCCTGCAGTAGTTATTCCCTTCCATCAAGCCTCTAGGAAAAGAAAACAAAACCTGAGCAACCCTGAACTACTCACTAAGGAAACAAAGGAAACTAAGAAATCAAAGACCTTGAATGCGTAGATGGTCAGAGCAGCCCTGTTGGCAAATCCGAGTACCAAGCCTCAGGGCAGGAAGGTTTCCAACCCCAATCCCTAGCATTTGAACACCCCTGGGTTTGGAAAAGTCTGTGTCTTGCAAAGCAACATACCACCCTGTCACCTTCAAAGGGAAGGTCTATGGCTCTACTCTCAGGAATGTCCTGGTCAGCCAAAGACTCTTCAACCTCAAATTATTTTTCTCTCTGCCCAAGACTGTTTGACCCAAATACTGCCTTTCTTTCTCTGGCGTGGGACCTTGCTAAAGAAGTTTTACCCCATGATCTAGCCTCTGAAGAATGGGTGGATGCTAACATGTAAAAAAAAGGAACACAGAGTGATGGAGGATGCGATGTGGAGAGGTTAACAGTCACAAGAAGCCTGAAGTGCTAAAGAGCAAATCCTAACCAAAGGGGATTATTTACTTGAAAAGAGAATTCGGAACTTGGAACAGAACTTTGCATCTGACAACCATGAAACGGTGTGCAGTGTACAGTAGAGGCTTTATATCCATGAATTTACAGGGAGGTCACAGCAAGCCTCTACAATTGGTACTAAAATCATTCCTAGTGCTGGAGGAGGAAGACGAGAAAGACCATCACAGACGAGGAGTGGGAGGGTTCAGGTCTGAGGTAAGGAGGCCGTGTCAGCTCCTGAACAAAGGACAAGGCATTTCTAATTGCAGCAGGTCATGATGGGCAATATCACATGGGTGCGAGATAATAGAATTTGCAGACAAATGGATCTGTATTCTAGCCAGCTAGAGGGGACTTAGATAATTCTATTCACCATTTTAACTTTATTTTCTTATTTGCAAAACAGGATGTAATTATAATATTCACATTGTAGGATTGCTGAAAGGGACAAAGGTTTATAAAGTGCTTCATCGAATGCCTATTACATAGTAAGTGTCCAATAAAGAGACGCTATTACTCATTCATGTATTCATAAGTATTACGGAGTGTTTAAGACAATCACTGGTCTAAGCTCAGAGGTACAGGTTCCATCAAAAAAAAAATACTGTGGTATTTGTGCCAGGAACTACCCAGCCTAGTGGGGTAATAGGCAGTAATGAAACAATCACAAAAAATGTTAGTTATGAATTACTCTAAGTGCTATAAAATCACACAGTGACAATATATTATAAAACTGGAAATAGCACAAAGTGAAGGAATCTGAAATGTATTGGTCTCATGCATGGTCAGCCATGTCCAACTCTTTGTAACCCTGTGGACTGTAGCCCACCAGGCTCCTCTGTCCATGGGATTATCCAGGCAAGAAGACTGGAGTGGGTTGCCATTTCCTCCTCCAGGGGATCTTGCCGGCCCACATCTCCTGTGCCTCCTGCATTGGCAGGTGGATTCTTTACCACTGAGCCACCTGGGAAGCCCAGGTCTAGGGATGTCTAATCTAGAAAGGGTTGGGAAACAAAGCACAATTTGGAACTGAGATGTGAAAAGTGAGCAGGAGCTAACAAACGGAAGTGAGAAAGCACTCTATAAGAGAAGAATCAACCTGAGGCAAGCACCTGAAATGGGAGAGAGTGTGGTACAGTCCAGGAAATGGAAGATGAGTGTAGCTGAAGTATTGAGGTAGAGAGAGAGAGTCATGGAAGATAAAGCTGGGGGTAGAGGGCTGCCTAGGCAAGGGTTGCACCTTGTGGGCTGTGGTGGGTATCAAGAAGCCACCAAGAATTTTCATTTTATGAAGGTTTATGTGTCAGAAACAATGGGATAACATATTTGTATGAGGCTTTGACAAGATGGTTCTTGCTATTTTTGAAAAGTTCTTTTTTTTTTTTAGTGTGGACCATTTTTAAAGGCTTTATTGAATTTGTTACAACATTGCTTCTGTTTTATGCTTTGGTTTGTTGACCACGAGGCATATGAAATCTTAGCTCCCCAACCATCGATTCAGCTCCTACTTCCTGCATTGAAAGATAAAGTCTTATCCACTGGACGACCAGAGAAGTCCCAAGATGACTCTTGTTATTTATGTGGATAACAGATGAGAAGGAAAAGATAGAATGGACACTGGAGAATTGTTTTTGCAAAGCTAATAGTGGTCAAAGCTAGAGATGATGATGGCTTGGGATGGCAAAGAAGAAAGCACAAAATGAAAGAGTCTGAGATTTATGTAGTAAATTGAATCACTGGATTAGAGGATATGCAGGGTAAGGAAAAAGGAAGAATCCAGAATGTCTTAAAGGTATTTGGAAGAGCCACTTGCTGACATCAGGATCACTGAAGAAGTCCCAATCTCGAGGAAAAATATTATATGAATTCTCTTTGGCTACGATGAGGCTAAAATGTCTTTGGGATATCCAGGTAGACACACTGGGCAGATATATGTTCCTAGAGTTCAAAATCAGGTCTAGGCTATGGACATGATCTTAA
This sequence comes from Antilocapra americana, assembly GCA_007570785.1. Lineage (NCBI taxonomy): Eukaryota > Metazoa > Chordata > Mammalia > Artiodactyla > Antilocapridae > Antilocapra > Antilocapra americana. The sequence goes on from ML663031.1 coordinate 334,428, forward strand.
TGGTCATTGGCATATAGAAGGCATGAATGAAATCATATAGGGTAAGGCCAGAGAGTAAACATTTTTAAGTGGCTTTAGACCGAGGCCTAAGGGATTTCAACATAATGATTGGTTAAATAGTGGAGGATAAGTCAGAAAAGAAAATAGGTGAGGAATATTCTAAGGCAGGAAGAAAATCAAGAAAATATTCAGTAGGAGAAGCCAAGGGAAGAGAGTTTGAAGGAGTCAACATTGTTCGATGCTGCTGGGTTTTTTTTAATCTTTATTTTATTTATTGTAACAAATTCAAGAAAAACTTTTTTTCTTTACATTATTGTATTGGTTTTGCCATACACTGACATGAATACACCATGGGTATAAGTGTGTTCCCCTTCCAGAACCCCCCTCCCACCTCCCTCCCAATTCCATCCCTCTGGCTCATCCCCGTGCAGCAGCCCTGAGCACCCTGTATCATGCATCAAACCTGGGCTGGCGATTCACTGATGCTGCTGATCAGTTCAGTTAAGTCACACAGTCATGTCTGACTCCTTGTGACCCCGTGAACTGCAGCATGCCAGGCCTCTGTGTCCATCACCAACTCCCAGAATTTACCCAAACTCATGTCCATCAAGTTGATGATGCCCTCCAGCCATTTCAACCTCTGTGGTCTCTTTCTCCTCCTGCCTTCAATCTTTCCCAGCGCTAGGGGCTCTTCAAATGAATCAGCTCTTTGCATCGGGTGGCCAAAGTACTGGAATTTCAGCTTTAACATCAGTCCTTCCAATGAACACCCAGGACTGATCTCCTTTAGGATGGACTGGTTCAATCTCCTTGCAGTCCAAGGGACTCTCAAGAGTCTTCTCCAACACCACAGTTCAAAAGCATCAATTCTTCAGTGCTCAGCTTTCTTTATAGTCCAGCTCTCACATCCATGCATGACTACTGGAAAAACCATAGCCTTGGCTAGACAGAAATTTGTTGACAAACAATATCTCTGCTTTTTAATATGCTGCTGAGAATTATGCAAATGGTGTTCCATAACTCACAGGTCTAATTATTATTTAACAGCTTAAAATCGCACACCTTTAATCAGGAGACAAAAGAAAAACTTAAGTCTCAAATTTTAAATTATTTGCCTAAGCTTATGCAGCCAGGAAGTAGTCGGCAGGATTTTCAATCCAAATCTTGTACCAAAGCCCATTCTGTTAAGGTTCGCTTGTACTCGACTGCCTTCCTTGGGGATTAAACACAAGAGATCCTCACCGTGGAAATTTGGTTTGCAAAACAAGAAAAATCTGATGCTCAGCACTTGGCAGCAACTTGTCTCCTCTCCTCTCAGTGACTGCACATGTCCTTAGAAGAAAATTGTGTGTTGTCTCTGCATAAGTAAGTAGCAGAGAGGTTGCCACAAGAGATAGGACAAAGGAGATAAGGCAACTGTGTCACGTGCAAGGCTTTATCTCAAGGGTAGCTGTGATTGCACCTGGAATCCTGACTGGGATCAAGGACCTCTGGGAAACTGGAGAACTCCTGCCATGGTCTCTTTTCAGAACAGCTGCTGAGAATTGACACAGAAACTTAACCCATATATGTGGAATCTAGAAAAATGGTACAGACGAATCTATTTGCAGGGCAGGAATAGAGAGGCAGATGTAGGCATAAAGAATGGATATATAGACAGGGAGGATGTGGAAGGTGGGATGGATTGAAAGGATAGCATTGACAAAAGCCCATAGACAGCTAGTGGGAACCTACCGTAGAGCACAGGGAGCTTGGCTTGGTGCTCTGTGATGACCTAGAGGGGCAGAGGAGGGTTGGAGACAGGCTCTAGAGGGATATTCAGTTCAGTTCAGTTCATTCACTCAGTCATGTCCAGCTCTTTGCGACCCTATGGACAGCAGCACACCAGGCCTCCCTGTCCATCACCAACACCTAGAGTTTACCCAAACCCATATCCATTGAGTCAGTGATGCCATCCAACCATCTCATCCTCTGTCATCCCCTCCTCCTCCCGCCTTCAATCTTTCCCAGCATCAGGGTCTTTTCCAATGCGTAAGTTCTTCTCATCAGGTGGCCAAAATTTTGGAGTTTCAGCTTCAACATCAGTCCTTCCAATGAATATCCAGGGCTGATTTCCTTTAGGATGAACTGATTGGATCTCCTTGCAGTCCAAGGGACTCTCAAGAGTCTTCTTCAACACCACAGTTAAAAAGGATCAATTCTTTGGGGCTCAGCTTTCTTTATTGTCCAACTCTCACATCCATACATGACTGCTGGAAAAACCATAGATTTGACTACTCAGACCTTTGTGGGCAAATTAATGTCTTTGCTTTTTAATATGCTGTCTAGAGGGATATATGTATACGTACACCTGATTCATGTTGTTGTACAGCATAAACTAACACAACATTGTAAAACAATTATACTCCAGCCTTTTAAAAAGGATGGAGCCCAACACACATACACATGCATGCACGCAAGCACACATGCAAAAATTACAAACTTAACTCAGAAACAATCTTATTCACCTGAAAGAAGCCACAATTCTGATTTCAGCATAAGGCTATTATTCAAATCCATTCCCATCCCAAATAGCTAGGTATCAAGAATATACTGCATGTCAAGTCTGAGAGATCCAATCTTCTCAATTTTTCCTTCCTTTCAACACTTGGCTTCTCTCTCAATCCCTGCCTTAGGACCATTGAGATCATTTTCCTATGGCTTTTTCCTTGTTCATGTCAGATACCCCATGAGACCCAGGACTTCCATCTCATCCCCATCCACTAATTCTAAGGCCTATAAGGCTCTCCCATATTTTTTGAACTCATTTTCCACGCTTGTCCTTCTGAAATCATTTCCTAATGACTCTGGAACTCAGAATCTCTCATTAGTAAATTCCCCTGGATCTGTAAGCTCTTGCCTCTCACCTCCATATTCTAACTGAAACCTGGTTCTTCCTCAAGGAGCCTGAAGTCATCTCAAATGTCTGCTCTCTTCTTGTCCACTCCTTGTGGAACTGGAACTGGGGTTGGGGTAAATACCCTCTTTATTGCTTCACTGTTGCTTCAAAATCATGCTCCCTCCTTCCTTGTCAACAAAATTAAAGCTCTGAATCTCACACCATGAAACCACGCCTGCACTGCCTCTTGGGGCTGCATTAGATGCCTATACCTTCCAAATTCATATATCTACCCAGGACCCTCCCCTTTATCTAGATTCTTATACCCAATATCTCACTTCATATCTCTACTTGAATGTCTAGTAAATATCTCAAATTCAGTGTATCTATTAAAAATCCACAGATTGTCCCTCCCTAAAACCTGCTCATCCCACAGTATTTCCTGTACCATTTAAGGGTGAATTCATCCTTTCATTTGCTCAGGCCAGACACTCTGGAGTCATTCTTAATTCCTACCTTTTGTCACATCCAATCTGTCGGCAAATCCTCTAAGAAACAGCTTCTTCCTGTGTCTCCATCCTCAAGATACATACAGAATTCTATTCTTTCTCCCTATTTCCACTGCTATGATCCTAATCTAAATGAAGCTACTGTCATCTTCCCCATACCATATCATTCCTCTTGCCTCCTCACTGTCTCCCTATTCTTGTGTGTGTTCTACAAGCTATCCCCACACAGGATCCATGTTAAAGCATAAATCAGGAGGCTTCCCTGGTGGTCCAATGACAAAGATTCTGCCCTCTCAATGCAGGGAATCAAGGTTTGTTCCCTGGTTAAGGAATAGATCCCACATGCTGCCACCAAAAAGATCTCACATGCTGCACCTAAGACCCAATGGAGCTAAATAGATAAATAAGTATAATTTTTTAAGACGTAAGTCAAATATTGTCTTCATCTGCTTAAAACCCTTCAATGGGTCCTAATCAAAGCTTCTTACCATGTACTCCAAGGCTCTGCAAGGCTAACCCATCACCTCTCTGACCCTAGCACCCACTGTTGAATCCCTTCTTCACTCTATTTTAGCCTTGCTATTTCTCAAATATGACAATTTTGCTTCTTCTACCTCTGGATCCTTGCTCTGGCTGAATTCCCTCTGGCTGGAATTATCTTCTCCCAAATTTTGGCCATCTTCCCTCCCTTGCTTCCTCCAAGTCTTTACTCAGATGCTGACTTCTGATTGACCCTATCTAAGCTTCACCCTTCCCACACACATTTCCCATCCCCTGTGCTCACCATAGTTTGCCACATCTCAGTTGTATTAAACTCTGAGCTTGATGAAAAAAGGGAATTATTATCTGTTTGCTTTATTATCATCTCTCTGGAGCCTTGAATGGTATTTCGTATACAATAAGAGCTTAAATGAATAAGTGAATGAAAGACTTCCCTGGTGGTCTAGTAGATAAGACTCTAGACAATCAAAATGTTCATTGTGATATTTATTCACAATTCAGGGGACATAGGTCGATCCCTGGCCCAGGAAGAGCCACAGAGCAGGTAAGCCAGCATGTCACACTGCTGAAGCCCTTGCATGCGAAGGCCCATGCTCTGCAACAAGAGAAGCCCCACAATGAGATGCCCACACACCACAGGGAGAGAGTAGCCCCCACTCAACACCCATAGAAGGCCTGCGTGCGGCAATGAAGACCCAGAACAACCAAAATAAAGAATTTTTTTAAGTGAAGGAATAAAGAAACTGATTTCCAGAAGGTTTATTAAAGTCTCCAAAATCACAAAACTGGCAGCTAGTACATATTGAAGCCAGTCTCATTTCAGGATGCTAAGGGCTTCCCTGGTGGCTCAGACAGTAAAGAATCTGCCTGCCAAGCAGGAGACCCAGGTTTTAATCCTGGGTCAGGAAGATCCCCTGGAGAAGGGAATGGTAACCCACTCCAGTGTTCTAGCCTGGAAAATCCCATGAACAGAGGAGCCTGATGGCCTACAGTCCATACTTTCAATATGAAGACCTACACAAGCCAAGATGGAAAATGCCCCATCCCTGTTTGAGAAGTCTATCCAAGATTCACATTCGTTTTGATGTCTTATAATATATTCATAATCCTATAAAATTACCTTTCTCAGTGCCCCTGCTAGGACTTCCCCCTCAGCTCTAATTTAGTGAATATAAACATATAGGAAAAGGAGCTGCTATTCTGTGAATAGAGAAGCAAGTAAAGAACTTTCTAAATTTCAAGTTGTAATTAGCAATTCCAGAGAGTAAAGGGTTTTAGATAAACCAACTGGCCGTTAGCAGTCCTCCTGTAAGTATTAAGTCCACTAAGAAAACCTTATACTTTATAAGGCATAATTTATCTCAACTCACAGGGACACTGAGAAATAAAGGCCAATTCATGGAACTTAAATGTGATATAAGATCTTCTTCAAGATACAGTTGCCTAGAAATTCAGTGTTCTGATTGGCCTGGGAATTTTGTATTCACACTAATAAAAGTCACACATTAGCTGAGCACTAAACTATATGCAGGGCTTCCTTTGTAGCTCAGTTGGTCAAGAATCTGCCTGAAATGTAGGAGACCCGGGTTCAATCCTTGGGTCAGGAAGATCCCCTGGAGAAGGAAATGGCAAACCACTCCAATATTCTTGGCTGGAGAATCCCATGGACAGAGGAGCCTGGCAGGCTGCAGTCTATGGGGTCACAAGGGCCAGACACAACTTAGCGACTAAACCACCACGGCAAACTATATGCAAGGTACTCCCTTCTGTCCAGGGATGAGAGAAAATATAAAAAGTAGTCCTGTTTGTTGAACTTCATAATATGTTAAAACTTGAGTTAAGAGTTTTACAATCAGTACATCATTTACTCCTTATAGCTGCTCTGCAACACAGTATAATGTCCACCTTATGACTGAAAATGCCAGGTTAGTCTATCTTCCTAAAGACTGGGATGAATAAATATCACAATAAAAATTTTGATCCAAATAATTCTCACTCTAAAGTTGAGATCCTTAACCAGTGTGCCAGACCACCTTTAATTAAGAAGATTAAGAAGTTAAGAAGGGGTGAGATTCAGAATCACCCCTTGTCACTAGGAGCTGAGTTTTCAGGGGGAAATGGAAAAAAATCTAACTCTGGGTTTAAAACAAAACAAAGATTCTGATCAACTATAATGACAGATGCTAGTTGGGGGAAATTTTTTTTTCTAAAAGGAGTTAGTTAAGAACGCTCCTTGTATAAGGCGTTTGAATAATGTTTGAATTATTGTAAGGATTAAATGGTTCACAGGAGGCAAAGGGAATTCCAGGGAGAAGAGATCTTCTTTCAAAAGAACAAGATCTTGAATCAACTAAAGTAGGAATCCCCACAAGTACTAGACTCTGAATCTACATTAACATCCCCACTCTCCAGAAGAGAGCAATAAATATACCCTCAAAGGAGGATCAGATGTTCAACTCCCACACATGTCATGTGTTTGGAGTTGTTACAGGAATGAAGAGAGGGCCTGCCCCTAAAGTTCCCCTCAATTTGGCCTGAAGAAACTTCATATCCTGACTTTAATATCTGTACTTCTGACAGTCAGATAGACAACGGGTTAAAAATCTACTTCTGAAAGCTAAAAGCCTATAGGAAAATTACAATCCATAAATCACACTTCATTCTATATTGATTTATTCCCTTGGCTTCCTCCTAACCCAACTGAGAGCTAGCAACTGATGCACAAAAGAGGGAGGAGGGAGGAGGGGGAAGAAAGAGGAGAGGGTAATTCTGGAGCCTGGGGTAGACTGCAGGAGTGGGTCTGAATGAAGTCCTGAGGCTACGCTGTCAGTCGTAGGAAAGAACAGGGCCAAAGGAAGAAGGAGGGGATGGTTAAGAGGTCGAGAAACCCAACTCAAACTAGCTAAGCAAATTGGAGCATTAATTGGATCTTGCACTGCAGGCAGATTCTTTACTGACTGAGCTACAGGAAAGCCTAAACATCTCTGAAGTTTTCATTTAATTCATAGTACTATACTAGTAAGAATTCTTGGTTGCAAATAACAGAAACCAGAATTAATCAACTGAAATATAAAAAGGATTTTCTGGAGAGGCTCTGGTAGTTTTCAAAGTGTAAAAGAAAGCTAGAGAGTCAGCCTTGGATGGGAATGAGCAATGTTAACACTAACCAAAGTCTTTCCTGTGTTCTCCCAGTCACAGAACCAGGAACATGGATGTCTTCACCCCTCATCTGTCTTCTATGCCAAAAAGTGGGACCCTTCCAGCCATCTACATAGAAAGCCCAACCCTAAACAAGCAGGGTGTTTGGATGTTGAGCAGGCAAAGACAAACGTTCACTGTCATTTTCTACTTACTGACAGTGAGGAAGTGACCATGAATCAGCAAGGCTTTAGAGTATTCCAGAACCTGTGATCCAGGTGGGAAGAGATGTCTTAAAACCAACCAACACTCAAGTCAGAGGGCAGCACCAAACCCATAGAATGAGATGTACTCTGGCTGAAGGAACCAGAGAAAATATCATGAGAAAGGTGGCAGCAAGCCAAGGAGAATGCTTTTGACAGAAGAAGGGCAAGAGTTGGACAGAAAGAAGAATTCTAGAAGCCAACACAATGAGTGAAGACGTGGAGAAGATCAGGCCAATAAACTAGGGAAAACTTTTGAATTCAAGGAATTTGTTTTCTCAGCAGCATCTCAGAGCCTCAAAGATAATCTTTAGAAAACAGCTGTTACTCAACAACTACTTAAGGCTTGAAATGAGGAAATCATTCCCACACCAACTCTGCACTCAAAATAGAAGACAAAGAGACATAAAACTCCCGAGGCCACCTTGGCAGCTCGCTGAAGCTTTTTAGGGAACAAAAACCCTCCGTGGGCTCCTGGAGGCCTCCCTCCTCTTCCTGACTCCATTATTCTCTTTCTCCTGCCCCCACTGCCAGGGTAGGGGGTAGGAAGCGAGGGCAAGTGCCTGCTGTATCCTCTCTGACAACCTTATTGAATAGATGCTGCTCCAATACCCATTTTGCAGATGAGAAAATTGAGGCAGAGAAAGGGTAAATCATGTGCCCAAGGTCACTTAAGGTGCCCCTGCTTCTCACACTGCACAAAGAATGTTAACTGAAACCTCTCAGTGTCTGTTAGACTTTTGGAAGGCTGAGGTTGTAGAGGGCCATGAGTGAGGGAAGGGAAAGTGCTGAAAGGTATTCAGGTTTGCAGTGTGCCAGATTTTGTGTTGAGCACTCGATACAGTCAAGAAAGGAAAAGCAAATTTAAAACCTGTTTAGTAACATACAACAATGTGAATGTACTTAATGCCATTAAATTGCACATATAAAAAATAGTTAAAATGGTAAATTTTATGCTATATATATATATATATATATATTTGCCACAATAGAAAAAATCTATAGATATTACAGTGTGGCGTGTTGTTGTTCATTGTTCAATTGCTAAGTCATGTTCAACTCTTTGCAACTCCATGGACTGCAGCACGCCAGGCTTCACTGTCCTTCACTAACTCCCGGAGTTTTCTCAGACTCATGTTCATTGAGTCAATGATGCCATCCAACCATCTCACCCTCTGTGGCCTCCTTCTCCTCCTGCCCTTGATATTTCCCAGCATCAGAGTCTTTTCCAATGAGTCGCTCTGTGCATCCGGTGGTGTGGCTGGTTCTCTGCAAACATTTGTCTGTTTAAGCCTCTCAGCAGCCCTAGAAAGTAGATGGCATTTATTATTATCCCCATGTGACAAATGAAAAATTAGAAGCTCCTGGAGGTTAAGTAGTTTCCTCGGTTAGGGTCATCCAACCAACACATGTTTTCAATTCCATTATCCTATGCTGATGCTGCTAAGTCGCTTCAGTCGTGTCCGACTCTGTGTGACCCCATAGAAGGAAGCCCACCAGGCTCCGCCATCCCTGGTATTCTCCATGCAAGAATACTGGAGTGGGTTATCATTTCCTTCTCCAGTGCATGAAAGTGAAAAGTGAAAGTGAAGTCACTCAGTCGTGTCTGACTTCTGGCGGCCCCATGGACTGCAGCCTACAAGGCTCCTCCATCCATGGAGTTTTCCAGGCAAGAGTACTGAAGTGGGGTGCCATTGCCTTCTCCAATCCTATGTTGCATGTAGTACTATTAGTGATAATAGTATTAGTGCTATTAGTATTAATTAGCATTATTAATTGATAGTGTTATTATTAGGAATAATATCATTACTAATAGTACCTCTAAAGCACAAGTTTTAGAAGTAGCCAACATGATTTCAATCATAGCTGTATCATCTGCTAGCTGTGTGGTCATGAACAAGTTATTTGACCTCTCTGTGCCTATTTGCTCATTCGTAAAAGAGGGACAGTAGTAGTGCCTCTTTCATAGGGTTTTCAAGTGGACTGAAGTCAGATTGCCAGTTAAAAGGGCTTATAGAAGCACCTAACAAATATTAGATGTTAAATAAAATACTTTCTCCTTTTAACAGTAGGGGAAGTCAGCTAGGGAAGATGTGCAACTTGCCTGAGGCCACATCACTAATGAAAAAACGGGCCAAAGTGGAGAAGGTAGACCATCATAGTGTGATGCTTTTCTGAGCCATCAGTGACTGTTACAGAGCAATATCTGGGATATATTTCAGACACTGAAATATTTCAGATCTGACACAATATCTTAGATCACTGAAGGCTCAGACATCTTACTGGATAAATCTTGGATAAATCTGTAAAAGTTTAAAGCTATAGACATTCTCATCACAAAAATGCACAGTGAAATGACAAAATCTTCCTTAATCAGAGTGTCCTCATATCACTGTTCTGTTTTATTTCCTCAATATATCTGAGTCACTCTGCTGTGCACCTGAAACCATTACAATACTGTTAAATGACTGTACTCCAATTTAAAAAAAAATGTTAAAAATAAACAGCAAGCCTCAGGGCCCTGGGCCATCACAGAACAAAGGCAGACTTCTGCATCAGGCCGGCTGTGCCTGACCTGTTCAGACAAGTTCCCAGGACTCTTAGGTCCCTGACATTCCCTTTCCCATCCAAGAAGCCCTCTGGTAAGAGCTCCTGGCCTGGATTGTTGTTATTGTTTAGTCACTAAGCTGTATCCCACTCTTGAGACCCCTTGAACTGTAGCCCATCAAGCTCCTCTGTTCATGGGATTCTCAAGACAAGAATACTAGAGTGGGTTGCCATGCCCACCTCCAGGGGATCTTTCTGAACCAGGGATCAAACCAGCATCTCTTATGACTCCTGTGTTGGCAGGTGAGTTCTTTACCACTAGCACCACCTGGTAAGCCCCAGATGTGGTATGCAAGAATATAAATTTTAAGGAACCTTCCTAATATAAATTCTATGCAAGCAACTACCATACATTAAGCATTATATGTTAATGAGGCTTGCCCAAAGTCACCGGGTAAAATGAGATTAAGACAGATTAAGTTCAGTTCAATTTACTTGCTCACTTACGTCCAACTCTTTGTGACCCCATGGACTGCAGCATGCCAGGCCTCCCTGTCCATCACCAACTCCCAGAATTTGCTCAAACTCATGTGCATTAAGTCAGTGATGCCATCCAACCATCTCATCCTCTGCCATCCCCTTCTCCTCCTGCCTTCAATCTTTCCCAACATCGGGGTGTTAGGTAGTTAGAATAGGAAACAGGAGTCCAAAATGGCAGTGGCTAAAAGACAAGGAAGGGAAAAGCCCGTGAAAATAGAACAAAAGAAGGTCAAAGGAAGGTCCAAGGACTGGAGTAAAGACCTCAGGTAGAACAAACAGCACTCCTGACTAGCCCAATTTGCATAGGACAGGCTCAGGAGGAGGGAAGAACATATAAAAAGAGGAGCCAAAGGGCTCTCACTCTCTGTTTCTCACTCTCCTGAGCACTGGTGTGCTCCTCCACTCTCTTCTCTTCCTGTCTTTGGGTCGGCATGCCTTCAAGCCTCAAGGATGGATGCTCTTGCTATTTTCTAAATAAAATAGAGCTGTAACACTGATTTGTCTAAGAGTTGTAACACGATCTGTCCAAGACCCAAGAGCTGTGACGCGCCAAAGGCTTTCATGTTCGTTGCTCCAAATCTTTGTTGTGACGAGACAGAACTGAGGAGAATACACTCACCTGACAAGGGTCTTTTCAAACGAGTCTGTTCTTCAAGTGACCCTAAGAAATGATTCCACCTGAGGAATCCAGACTCTAGCCAGTGTTCTTTCCACCTTCTGTACAACCTAAAAATATTTTAAATTTAATTAAACTTTTAAAAATTTTCAAAATATCTATACAAAGAAAAGAGTTCTGAAAAGAAAGAGAAAATTAAAAGGGAATAAAACAAGATATTAATATTAGGGACTCTGAGAAAACAGAGTTCTGAGCTTTTTTCCCCCTTTTCATCTACGTTTGTATATTTTCCAACTTTTGTACAATAAATATGTGTTGTATATAATAAGACATCTTTGAAAGTAAACCTCAGGTTTAATATGTATATTTTTATATTTTAGTTCCTGGGCATTTAATTTATAACATTAAACTTACTTAATCTATATTTTTCTTGGCTTCTTACTTGAAAAAATTATAACTGGATTAGGAGAACTGATATAAATTTACTTGGAAGTGAACCAAAACAAAGATAGGAAGGGAAAGCGCAGCATTTTATTAGCTACTCTGTGAAGGATTACAGATGCAGATCTAGAATTTTTGAACTACTCTGTCATCCATGAAGAGAAAAAGAAATTAATCACGTAGCCCTGCATGATTTGATAAGGCATGTGCTTTTAGATCTTTGCTGCTTTTATAAGAACACCATTAAGAAGAAGAAGGTGAGGAAGACAGAAAACTCCTGCATCCTGGGACTGAGATAACAAAAGAATGATGATCGAATCTTGCTTCTGTCTAGCACTTACCAGTTTTCAAAGCCCATTTATAATAATTAGCAGTTGGAAAGGACCCAAATAGCTAACTAGGGCACTGGCTAAACAAACAGTGGTCACTTAACTGGATGGAACACTGCATAAAGAGAGACAATGGTGAACTTGCAGACTGCGCTGACTCTGGAAATGCCTGATGACCTCATGTTAACTAAGAAAAAGTGAAACACAGACGAGTGCCTTGGGACTTCAACAAGGCATTTCAGAATGCCTCTCACATGAGCTTTCTAGACAAGATGGAGGAACAGAGCTCCATTGTTACAGAAAAGAGCTGATGTCCGATTCTGGCTGCACCAGAAACTGGCTGCAGAGCATTATATTGGTTACAGGCAATCTCCTATTTATGGAGATAATGCATTTCTGACTTCAAACAATTTTAAAAGGCTGCGTTGGGAAATTAACTTACATGTCTTCAAAAGGATTCTTAGAGATGAAAAACCACATAAAATCTCTAATGCATTTTGCCTTTTTGAAACCAACCTTTTAAATTTACTTCTGGAAATTTATATAATCTTTAATTTTATTCTTATCTTTCTAAATGAACCTGAAGTCTGCAGGGTTAAGCCCAAAGAGACTTCACTATTTATGACATTCCTGAGGAGGGAACTAAGATGGCGGAGGAATAGGATGGGGAGAATACTCTCTCCCCAATAAATATAACAAAAGAACTTTTAAAGGCTGAGCAAACTCCAAAAAACAGGAACTGAATGCTGGCAGAGGACATCGGGCATCTGGAGGGGCGACCCATTGCCGAGGTGAGGAGGTAGGACAAAAGAAAGAAAAAAAAAAGTAAAGGGAGAGACAAAGAGCTGGGGATGGGTTCCGTCCCGGAAGGGGAGTCTGGAATAAAGAGGGAAAAAAAAGAGGAGAAAGGTTTCCGAATACCAGGGAGCATTCTCTCGGACGGATCTGCGGTGAATCTTGGAGAGCAATATAACTGGGAGTAAAAGCAGATTAATAGTTAAGCCCTGCACGGTACGTCTCCGGCTACAAGGCACAGCCGAGCGCAGCACGGGCGCCCCACCCCCCACTAGCCGAAGCGGACTGCTCCTGCTCAGGGAGGGGCGGGCCTCGCGCTCAGGGAACGGAGCAGCCCGAGGGACCTAACCTCCCAGGAAAAGCACCCCCCAAGGCCCTTCCACAAAACAAAAGGCGGTGAGGAGTCAACAGAGAGGCAGCCGGCTGGGTGGAGCTGGGCAGCTGTGGGCTGCAGACCAGCCCAGCCCCCGCCCGAGAGCAGTGGGAATAACCCAGCCCCGGGGAGGCTAACCAAGACTTCTGGGGATTCTGGACGGATCGGTGCTGTACACACCTTAGAAGGCGTGCTCAGCTGCACGCTGAGAAAACCGAGCAGCTGGGCCAGGGGAGGGGAGAAGCCCCACTCCCCAACTGTGCTGGGCGGATGACAGAGAGCCTGAGCAGAGGGGGCGGGGGAAGCCCTCTCACCAGGAGCAGGGCAAACTCCAAAGCGCTGAATAGACACTTAAAAGACCAGCAAACAAAGGACGCTGAGGCCAGTGGAGTGAACAGCTTTGAAACTGACAGGAGTAGCAGATTAAACCCCTGCAGGTGGTGCAGACTGCATAGAAAGGAGTCTAAAGACTGTGAGAAGGAGAAGCCGGACCAAGGAATCATCTGAAAATCTACAGACCCTTCCCTTCACTGCACGCACCAGCACCAGAGAAACCCTTAATTACAACTGTACTAGGAACATCTTTTAAATTTTTAAAACTTTTATATATATATATATTTTTTTCCTTCTTCTTGTTTTTCTTTTTTTTTTAGAATTTTTAAGTCCCCTATGACCTTGCTATTTTTTTTCTTTTTTCTTTCTTTTCATTTATTTTTATTTTCCGTTTTTTTTAAAGTATTTTTGAGAATCCAGTCTTTACTCTAGATTTTTAATCTTTGCTCATTAGCACTTGGTATCAACTTTGTACCTTTTAAGATCCAAGCTCCAGTACCCACTGCTACCTGGGAGTGAGATCATTGGCTTGACTGCTTTCGCCCCATTCTTATCTCTTGCTAGTAACAGTGAGGAAACCTAGACCCACCCACCAGAAAACCACACAAGCCTTCCCATCCAGGAAACTTCGACAAACCACACATCCAACCCCTCCCACAGAGAGGAATCCCCACAATAAAGGGACAACACAGCAAGATAAACAAGATGAAAAGGCAGAGAAATACCGAGCAAGTAAAGGAACAGGATAAATACCCCCTAGACCAAACAAAAGACAAAGAGATAGGAAGTCTACCTGACAAAGAATTCCGAATAATGATAGTGAAAATGATCCAAAATCTGGAAAATAAGTTGGAGTTGCAGCTCAATAACCTGCAGGCAAGGATTGAGAAGATGCAGGTAAGCTTTAACAAGGACTTAGAAGAAGTGAAAAAGAGTCAAAATACAATAAATAATGCAATAAATGAGATCAAAAACACCCTGGAGGGAACCAACAGTAGAATAAGAGAGATAGAAGACAGAATAAGTGAGGTAGAAGACAGAATGGCAGAAATAAATGAAACAGAAAGGAAAAATGAAAAAAGAATTAAAAGAAATGAGGACAATCTTAGAGACCTCTGGGACAATATTAAACGCACCAATATTCGAATCATAGGAGTCCCAGAAGAAGAAGACAAAAAGAAAGACCATCAGAAAATTCTTGAAGAGATAATTGTAGAAAACGTCCCTAAATTGGGGAAGCAAATAGCCACTCAGGTCCAAGAAACACAGAGAATCCCAAATAGAATGAACCCCAAGCGGGACACCCCAAGACACATATTAATCAAATTAGCAAATATCAAATACAAAGACCAAATATTAAAAGCAGCAAGGGAGAAGCAAAAGATAACTCACAAGGGGAATCCCATAAGGATAACAGCTGATCTCTCAATAGAAACGCTTCAGGCCAGAAGGGAATGGCAAAACATACTTAAAGTCATGGAAGAAAACAATCTACAACCCTGACTACTGTACCCAGCAAGGATCTCATTCAAATTTGAAGGAGAATTCAAAATTTTCTCAGACAAGCAGAAACTGAGAGAATTCAGCAACACCAAACCAGCCCTCCAATGCATGCTAAAGGAACTTGCCTAGATAGGAAACACGGATGGGATAGATAATCTGGAACCCAAAACAATAAAATAAATGGCAGCGGGATCATACTTATCAATAATTACCTTAAATGTAAACGGGCTGAATGCCCCAACCAAAAGACAAAGATTGGCCGATTGGATACAGAAGCAAGACCCCTATATATGTTGTCTACAAGAGACCCACCTCAAACCTAGGGACACATATAGACTGAAAGTTAAAGTCTGGAAAAAGATATTCCATGCAAATAAAGACCAAAAGAAAGCAGGAGTGGCAATACTCATATCAGATAAAGTAGACTTTAAAATAAAGGCAGTGAAAAGAGATAAAGTTGGACATTACATAATGATCAAAGGATCAATTGAGGAAGAAGAAATAACAATTATAAATATTTATACACCTAACATAGGAGCTCCACAATATGACATTCCTGATATATTTCATTACAGTCTCAATTTGTATTGAATATGAGATATTAAGTTCATTATTACCAATATTAGAACTTAAGTCTTTTCCAGTTTCCACATGAATTGAGCAAATTGTGTTTCAAACACGAGAGTCTTAACCTTGTTCTGTGTAACATATCTTTTTTTTAAGTATTTATTTAATTTACATTATTGTGTTGGTTTTGCCATACATTGACATGAACCCGCCATGGGTATACACGTGTTCCCCTTCCAGAATCCCCCTCCCACTTCCTTTCCTATTCCATCTCTCTGGGTCATCCTGGTGCACCAGCCCTGAGTACCCTGTATCAAGCATCAAACCTGGGCTGGCGATTGATTTCACATTTGATAATTTACATGTTTCAGTGCTGTTCTCCCATATCATCCCACCCTTGCTCTCTCCCATAGAGTCCAAAAGACTGTTCTATACATCTGTGTCTCTTTTACTGCCTCGCCTACAGGGTTATCATTACCATGAGGTACCACTTTACACCAGTCAGAATGGCTGCCATCCAAAAGTCTACAAGCAATAAATGCTGGAGAGGATGTGGAGAAAAGGGAACCCTCTTACATTGTTGCTGGGAATGCAAACTAGTAGAGCCACTATGGAGAACTATGTGGAGATTCCTTAAAAAACTAGAAATAGAACTGCCATATGACCCAGCAATCCCACTGCTGGGCATACACACCGAGGAAACCAAAATTGAAAGAGACACGTGTACCCCAATGTTCATCGCCGCATTGTTTACAATAGGCAGGGCATGGAAGCAACCTAGATGTCCAGCAACAGACGAATGGATAAGAAAGCTGTGGTACATATACACAATGGAATATTACTCAACCATTAAAAAGAATACATTTGAATCAGTTCTACTGAGGTGGATGAAACTGGAGCCTATTATACAGAGTGAAGTAAACCAGAAGGAAAAACAGCAATACAGTATATTAATGCTTATATATGGAATTTAGAAAGATATGTAACATTTCTGATTCAGAGATTCAGTGAAGAATAAATTCAAATGCATGTAAAAAACTCTTAACATTAACTTAATGCCTGACACATAACTTGTTCTCAGTAGATGTACAAAATTTTATTCTGAATGCTAGTGTGAAAATTAAGAACCTTCCTAAGAGAAATGCTGATGCAAGCAACTGCCATACATTAAGCATTACATGTTAATAAGACTTGCTCAAAGTCTCTGGATAAAATGAGATTTATTCTGAGTGATAGAGTGAAGATTAATAACAATGAATAATGGTGCAGACAGAATGTGACCTGAAAAGTAGAACAGTGTGCTCTCTGAAAAAGGCCTCTGCTGAAAAGAACCAGGCTCCAGGCTTTGCCCACCATGAATGTTTATCTCTGTATCAAGCAGTGATGTACAAGCTCAGGCCATCAAATATGTGAATGGGAAAAAGCCAAGAACAGGGCGAAAGTCTATAATCATGGAACAAAAACATAGAATAATTTTGCTAAATTCTAAGGTATTGTTTAAACATTCCAAGATGAAAGCTAATACAAGGAGTATATGAATTCTACTTACATTTTTAAAAACTAATGCCTAGAGACTTCCCTGGTGGTCCAATGGCTAAGAGTCTGAGCTCACAATGCTTGGGGTCCAGATTCAGTTCTTATTTGGGGTACTCGACCGACATGCTACCACAAAGACCAAAGATCCCGAGTGATTAAGGCCCAGGGCAGCCAAACAAATAAATAAAAACAGTAATTGTCTAATGAAGTAGCTAGAGTAGTAAAATTCGGAGAGTAGGAAAGTAGAATGGTGTTTGCCTGAGACTGAGGGAGGAGGAAACACAGACTTGTTGCTTAATGGGTACACAGTTTTATTTGGGGAAGATGAAATATGTAGCAGTGATGGTTACGCAAAAATGTGAATGTATTTAATGGCACAGAACAGTTTGCTTTAAAATGATTAAAATGGCAGGCTTTGTGTTATGTGTATTTTACTGCAATAAAAATTATACATATCAAAAAAAGCATGTGTGTGCTCAGTTGCTCAGTCATGTCCAACCCTTTGCACCCCCATAAACTGTAACCTGCTAGTCTCCTCTACGAATGGAATTTTCCAAGCAAGTGGAATGAGGTGCCATTTACTACTGCAAGGGACCCAGAGATTTAACAGGCATCTCTTCTGTGTCCTGCTTTGGCAGGCAGATTCTTCACCACTAGTGCCCAAATCAGGAAGATATTTATCAAATGTTAAAAAAAAAACTAATTGCCCAAAATCAGATTGGAGAAAACATAGCTTACTCTGGCATATACGGAAAGGATAATTTAGAGAACTTGGCTAGCAGAAAGTCCACTGTGAGTCAGTATAACAGTCTGACCCCACAAAAAGCTAATACCATCTCAGGCTGAATGTGAAGCATTATGGTATTTAGAATGAGGGGCAAGGATACATTGAGAGTTTCAAGCTTAGTCCAGTACAGTGTACTTTGAGAAGGAAATAAGCAGAATAGGCTTTGAATTTGGAAGACAATGACTTGGACAACCAACAAGAGGACTCTCAGCCTTATCATCTGCAGAATTTTTTGAAAGACCTGATCCCAAACATGTCTCTGGAAGATACAACAGCCTACCATAAATGCTCCTAGCCATGGATGAAGAATGAGCACTTGCTGCATGGATCATCAGGTCAGGATCAAATGACAGAAGGTGAATTGAGATGGCCCCACAATCATAAACTTGCAGAAATGAATCACTTTGTTAGATAGTAAGTTCACCATCAATGGAGGTGTTTAAGTGTAAGCTGGAGAAACGCCAGGTTTCTGGGGGTACCCTTTAGGAGAGCCCTTCTAATCTTTTTTCTATTCTAGTTTTCTGTCTATGACACTTTGAATTTAAGTATGTGTGGTGGGGGAAGTGTGCAAAGCTAAAACTGGAAGCAAATATGGAAAGATGTGTTTGTTTTAAATTGTTCATCTCTTAATTTCAAATGCATTTTAGAGACTCTGCATTTGTACTCTTTTCCCATCACAATTACTGTTTTTGATATTATATTTTACATCCTAATTGTTTTCTGTATCTCTCAACTACTTATCATGGATACAAATGTTTTTACTACTTCTGTCTTGTAACCTCCCTACTACCTACGTGCACAGATAATTTCCTACCTTTATTATATTCTTGATTTTGAAAGTGAAAGTGAAGTCACTCAGGTATGTCTAACTCTTTGTCACCCTATGGACTATAGCCCACCAGGCTTCTCTGTCCATGGACTTTTCCAGGCTGGAGTGGGTTTCCATTTCCTTCTCCAGGGGATCTTCCTGACCCATGGATCGACCCTAGGTCTCCCACATTACAAGTAGATGCTTTACCATCTGCACCACCAGGGAAGCCCATTCTTACCTTTACCATTGAGCTTTTCCATTTTGTAATTTTCTTGTTTTCAGTTGTGGCTTTTTCTTTTGCACCTTTAGCATTTATTGTAAAACTGGTTTGGGAGTGCTCAATTCTTTTAGCTTTTGCTTGTCTGTAAAGCTTTATATTTCTCCATCAAATGTGAATGAGAGTCTTGCTGCATAGAGCATTCCTGGCTATAGGTTTTCTCTTTCATCACTTTACGTGCCACTCTCTGCTGGACTGTAGACTTTCTGCTGAAAAATCAGCAGATAGCCTAATGAGAGTTCCCTTTTATGTTATTTGTTGATTTCCCTTACCATTTTAAACATTCTCTACCTTTAATTTCTGTCATTTTGATCACAATGTTTCAGGGTATCCCTCTGTGAGTTAATCTTCTCTCTGTTCTCTATCTGGTACTCCTACAATGCAAATATTAGTGCTCTTGATGTTGTTTCTGAAGTCTCTTAAATGATCCTCGTTTCTTTTCATTCTCATTTCTCTTCAGCAGCAATGATTTCCACTACTCTGTCTTCTAGTTCACTGATCTGTTCTTCTGTTTCATTTAGTCTACTATTGGTTCCTGCTGGTACATTTTTTTTTCATTTCAGTTATTGTATTTTTTAATTCTGTTTAATTCTTTATGTTTTCTAATACTTTGTTTAAAACTTCTAATTTTTTTTCTGTGCTTCCATTCTCTTCCTGAGTTCTCTGATCATCTTTACAATCATTATTAAAACTCTAACACTTCGGCCACCTGATGTGAAGAACCGACTCATCGGGAAAGACCCTGATGCTGGGAAGGATTGAAGGCAGGAAGAAAAGGGGACGAAAGAAGTTGAGATTGTTGGATGGCATCACCAATTTGATGGACATGAGTCTGAGCAAGCTCTGGGAGATGTTGATGGACAGGGAGGCCTGGCATACTGCAGTCTATGGGATCACAGAGAGTTGGACACAACTGAGCAACTACACCGAATGACTGACTATCATTACTCTGAATCTTTCTCAGATAGGTTGCCTATGTCCACATTATTTAGTCCTTCTCCTGGAGTTTAATCTTGTTCGTTCATCAGAAACATATTCCTTTGTCATCTCATTTTGTCTAAATTGCTATTTTTTATTTTTTTGTACCGGGTAGGTTGGTTACATTTCTTGACCTTAGAGAAGTGGGCCTCTGTAGAAGACACCCTATGCTTCCTAACAGTGCACTCCATGCCTGCCACTCAAGGGGTGATCTGCATTGGTAGGCTCAGTCTATAAGATGCAGGACTACAATTTTTTTGCTTCTGCAAGAAAACTTTCCTTTTCCCTGGTGGATGAGGTGGTCTGGAGGTTTATGCAGGCTTCATAGTGGGAGGAGCCAGAGACCATTCACTGGTGGGTGGGGCTGAGTCCTGGTGCTCCGGTGGTCTAGAGGTGGCTGTAGGCAGAGAGAGTCTTTAAGCATCCTGGCTGCTCATGAATGGGCTTCTCAGGTGGCTCAGTGGCAAATAATTTACCTGCTGATGTAGGAGACATGGGTTTAATCCCCGGGTCGGGAAGATCCCCTGGAGAAGGAAATAGCGAATCACTCCAGTATTCTTGCCTGGGAAATATCATGGGCAGACAAAGCTGGACGAGAAGCCATGAGGGTCACAAAGAGTCAGATACAACCTAGCAACTAAATGAAAGCTGCTCGTGGGTGGGGCTGTGTCCTGGCCTAGTTTGAATTTTGGCCTGAGGCATCCTAGCATGAGAGTCTACAGGCTGTTGTGTGGGGCTAGGTCTTGGTGTCAAAATGTCAGCCTCCAGAAGAGCTCACAAGGATAAATGCCTGTCAGTACATCCCCACAGTGAGCCACCATCACCATCTGCCTCTGGAGGAGACCCTTCAAGGCCAACAGGTAGATCTGGCCCAGGCTCCTATCAAATTGTTTCTTTTACCCTTTGTCCTGTACATGTTAGTCACTCGGTTGTGTCTGACTCTTTGTGACCCATGGACTGTAGCCTGCCAGGCTCCTCTATCCATGGAATTCTCCAGGCAAGAATACTAGAGCAGATGGCTGCTTCCTTCTCTAGGAATCTTCCAGAACTAGGGATTGAACCCAGGTGTTCTACACTGCAGACTCTTTACCACAGAGCCAATTGGGGAACCCTTCTTATATTTTGCATAGCGTTTTCAAGGTTCCCTGGGGGCTCAATGATAAAGTATCTGCCTGGTAATACAGGAGACATAGGTTGGATTCCTGTTTCAGGAAGATCCCAGGAAAAGGAAAGAGCAACCCACTACAGTACTCTCGCCTGGGAAATCCCATGGACAGAGGAGCCTGGGAGGCTACAGTCAATAAGATTGAAAAGAGTTGGAGAAGACTGAATGCAAGTTGGACACTTTCATGTTGGTACACATGGGATTCTGTGAGTGCTCTTTGAAGCATGAAGTCTCTTTTCCCTCTAATCTCGTGGAACTCCTGCAGTCAGTTCCCACTGGCCTTCATAGCCAAATGCTCTGGGGGCTTTTCTTCCAAGTGCTGCCCTCCCAGCCTGGGGCAGCTGATGTGGGGCTGAGAACACTCATTCTTGTGGGAAATCTCTGTATATAATTATTCCTCAGTTGGTGGGTCGCATACCCAGGAAGGCAGGGGGTAGGGGAATATGACATTTATCACAAGTCTGTTCCTCCTACTACTATCATTTTGGTTCCATCTTTACATCTTTAGTTATAGAGGAACTTTTCTGGTAGGTTCGTCTTTTTCAACAATGGTTGTTATGCAGATTGCTATGATTTTGGTGTGCTCATGAGAGAAGGTGACCTGAATATCCTTCTACTACACCATGTTGGTCACTCCCAGAAAGATGTGAACAACTGAGAGATCAAGATGCATTAAGATTTTTCTTCATTTACTCATAGCCCCTTCCTCATACCATGCAAGTGGGTGTGTGTATATGTCTGTGTCTTTGTCTGTGAATAATAATCTAGACCAAAGAAAAGACTAATTAGAAAAGATCAATTGTTGTTTTTTAGTTTCCTTTATTGTGCAGAAGCTTTTAATTTTAATTAGGTCCCATTTGTTGATTTGTGCTTTTATTTCCAATATTCTGGGAGGTGGGTCATAGAGGATCCTGCTTTGGTTTATGTGGGAGAGTGTTTTGCCTATGTTTTCCTCTAGGAATTTTATAGTTTCTGGTCTTATGTTTAGATCTTTGATCCATTTTGATTTTATTTTTGTGTATGGTGATAGAAAGTGTTCTAGTTTCATTGTTTTACAAGTGTTTGACGAGTTTTCCCAGCACCACTTGTTAAAGAGACTGTCTTTTCTCCCTTGTATATTCTTGCCTCCTTTGTCAAAGATAAGATGTCCATAGGTATGTGGATTTATCTCTGGGCTTTCTATTTTGTTCCATTAATCTATATTTCTGTCTTTGTGCCAGTGCCATACTGTCTTGATGACTGTGGCTTTGTAGTATAGCCTAAAGTCAGGCAGGTTGATTCCTCCAGTTCCATTCTTCTTCCTCAAGATTGCTTTGGCTATTTGAAGTGAAAAGGCAGCCATCAGAACAGCAGAAAATAATAGCACACGAAGCAACAAACAAAGAATTAATCTCAAAAATATACAAACAACTCCTCCAGCTCCATTCTAGAAAAATAAATGACCCAATCAAAAAGTGGGCCAAAGAACTAAACAGACATTTCTCCAAAGAAGACATAAAAATGGCTAACAAACACATGAAAAGATGCTCAACATCACTCATTATCAGAGAAACGCAAATCAAAACCACAATGAGGTACCACTTTACACCAGTCAGAATGGCTGCAATCCAAAAGTCTACAAGCAATAAATGCTGGAGAGGATGTGGAGAAAAGGGAACGCTCTTACACTGCTGGTGGGGATGCAAACTAGTACAGCCACTATGGAAAACAGTGTGGAGGTTCCTTAAAAAACTTCAAATAGACCTGCCATATGACCCAGCAATCCCACTGCTGGGCATATACACTGAGGAAACCAGAATTGAAAGAGCCACGTGTACCCCAATGTTCATTGCTGCATTGTTTACAATAGCCAGGGCATGGAAGCAACCTAAATGCCCATCAACTGATGAATGGATAAGAAAGCGGTGGTACATATACACAATGGAATATTACTCAGCATTAAAAAAAATTCATTTGAATCAGTTCTACTCAGGTGGATGGAACTGGAGCCCATTATCCAGAGTGAAGTAAGCCAGAAGGAAAAAAAACAATACAGTATACTAATGCATATATATGGAATTTAGAAGGACGGTAACGAGAACCCAGCATGCGAGACAGCAAAAGGAATGCAGCTGTATAGAACAGACTCGTGGACTCTGTGGAAGAGGGCAAGGGTGGGATGATATGGGAGAATGGCATTGAAACATGTTAATTATCGTATGTGTAATCAATCGCTAGCCCAGTATTGATGCTCGGGGCTGGTACATCGAGATTTCCCGGGGGGAGGGAGGAGGGAGAGGGGTTCTGGAGGGGCAGCATATGTAAACCCATGGCGATATCATGTCTTTGTATGGCGAAACTAATTATTAAAAAAAAAGGAAGCTTAAAAAAAAAAGAAAGAGACACATGTACCCCAGTGTTCATTGCTGCATTGTTTACAATAACCAGGACATGGAAGCAACCTTGATGTCCATCAACAGATGAATGGATAAGAAAGGTGTGGTACATATACACAATGGAATATTACTCAGCCATTAAAAAGAATTCATTTGAACTAGTTCTACTCAGGTGGACGAAACTGGAGCCTATTATACAGAGTGAAGTAAGCCAGAAGGAAAAACAAAAATACAGTATACTAACTCATATATATATATGGAATTTAGAAAGATGATTACGAGAACCCTGTATGTGAGACAGCAAAAGAAACGCAGATGTATAGAACAGTCTTTTGGACTCTATGGGAGAGGGCAAGGGTGGGATGGTATGGGAGAATGGTATTGAAACATATTAATCATCGTATGTGAAATCAGTCGCCAGCCCAGGGTTGATGCTCAGGGCTGGTGTACTGGGATGACCCAGAGAGAGGGAATCGGGAGGGAGGTCAGAGGAGGGTTCTGGAAGGGGAACACATGTATAGCCATGGCAGATTCATGTCAAAGTATAGCAAAACCAACACAATAATGTAGAGAAAATTAAAATAAATAAATTAAAATAAAACAATAATAAAATAAAAAGGGGAGACATTACTTTTCTGACAAAAGTCTGTGTAGTCAAAGCTGTGGTTTTTCCACTAGTCATGTATGGATATAAGAGTTGAGCTATAACGGAAGCTGAGTGCCAAAGAATTGATGGTTCCAATTCTGGTGCTGGAGAAGCCTCTTGAGAGTCCCTAGGACAGCAAAGAGATCCAACCAGTCAATCCTGAAGGAAATCAGTCCTGAAGATTCATTGAAAGGACTGAGGGTGAAGCTGAAGCTCTGATACTTTGGCCACCTGATGCGAAGAGCCAACTCGTTGGAAAAGACCCTGAAGCTGGGAAAGATTGAGAGGAAGAGGAAAAGGGGGCAACAGAGGATGAGATGGTTGGATAGCATCATTGACTCAGTGGACATGAATTTAAGCAAACTCTGAGAGATGGTGAAGGACAGGGAAGCCTGGCATGCTGCAATCCATGGGTCTCAATGAGTCCGACATGACTCGGTGACTGAACAACAACAATGAACATAAAAGATGCTCTTGGTGAGACCTCAGAAATAAATGAAGGATATACTATTGTCAAATGGAAGAAAAATTACCTTCCTTAGAAAGCAAAGAAACTTTGGCCTGAAATGTGTTCTATAGTTTTGTGGAAAACAAAACTTCTAAGTTAAGAACTTGTATATGTAGCTGAGGATACTTCCAAGAAAAGTATGAAAGGTTTCACCTAGTTCCTTCTTGCTGTTTATACTAAAATGTGAGAGGAAAGAAATACACTGAAGAAGGAATTGCTAAACAATAAGCAACCAGAATTTGATGATTTGGAAAATTCTCAGTCTATACAGAAGGCATGCTCTAGAGACAGAATCAAACATTCTGGATAAAGTCCTGCTAAAGAGATTAGGTACATATTAATAACATGTGAATCAAATCAACCATGCCAACAAAAGCCAATAATAGAGATAGGGTTATCAAGGAAAGGCCTATGGAGGACTTTCTTGTATGATGGCACAGATTACTATGAATTGTG
This sequence comes from Antilocapra americana, assembly GCA_007570785.1. NCBI lineage: Eukaryota > Metazoa > Chordata > Mammalia > Artiodactyla > Antilocapridae > Antilocapra > Antilocapra americana. Next base: position 359,300 of record ML663031.1, read on the forward strand.
TGGGAAACCAATATGGCTTTAGAAATTGTTATAGTAGCAGAAACATTGCCAGCCTGGATTGAAAGGGATAATGGTGGGACAAAATGAAGGAAAACTGTCAGACTTCTGGGACTATACAAACAAACAAAATATGGACTGACAAAGCTACTTGGCTGTAAAAGTGTATTAACTGCTAATACAAAAAAAAAGAATAAAAAAAAAGACGAGATCAATTCTGAGAGCAAAGAGTTAGGAGCTATATTGTATAGAATAACTATATTATTAAGTCACTTAAGGTTCTGTGCATTTATTAAATGAACCTGACTTTAACTTTCAGCTTTCTGGTAGGCAAAACAAAAAAAGGAAATCAGTCATACAATCCTCAATGTTCACACACACAGGCACACAAACACACACACACACACACACACACACAAACACACACACACACAAAACCAGGTCTTCAGGACAAGCAAAACTTCCCCTGGCACTAAGCCCGGAAGGGAATTGTTCTTGTAGGGGCACAGATTAGTGCTCCAAGCAGTGTCCTTAACAAAACCCCTGCAACAAATACAATAATGTAAGCCTTGAGGCTGGTTTTCTTTGACAATGTTCCTGGGAGAAAACCCAAGGGCATAATGCGGTAAAAACAATTTTCACAGACCAGAAAAATACTGTTTGAACCTATAAAGCCTAAGTAAGCCTAAAAGTTAATGTCTAAACTGTATTCTTCAAACTGAGTGAATGATATACCTTTCAGGCAATCCTTTATAAATACTACTTCTCAAAGAAAATCAGAGATCTTGAGCTCTCTCTGCAATAAAGGACTAGTACTCTTTAACTTTATACACATTTCCTTTTGCTTTAACGCATTTCCTTTACTGTCCAGAATATTTTGCAGGGCCTTTCCCTTCTGCCTGGGCTGTTCCCCTTCCCCCAATCCCAGACTCTAACCTACAGCCTCTATATAGAGCTACTTTTCCCTTTGCAGTACTAGGCAGCTTGTGTGACATGTATCCTCCCACTGGAAACTAAATTAAGACATCAAAATCTTGTCACATCAGGCACCTAGTAATCACGAGCTGTTTGCTAGCACTGTTCATTTGGGAGGAATTGAAAATTCTGATCCTGAAAGAAAGCTGCCAGTTTCTATTAACAGTCATAGTCAATACAAGCATCTTGGTAGCTAAAAAGGAGAAAGGGGTAGCAGAGGATGAAATGGCTGGATAGTATCATCGGCTCCATGGACATGAATTTCAGCAAGCTTTGGGACATGGAAGGAAGAGGAGCCTGACATGCTATAGTCAATGGGGTCACAGAGTTAGACATGACTTAGTGACCAAACAACAACAAAAGGGTACAACACAGATGGGACAAAGGGTTGGTGGAACTTTACTGCACTTTGAACTAGCATTGGTAAAATAACATTTAAGAATTGGTGATCCAGCATCTGGGGCTTCCCTGGTGGCTCAGCTTGTAAAAAACTCCACCTGCAATGTGAGAGACTGGGCTCAGTGAGAGACTGGGCTCAATCCCTGGGTTGGGAAGATCTTATGGAGAAGGGAATGGCTACCCATTCCAGTATTTAAGGATTGGTGATCCTTCCCAGCAATAGCCTATTGGCCACTTTAACAGAAGATGGAGGGCAGGGTGCTGGGTGACAAGGATACAGTAATGGCCTAGCCCACATAATCAATGTCAGCCATGCCTAGTCTCTGCCTCCCATTTCCTCACCAGTTTTCTTTATAATCTTAAGTGCTCTTTCCTCTTTTCACTTGCTTATTGTCTTCCTCCTCCAATTACAATGTAAAAATCTTTGAATGCAAGGACTTAGTCTATACCATCTCCAGTGTCTAGAACCATGTCTGGCACTTAGTAGATGCTCAGTAAATATGTGCTAGCTGGTTGAATGAGTAATCGAATAACTTTAAAATTTTCTCAGATGATGGAAGTGAATCATTTTACTTTTGTGGGCTTTTGTTTCTTCCTCTTTAAAAAGAGGGGTTGGGGTCAGTGTGGCTGAGACTGCGGGTAGAAAGCCGTCTCCCCTTCTGCCATGGCAGGAGGGCTAACTGGTCATTTGGCTGCCCTGCAGTTTTGGTCATCCCCATGACTAAGTGCCTGCAATGGAATGTGAGTGGAAGCGATGTAGCCCCTAAGAAAACACATTATTCTCTCTCATTTCCTTCCAACTGGAAACTGAGCATAATTCCCACCCAATCTCTAACACATAAGCAGTAGGCATACCCAGGTGGATACCATAGCTGTCCGGCTCATCTGGACAGCTGTTAGCCTAGACAGAGTCCACCGATTTACCCCAAAGGAAAAATGAGCCATTGCATTCAGGGTATTTTTATAACAGCTGTTTAACTCCCTGCTCTAATGAATATAGCCTAGATAATCTCTGAGGACTCACTCCACTTCAAAAGGGCTTGATTGGTGATTTTCTTCATCACATATAATCAGTCACTTCATTTAAGAAATCTGAATTCTCAAGGACTATCATCATGCAAAAAGGATATACTCAACCCTTGATCTTCATATTTTTCTCCATTTATATGAATGTGTGTTTCTTGGAAATAAAATTTAGTATGCATCTTTGAAACAACCACCTATACCAGCCAGATGGAATGAGGGTTGAATGTTTGGCTTCTTTATTAACCACAGAAAGTACAGTAGCAGTAATCATACAGTCACTATATGATTATACAATCACTATATCATTATATAATCATATAATCATTTCACATGCAGAACTCTACATGTTCCATCATGGTATAGAGTGTATTCTAGCATCTTAGTATTTCCCTAGTCGTGGCAAGGATACTAAGAATAGGAGATGAGATGTTTAAGATGAGACATATTTTTAAATTTAATATCTATTTATTATTTTAATGTGTACTTAATATACCCCCAATTTATGTCAAATGAATCTACTTCCCAATAAGTGGGATAATATAGTTTTTCTTGAAACAAATTTATGTAAGTAAATGTTAATTCAAGTGAAATTAATGATGACTAGCAATCATAGGAAACTTTATGGCTTATAAAATATATTTTTACATTAATATTTCTTTTAATTTCCAACTGAACATGTTCAAATGTAGTTTATCAAACTAATACTTGCTGAAGAACAACATATTCTAGGCATCTGTTATAAACAGAGATAAAAAAGTTTTCAAAAATGATTCAACCTTCATTTTTTGAAAGATTGGAGAATAAATATACTCCTAAAGACACTTAGATTATCTAGAAATCTATAAAATAGAACGTTGAGTTTAAAATTGATAATTTAAATCAAAAATGGATAATCACCATGGGGAGAAATTAGAGAATGCTCAAATTAGACAAGTAGGAAAATTGGTAGCATACATTTCCTGAGGGCTTTTATCAATCTCTTGAACCAGAATCTTGGATTTTAATGTCTGCTGGTAAAAATAACTGGAAAATTAGAGAAAAACATGCAACAAAAGTTTTCAGATATTTGACAATTGGTGGCCCATGACAGAAGGGCCCAATGTCGTGATTACTGATATCTGATATGGAATGATGGTGGGGCACATGAAGAACATCATAGTCATGTAGAGATGAAGACACTGAGTCAGATAAGGAAGGGCTACAGTGCCTGGAATACTCAGGGCTGAGCATTGGAGTGGAGACACCTAAGCAAAGTGATTTCATATCAGCATGAAGCTGGCTTGAGATATTTCCGATGGTTTCTAAATTGCAGCTATTGAGACTGTATAAAGACAAGCCAAGAATGAGCTTCCCTCATAGCTCAGTTGGTAAAGAATCAGCCTACAATGCAGGAGACCCAGGTTTGATTCCTGGGTTGGGAAGATCTCCTGAAGAAGACAACAGCAACCCACTCCAGTATTCTTGTCTGGAAAATCCCATGGACAGAGGAGCCTGGTAGTCTGCAGTCCATGGGGTCATAAGAGTCAGACATGATTTAGTGACTAAAGAGAAAGTCAAAAACAGCTACTAGGAAAAAAGGAATTGCAAGGAATTTGTACCTTGAAAACTACCAGTTCTCATAGGATTGGGATACATTCAAATTTATCAAATCTTCTTGAAGAATATCATTGAACATCTAGAGGTTTGAATAAAGACAGCAGAAGAGAGAACTTGCCCCAAAGGAAATAATCCACTCTACTCCATCTAACTGAACTCAACATTAACTCTCAAAAGGATTAAGTTGATGAGCAAGCAAATAAACTGACTGGCAAAACACTTTGAAGATAGAGAAAAAAAAATGAACTCAACTGAAAAATGTTCTCAATGTCAAGCAACCAGAGAAATAACTGCAAGTTGAAGAAGCAGATAAATGTTATTCATAACCATGAGAAAAATGCCATCATTTCTAGATCCAGAAATAACAGAGATGAGAGAATAAGTGGTTAAAGTATTAGTCACTCAGTCATGTCCAACTCTTTGCAGCCCCATAGACTGTAGCCTGCCAGTCTCCTCTGTCAATGGAATTTTTGAGCCAAGAATACTGGAGTGGGTGGCCATTTCCTTCCTCAGGACACCATCCCAACCCAGGGATCATGCGTCTCCTGCATTGCAGGCAGATTCTTTACCATCCGGGCTACCAGGAAAGCCCCAGAATAGGCAGACAAGGACTTTAAAGATGGGATGGGGAGGGAGGTGAGAGGGGTGTTCAGGATGGGGTATACATGTAAATCCGTGGTGGATTCATGTCAATCTATGGCAAAACTACTACAATATTGTAAAGTAATTAGCCTCTAATTAAAATAAATAAGTTGATATTAAAAAATAAAATAAAAGTAGCCAAGACTGAGACCCAAAATAAATAAATAAATAAATAAATAAACAAAAGCGGTAGCAAATATTTTAGGAATTCAAAAGCAAATATGAAAATTAGAACTAAGACTTATAATAGAAAACCAAATTGAGTTACTAGGATTCAGTAGAGTATCAAGAATGAATACTTTACTTTGTATTTGTTAAAAGCAGATTAGACATTGAAGAAATAACTTGGTAGAAAAAAAAAAAACACAAAGCAATAGAACTCTCTACATTTAAGTACCAAGAGATAATTAGAGATCACTAAAAAGTTAGACATTTTACAGGCCTAAGAAAAATACATTATATATAAGGGAAAAAGGGAATAATAAACACTGATTTTGTGAAAAATAATACACACTAAAAGAGAATGGACAAAAATTTAAAAACACTGGAAAAATAGCAAACAATATTTTATGTCAGACAAAAACATAATCTAGAAATTTAAAGAAATATAAATGTCCTTATTTGCCTCTGGCAATCACCAGGTAAATTCTGATAAGATATCACATCACAGTTAAAAACTTTGAGAAAAAAAATATATAGCCAACCTTGAAAGTACTGGAGACAGAAAATTAAACAGATTCTGAAAGGCATTAAACATTCATTAATGGAACAAGTGATTTTCTCATTTTACAAATTCTATTTTGAGAAGGGCTTGATCTTGCAACAAATGAATGCCCTGTAAATAGTCCATAGTCTTTCTGAGCTGAACAACAAAAGAGACAGAATTTGGACAAACATAGTCAAAGGGGGAAAAAAGAGAGCAAAAAAGAGAGATGAATTCTAGGAAGGAGAAAGCCAGGGAAGGTGAGATTAATATGCTGTGTAAAAACATTCTCCAGTTCACTGATCCTGAGCCATGAAAGTGTGGTGCAGACTCCGTATGCTAGACAGAGCTAAAAATATGAAGTAATATTTGTCCTACAACCCATGAGACAGAGTTTGAGTCAAAGCATGTTATTTTTCTGCTAAAATAAAAAAGAAAATCAACTCTATTAAGATAAGGACAATAATATTCAGACATAGAAGGATATTACAATACCCAAGATAAAATCAAAAATTTCTTGACACAAAAATGTGCAAGAAAATTAGAACAAGACTTGAAAGGGCTGCAGAAATCGGTTCTTTGTTCCTTTTCACCCTTCTCAGTCTTAGGATATTTCTGTGTAGTTTGAGCTGTGGCTTTAACTTTTCAGTATCCCGTTCCCACTTCATTCCCAAATTTTTTTTATATTTGAGTGGCTTCCCTGGTAGCTCAGCGGTAAAGAATCTCACCTACAATACAGAAGACACAGGATATTTAGGGGTTTTGGAAGATACCCTGGAGGAGGGCATGGCAATCCACTCTGGTACTCTTGCTTGGAGAATCCCATGGACAGAGGAGCCTGGCCACTACAGTCCATAGGATCACAAAGAGTCCGACAGGACTGAAGCCACTGAGCACACAGGAGCAAAGGTGGGAGAGGGTTTTCTGCCCTCCCTAGTGGTAGCACAATTCGACTTTGTATCACTGCAGGACCTTGGGCCAAATAACTAATAAACCAGGAAACTGTATAGAGGACAATCTGAATAAGTAGTTTTATCTAGCACAGATATAAAATTTTAAAAAAATGATCAGGAAGAAAAACAACCAAATTAAAATGAACTAAAGCATAGATGCTTAAAAAGAAAGTGTATGAAAGACTCACATGTTATACAGAAAAGTGTTGATTATTATTAGTCATCAAGCAAAAAAATCACAATGAAATAATTTTCACTAATTTCTATTTCAAATTTTTAAAAATTCTACATCAAATATTGGCACAGATATGCAGAAAGTGGGATTCTCATGGATATTTGTTGGTAATGTAAAAGGCTACAATAAGCTTGGAAGGCTTCAAATTTCTTATAAGGTTAAATATGCATTTATTCTGTAATCCAGTAATTTTACCCTGAGATTTAACCATGAGAAATAACTCATCTGTCCACAAACATACTTAAATGGAAATGTTTATATTAGGCTTTTTATAATAACAGACAACACTAATATTCATCAATGACTAAAGAATGGTAGCACATGCTTGTAGTGGAATATAATGCAGCTATAAAAATCACAAAATCATAGATAAATTTCAAAATCACTATACAAACTGAAAGATACCATATTGACAATATGTATTGCATTATTCTACCTATAAGAAACTCAGGAACAGGGAAAATTAGTTTATAGAAAGAAACCAGAGCAGCAGTTGCTGGAGGTGGGAGGATGTTGTTTGAGGTGTAAAGGAGAGAGGAACATTTCTATAATGGAAACAGTCTAGATAAAGGATCTAAAGCATCAGAACAATTTCTGTGGGAATGAAAGTGATCTATGTATTGATTTAGGCATTCAGTTCAGTTCAGCTCAGTCATCTCCGACTCTCTGACCTCATGAATCACAGCATGGGAGGCCTCCCTATCCATCACCAAATCCCAGAGTCTACCTAAACCCATGTTCATCAAGTTGGTGATGCCATCCAGCCATCTCATACTCTGTCATCCGCTTCTCCTCCTGCCCTCAATCCTTCCCAGCATTAGGGTTTTTCCAATGAGTCAACTCTTCACATCAGGTGGCCAAAGTATTGGAGTTTCAGCTTCAACATCAGTTCTTCCAATGAACACCCAGGACTGATCTCCTTTAGGATGGACTGGTTGGATCTCCTTGCAGTCCAAGGTACTCTCAAGAGTCTTCTCCAACACCATAGTTCAAAAGTATCAATTCTGCGGTGCTCACCTTTCTTCACCATCCACCTCTCACATCCATACATACTGGGAAAACCATTAATAAGTTAAAGTTTTCAGAACTTATCCATTTGTACAATTTAGATTCATCTTTAACTGTATATACATTTCTCTCAATTCTTATGTGTATTTTATAATCATATAATGTATTTATATTTTCAGACAAAGAAAATGACTCACATATCACGTATTAAATTCTCCTAGATGATAGCATTGCAAATACAAAATAGTGATTTTATACCCAGGTAACCAGGATGGACCCTGTGGAGAAACACAATCATACTGCCATGCACAAGGTGACTGCATTTGTTCTCACGGGGATCACAGACAGTCCTGAGCTTCAGGCAGCTATCTTTGGAATCTTCCTGATCATCTACTTGGTAACAGTGACAGGCAATCTGGGCATGGCTGTCCTGACCCATTTGAACTCCAAGCTACCTACTACTATGTGTTATGGTCCTTTAATGGGCTGGGGCTTGGGGGTGCAGAGTCGACGATAAGAAAATAAAGGAAGAGAGAGAGAGGAGAGAGAGAGAGAAATAAAGAGAGACACGGGGACCAAGACTCTGATGGAGTAAAGGCGTTTATTCAGCATAACGTGGGCATATATATATACTGTCTTACAAGATAGTCTTTTCAGCAAAGATAAAGATCAAAAATCTTACAACTTATTCAGGAAACATAAGGCTAGAATCCATCTCAAAGAGAGGGGGTTGCAAAACTCACTTTCCATATCAGAGAGGGAAGAGGATGTAAATGGTTACTTTTACTTTAAGAATGTATGCATTTCTTTTGTCCCCCCAGAAAAGTGTGCCTCTCTGCTCATCTCTGAATATTCAGGGATGGTTAAGGGACATCACAAAACAGCACACAGGAAGCCTCCTGCCAAATGTTCCCTGACAATTCCCCCTATTTTATATTTGTAAAAAAGATCCTGACCATATGAGTTTGTTTAGTATAAACCAATCTCACTGAAAGGCGATGATAGTCAACAACAAAATTTAACCAAAGTTACAGTTCCAGACCCAATGCTGTGAATCAGCCTCGTGGGTTTAGCTCACATAATTGAAGAGCTATTTGTATAGCTAAAGTTTCTAAATTAGTGGACGAAGGCAGACATTTAGAAAAGATATCAAAGATATCCTTTTGAAGTAATCGTACATACAGAGAGGCATTATTGTGTATGTTTCATAAATAAAATTTGATTTATTTTAGTTATAGGCACCATGATTAAATTGAGCAAGAGTAACAAAATACTGAGTTGAATTCCAATCACAATCAAAAGGGAATCATTTCTTAAGACCAGTATATAGTTTGCAAATAATACAAGTTACAGAACATAAGTTTCTTACGGCTATAAGAAAAGGAAGTGGATCACAGGCCTGTGTACAATAGGATTGATTATAGCGAGGGAAATAGCTACTGGTTTCTGTAAAATGTCCAGTCCAACTCCCAAGTTTTTCAGTGTTCACAGCAAGTTTACAGATGTCCCATTGTTCATGCCCAATCTGTTTATCCAGGATGATGGGGAGATTCCTTGTCAAGCAGCCCAAGGAGTCCTTTGTCATGATAATGTTCCAGCATAGCGTCAGTAATATCAGCAAATGTCGATAACCTACAACTTGAGTGCTGTTAATATCATCTGAGCAGTTACATAGCCATACACCATGGAGTCCCCAATCGACAGTTGTATGATTAGCCACAAATATTAATTTTCCCGACATGGTTTGACATTTGTCCCAATGAACAGGAGTGTATGTCTTACTTCTTTCCCTACCTCTTTCCCTAAAGTCTCCATAGTACAAACATGGTTCACAGACAAAGAAAAGGCTGTAAACAAACCAAGCAGCATCTGAAAGTTCTTTACGTGAGGCAAGGCAAAAGCTCAGGTTTGTCAGCTGAAGTTTATGTATAATATTGCAGGGCTTAAGCACAAAAGAAGGACTTCAGAACCTAGAGAAATGTTAATTAGTTTTTTTTTTTTTCTACTATGGGGTGTGAGGACTCGTTAATGCTCCGAGGAAAAGGCATATGTATAGAGTCGTTAGTTGAAGCAATAGGTCCTTTTTCTGTCCATTTTACCACCTGTAGTAAAGAAAAAGGTGGGGGGGAGAGGTTGGGTAAGAAAGCTCAGTAAGTGTGGATAACGAGTTTGGCTCGGGCAGGTGGGAGGCGTAGGCCAAGCCAACTGAGCATTGTCAGGTAAACGTATTCAGGATTCTGTGGCATTTCCTGTTGAAAGATCAGATTTTCAGCTTAATTAGTAAGAATTTTTATTTGTCCCCAAGTGAGTAGATCATAAGGTTGATGTTGCCATGGTCCACATAGGAATTTCTTCTTCCTGAGGTTTTTGTTGTTCCGTCCATGTGAGTTCCTTGGATCCATCTGAGGAAATAGAAGCATACCCTTTTCCCTTTAAGATTAGTTTCCCAGCTCTCTAGTTTTGTTAACCTGTCTTGGTACCAAGTGGGCAGAGAAAAAGAAGTGTCCTTCAATTCCTCAAAATGTTTTTCTGCTCTTGTTAAAATATATCCCTGTGGTAAGTTTAAAAAAAAAAATTAAAACAAATAAGGCTGTGTTAACCTTTCTAACAGTTATAGGTTAGAAAATATCTTGTGTTGGAATCTAATAAAGTGTGCTTTAGATAAAGAAGACAGTAGTGTTCCTGCATATTCCCCGTTTTTAAATGTTTTTACTTGCAATTTTAGTGTGTGATGTGTTCGTTTGGCTATCCCTTGTGCCTGTGGATTATAAGGAATACCTGTAATACGTTTAAGCAAATGATTGTAAAAACTGTTTAAAGTGTCTAGAAATATAGGCAGGGCCATTATCTGTTTTAATGGAACTAGGAGTTTCCATTACAGCAAAACAAGCTAGTAAGTGAGTTATAACGTATTGTGCAGCTTCACCACGAAGAGGTGTGGCCCAAATAAAGAAAGAATTGGTATCAATACAGACATGTAAGAAAAAAGAGGGAGAAAGTTCAGGGCAATGAGTCACATCCGTTTGCCATAGTTCATTAGGTTTCAAACCACGAGGATTGATCCCTTGTGCGATGGGTCAAAGATGTAGGGGTCTACAAGTAGGGCATTTATTAATAATTTCCTTAGCCTGGCGGTATGGGATCTTCCATAGCTGATGTAGGGAGCCAGAATTGTTATGTAACAGAGCTTGTTGTTCCTCAGGATTAGCAAATGAAATGAGTTTGTCCACTTCTAAGTTACCAAGAGTCTTAGGGCCAGGAAGAGAGGAGTGTGCTCAAATATGGGTAATATAAAGGGGGGAAGTGTGGTTTCTAATGATTGATTGCAGTTCAAAAAAAAAGTTGCTGAATAATAGGTTGATTGGAGTTTATGGCGGAGGTTTCTATATTTTTTAATACAAAAACTGAGTATAAGGAGTCAGAGACTATATTAATGGGGTAAGGATGTAGGCAAATGACTTGAATAAGAGCATACAATTCATTTTGTTGCACAGAATGAAATTTAGTATAAAAGACTTTATATCCCTTAAGAGACCAGAATGAGGCTTTGGCGTTTTTAGCCCCATCTATGTAAAAAACCTCAGCTTGTGGTATAGGCCGTGATCTGATAACACGGGAAATAATAAATTCAGTCTTTCTGAAGAAATTTCAAAGTTTACCAGAAGGATAATGAAATGAATATTTTCCAAAATATTTCAGAAAAGCTACTTGAAAATCGGTAGAGGTTTATAATGTGTTTTAAATTGAGATTTATTAATTGTTATTACAATTTTATGAGGATCAGAGCCAATTAGAGTTTTAGTCTTATTTTTTTTCTATTGATAATGATTAAAGTAATTAAATCAAGGTAGGGTGTAAGTTATTTTATTAGCCTAAAGTGGGTATAGATCCATTTTGTTGCGTGTTCTTGGTGGGCAAGAAATCCTGTGGGAGAATGAAGAGAGGGGAGTATAAATAATTCTAGAGAGAAATCTAGTCTGATGTGAGTGAGAAACTGTTTTTGTAAATTATTTTGCACTAAATAGAGTTCCTCTCGTGCCTCTTGAGAAAGTGAACGAGGGCTATTTAAATCAGGATCTCTTTTTAAAGTATCAAATAGGTTATTTAGTTGATAATTAGCAATGCCTAAAGAAGGTCTAATCCAATTTATATCACCTAAGAGCTTTTGAAAGTCATTTAAGGTCGATAATTTATCAGCATGGATTTGAGTCAATTGCGGAGTAATACGTTGTCTATTAAGGATAAATCCCAAGTAATGGTAAGGTGTAGAGGTTTGAATTTTTTCAGGGGCAATAATTAATCCCTGGTTTTCTAAGCATAATTGGGCCATGTCAAACATATGTTGAGTTTCTAAGATAGATGGAGCCAAGAACAATATATCATCCATATAGTGAATAACAAAAAGTTGGGAAATTGTTTTTTCACAGGCTCAAGGGCTTTGGCTACATAATACTGACACATGGTGGGAGAATTCATCATCTCTTGTGGCAGTACAGTCCATTGGTACCGTTTATTAGGCCCGATATGATTAGGATAAGGGAGAGAGAAGGTGAATCTCTGTCTAAAGGGTGTAGAGATATATTTAAAAAGCAATCTTGTAAGTCAATAATAATAATATGTCAGTCTTGAGGAATGGTGGTAGGTGAGGGGAGTCCTGGCTGAAATGCACCCATAGGTTTCATAGTTGTACTAACCTTCCTAAGATCTGTTAGGAGATGCCATTTGTCAGATTTATATACATATATATATATATATATATATATATATATATATATATATATATAACAAAATTAGGAGAGTTCCAAGGAGAAAATGATTTCTCAGTATGTTTTAATTCTAGTTGTGCATCTATAAGTTTTTAGCTGCCTGTAATTTCTCTTTAGTGAGGGGCCACTGCTCTGTCCAAATAGGCTCGTCATTCCTCCAAGTTATTTTGATAATTGCATTATCTGTTAAGTGAGCATTGGCCCCTAGGAAAAATGTGGAATGTAAATCTGAGTCTGCCATTGTATAAGTAAGTCTCTTTCTATTAAATTAAGGGGTGCATCTATCACGTATGGTTTTAATGTTGTAGGTTGGCCTTCTGGTCCTTCACATGGATTTATTTGAGTACTTTGGTAAGCCTCTTGTACTTTAGTTGGAGAAATTCCTGCAATTTGGCAAGAACATTTTTGGTATAGGCCAGGATTTGAGCCATAAATGTTTGGAAATAATAATAATGTCAGATCCAGTGTCAAGGAGACCAGAGATTTTTTACCATTAATTTCAATATTTACATTTAGTTGGGCAAATTCAGAGATTAATGAGGTCCATAAGGATTGTTTTTGATCTGTACTGTTGAATCCGCCCTTCCCCATATTATTAGAGGAGTTAATAGAAATGTAATGTAAAAGAAGTATTTGAGCAGTTTTGTCCCCCTTTTTGAATTGTCATAAAATCTGAGATGACATCATAATTTGAATTTGTCCTCTATAATCTGAGTCAATTACTTCAGGATGAATAGTAATTCCTTTAGAAGTCAAACTAGATTGGCCAAGGAGAAGACCAAAAGTTGGTGGGGGCAGGGGTCCAAAAAGCGTGGTAGGTATTCTAGAGGGAATTGCTTGAGAGTAAAGGAGAAAGTCATTTAGGGCTGGTATATTGACGGCAGCACTGCCGGATGTTGGGGGTTTGAGGGAAACGATGGAATTTGCCCCTGGTTTTTGTTGACGGGGACCTGGGGGGGGGGGTCCCCTGCTAGGAGTCTCCCAAAATAGGTTTCCCTTTAATATCAAATTTAGATTTAGAGTCTTTGGCCCAATGCATTCCTTTACAGCAGCAAGAGCAGATTTTTGGAGGTTTTTTATTAGGCTTTACAAGGCAATACTTTTTTAAATGGTTTTCCTCTCCCCATGTGAAACATCATTCATTCCCGTTTTTAAAGGCAGCAACCATTGCTTGAGCTAGCACATGCATGTTTTGAGTTTCTGATCCTAAACTGAGGCAAGATTTCAGATAATCAACAATAGTTCCTGTCCCCCAAATAGGAGCTATGGCCTTAATTTTAATGTCAAAAGGCGTCCTAGAGGAGTGTTTGCCAGAGTCATCAGGTTTTAGCAAAGGGGAGACTTTTGGATTCGCATCTGCTAGCAAAGGAGGAGCGCTTGGAACAACCGTGGGAGGGTTTGTAAATATATTATGCTGTTCTAATTGGGCCTTTTGTAAGGCTTCACCATTTAATTTACATTCATGTAATAAGTGTTCTGCCTGTTGCTGAATATCATGAGGGCCAGGATTACTTTGAGGTGGCAGAATCACAGTACTAATAAAATCCCATAAAGGCCAGAAATCTTTAGATAAATGACAAAGTAAAGTAGAAAAGTGATGGGGCTTTCCCACTGCTATCCCCATGTCTCTTAGTTCTTACCAGCTTTAATTAGCTCTGTGTCACTGTGCCTGGATGGGCCACGACTTTTTCTTTTCTTCTTTCCCAAGTCCCTGTTTTTGGGGCACCACTTGTTATGTCCCTTTAATGGGCCGGGACTTGGGGGTGCAGAGTCAACAATAAGAAAATAAAGGAAGAGAGAAAGGATAGAGAGAGAGAAATAAAGAGAGACATGGGGACCAAGACTCTGATGGAGTAAAGGCATTTATTCAGCATAATGTGGGCATATATATACTGTTTTACAAGATAGCCTTTTCAGCAAAGATAAAGATCAAAAATCTTACAACTTATCCAGGAAACATAAGGCTAGAATCCATCTCAAAGAGTGGAGGTTGTAAAACTCACTTTCCATATCAGAGAGGGAAGAAGGCTGTAAATGGTTACTTTTACTTTAAGAATGTATGCATTTCTTTTGTCCCCGGGAAAAGTGTGCCTCTCCGCTCATCTCTGAATATTCAGGGATGGTTAAGAGACATCACAAAACAGCACACAGGAAGCCTCCTGCCAAATGTTCCCTGACAACTATGTACTTTTTCCCTTGGACATTTGTCAATTATGGATCTTGGTTACTCCACTGTCATTTGCCCAAAAATGATGGTCAACTTTGTGGTGCACAAAAATACGATTTCCTACAATTTGTGTGCCACCCAACTGGCATTCTTTGAGATTTCTGTTATCACTGAACTCTTCAGCATCTGATGGATCATCAAAAAAGCAAGAGAGCTCCAGAGAAAACATCTATTTCTGCTTTATTGACTATGACAAAGCTTTTGACTGTGTGGATCACAATAAACTGTGGAAAATTCTGAAAGAGATGGGAATACCAGACCATCTGACTTGTCTCTTGAGAAACCTGTATACAGATCAGGAAGCAACAGTTAGAACTGGACATGGAACAACAGACTGGTTCCAAATAGGAAAACGAGTATGTCAAGGCTGTATATTGTCACCATACTTACTGAACTTATATGCAGAGTAAACCATGAGAAATGCTGGCCTGGAGGAAGCACAAGCTGGAATCGAGATTGCCAGGAGAAATATCAGTAACCTCAGATATGCAGATGATACCACTCTTATGGCAGAAACTGAAGAAGACCTAAAGAGCCTCTTGATGAAAGTGAAAGAGGAGAGTGAAAGGTTGGCTTAAAGCTCAACATTCAGAAAACTAAGATCATGGCATTCGGTCCCATCAATTAATGGCAGATAGATGGGGAAACAGTAAAAATAGTGGCTGAGTTTATTTTTCTGGGCTCCAATATCACTGCAGATGGTGATTACAGCCATGAAATTAAAAGACACTTACTCCTTGGAAGGAAAATTATGACTAACTTAGACAGCATATTAAAAAGCAGAGACATTACATTGCCAACAAAGATCCATCTAGTTGAGAGAGTCATCTCTTAAGCATGTTGATAAGAAGTCTAGGGGTCCCCAAGGAGAGGGGAGTCTGGAATTCTCAAGGAGGAAGAAAGGACAAACTTATTTTTCTCTCTACATTCTTTAGGATTATATAACAATAATGTATTCTGCTTGAAGACAGTCTGGAAAAAAACCTTTGGGCTAATCCTGTTATCTTAAAGTGTAAATCATGGGAATGGGTCTGGTGAGGTCTTTACAACCTCCAGACATTCTTTTGATTCACTGTAATAACTAACTTGAGAGTATATAACTCCAGTGCTAATGCTAGCAAGGGGGTATTCTTTCTACCCCCTTCTGATGCCTATTTCAGAAGCTTTCTCTATTTCCTTTATACTTTAATAAAACTTTATTATACAAAAGCTCTGAGTGATCAAGCCTCGTCCCTGGCCCCAGATTGAATTCTTCTCTTCCGGAGGCCAAGATTCCCGGCATCTTTGTTGTGATTTTGTCCACAACCTTTCATAGTCAAGGCTATGGTTTTTCCAGTGGTCATGTATGGTTGTGAGAGTTGGACTATAAAGAAAGCTGAACACTGAAGAATTGATGTTTTTGAAGTGTGGTGTTGGAGAAGACTCTTGAGATTCCCTTGGACTGCAAAGAGATCCAAACAGTCCATCCTAAAGGAGATCAGTCCTGGGTGTTCATTGGAAGGACTGGTGTTGAAACTGAAAGTCCAATACTTTGGGTACCTGATGCGAAGAGCTGACTCATTGGAAAAGACCCTGATACTGGGAAAAATTGAGGTCAGGAGAAGAAGGGGACAACAGAGGAGGAGATGGCTGGATGTCATCACCGACTCGATGGCCATGGGTTTGGTTGTTCTCCAGGAGTTTATGATGAACAAGGAGGCCTGGCATGCTGTGGTTCATGAGGTCACAAAGAGTCGGACATGACTGAGCAACTGAACTGAAACTGGACTCTTCATTCTATCAGCAGTGGACCCGTGACCACAATGTAGCCATCTGCAAACCTCTTCTCTACATGGTCATCATGGCACAGAAAGTGTGTTGAGGGCTAGTACTTACTCCCTACCTCTACAGCACCTTCATGTCACTATTTCTCACCGTTAAGTTATTTAAATTGTCCTTCTGTGGCTCTAATGTCATCAGTTATTTTTACTGTGACTCTGTTCTTCTGATATCTCTGCTATGTTCTGACACACATGAGTTAGAATTGATCATCTTGATATTTTCAGGCTTAAATTTGCTCTTTTCCGTCTTGATTGTCCTTGTATCCTACATGGTCATTCTCGTGGCCACTCTCAGAATGATCTCAACCAAGGGGAGATACAAAGGCTTCACCACATGTAGTCCCCATCTGACAGTGGTGGTCGTGTTCTATGGAACATTACTGTTTATGTACCTGCAACCCAAGTCCAGCCCTACTTTTGCTGTTGATAAAATAGCCTCTGTGATTTACACCCTGGTGATCCCTATGCTCAATCTGTTGATCTGCAGTCTAAGGAACAAAAAAGTAGAGGAGAGCTTTCACTAATCGATGCAAAATTCTCAACTAATATGTTAATACAAGTTGCAGCAAATGTGGATCCAAAATGATCATATAATGCTCTGTCAGTCCAATGAAAGCATCAAAAATAAAAATGTTTACCACATTGTTTCATCTTTTTCAGAATAAAATGCTTCCTTTCGTATATCCCAGTACTCTTCTCCACTTTAACTGAATAAGCATGGTAGTCAGATGATTAAGTCTCAAGTGATGTTCAAGATCATATTGGAACCTATATTATTTAGAAATAAGGCAAATCATACTAAATTTTTGGTCAAATTCAAATTTGCAGAGGTTAAAAAAGTATTTATTAGTCAAAATGGAATACAATGGACCAAAAATTAGTGATATATATGTTAAAGCAGACACTGTACTAAAGGTAAAGAATATTAAGCCATGAATAATGTGTAGATTAGACAAGAGGCAAGAAAGTGAATAAGTTTAAGATTATAACTGAACAAGTTATTTCAAGAACATATACAATACAGAAAACAAAGTATGCCTCTCAGAATTAAATTTTCAGCCAGATTGAGTTAATATTTTGTATCTCAACAATACAGTGGGGGATTTTGGAAGATATTTAAATTAAGAATCATGAGAAGACTACTGGCTAACTCTGAGTCTCCTTTGACAGAGTCACACACTGTAGTTAGTTTTGGTTTATGCTAGCCTCCTGATAAACAAGTTTATTTAGGATTAGCAGATTCAAGAAAAATGAGTTATCTCATCATTTACTTGTTGTTGTTTCCCAGTCACTAAGTTGTGCCTGACTTTTGCCACTCCATGGACTTCAACACACCATACTACCCTATTCCTCACTATCTCTCAGAGTTTGCCCAAGTTCATGTCCATTGAGTCAGTAATGCTATCCTACCATCACATCCTCTGCCACCCTCCACTCTTTTCACCTTCAATCTTTCCCAGCATCAGGGTCTTTTCCGTTGAGCTGGCTCTTCACATCAGGTGGCCAAAGTATTAGAGCTACAGCTTCAGCATCAGTCCTTCCACTGAATAATATTCAAGGTCGATTTCCTTTAGGACTGACTGGTTTGATCTCCTTGCAGACCAAGGAACACTCAAAATTTTTTCTAGCACCACAATCTGAAAGAATCAATTCTTTGGTGCTCAGTCTTCTTTATGGTCCAACTCTCACATCCATACATGACTACTGGAAAAAACACAGCTTTGACTATATGGACCTTTTTCAGTAAAGCGTTGTCTTTGCTTTTTAATACACTATCTAGGTTTTTCATATTTTTTCATCCAAGGAACAAACATATTTTAATTTCATGGCTGAAGTCACTGTCCACAGTGATTTTGGAGTTGAAGAAGAGAAAATCTGTCATTGTTTCTACTTTTTCTTCTAGTTGTTATGAAGTGAGGGGACTATCCAGTCCATGATCTTTGTTTTTTGAATGTTGAGTTTTAAACCAGCTTTTTCACTCTCCTCTTTCATCCTCATCAAGAGGCTCTTTAGTTCTTGTTTGCTTTCTGCCACTGGAGTGGTGTCATCTGCTTATCTGAGGTTGTTGTTATATCTCCCAGCAATCTTGATTACAACTTATAACATCCAGCTTGGCATTTCAGGTGATGTGCTCTGCATATACATTAAATAAAGAGGATGACAATATGCAGCCTTGTCGTACTTCTTCCCCAACACTGATCCAGTCAGTTGTTCCATGTAAGGTTCTAACCATTGCTTGTTAACTCTCATACAAGTTTCTAAGGAGACAGATCAGGTGGTCTGGCAGTATCATCTCTTTAAAAATGTTTCACAATTTGTTGTGAACCACATAGTCAAATGCTTTCACTTAATCAATGAAGCAGAAATAGATGTTTTTATCTGGAATTTCCCTTGGCAATTTGATCTTTTGTTTCTCTGCCTTTTCTAAACCCAACTTGTAATCTGAACATTCTTTTTTTTAAATATATTCTTTTTTTAATTAATTAATTTATTTTTCCTTTACATTACCGTGTTGGTTTTGCCATACATTGACATGAATCCACCATGGGTATACATGTGTTCCCCTTCCAGAACCCCCCTCCCACCTCCCTCCCGATTCCATCCCTCTGGGTCATCATGGTGCACCTTCCCTGAGCACCCTGCTGAAGCCTAGCTTGAAGGATTGTGTGTATACAGTCATTTACTAAAGTGACATAAATATTTTGAAAATCCATAGCAATGGGTTAGAGAATTGATACACTCTAGGGTTAACTGACCTTCCGTCATGTATATTTTGCTTTCTTCATCAGCTTGTATATACAGATCCAGTATTTGGCATGAACTCTGTGCTAACAAAATGCTTCATCTTTTGTACTTACTCAGGGTTTCCTTGGTAGCTCATGGTAGAGAATCAGCCTGCCATGCGGGAGAACTGGGTTCGATCCTTGGGTGGGGAAAATCCCCTGGAGAAGGGAATGGCTATCCACTCCAGTATTCCTGCCTGGAGATTTCCATGGATAGAGGAGCATGGAAGGTTACAGTCCATGGAGTTGCAAAGAATCAAACATGACTGAGCTACTAACACTCAAGAAATGAACAGATTCCTTATACATTAGTGTTACCCTGTTTGAATAGACAATTTGTAGATTTTTAAAAGGTTATAAACACGACTCCAATCATTTTGATTCAGTCTAGCATTCAAAGTGAAAATGTGGGAGAATTAAATCAAAATATGAACCAGAGTCTCTTTATCTTAGACGCATATATTTTATTTATTTGTCCCTTCATTAATATACTGTAATTTACTTTATTAAAAAAGTGTTATCATTAGTCTGTTGATGGACATCTAGGTTGCTTCCATGTCCTGGCTATTGTAAACAGTGCAGCGATGAACATTGGGAAGGGGAACACATGTATACCTATGGCGGATTCATGTCAATGTATGACAAAATCAACAAGATAATGTAAAGAAAAAAAATAATTAATTAAAAAAAATGTTACCACAAAATGAAAAAAAAAACTATACCTGCGGGATGATGGATATGTTAATTAGGTGATTATAATATTTCACCTCTATACATGTATATCAGAATATCATATTTGCACACTGGAAATATATATACATTTTATTTATTAATTTTAACATTATAAAGATAGAAAATTTTAACTTTTTAAAATATATAAATGAAATAAAATATAGCAAATTAAATTAAAAAGCAAAAAATTGCCTTCTCCAAGAACATCAATTTTACTTGCTATAGTACCTTTGGATCCTGTCTGTAAGTATATTTATTGTCATGCATAAATTTTGTTTTCTAGAGCAACACTTTATATTGTACTGTAGACATTTTTGGTCACATATTTTCCCCAAATTATATCATTTCCTTTACTTTTCACAATCCATAAGTGAATTTAAATAATATTAAAAGCATCTTTAGTTTCATCCGCATAGGGAAGCCTTAAAAAAACCATGATGCATCATATTTCCTACAATTCACTTTCCTAATTTGAAAATGCATCACATTATCCTTCTTAGCTAATAAAAGTTTCCTCTTTAGGTTTTTATTGAAAATACAGTGATACATGGCAATTAATAAAGTGACACATGATGCAATACAATTATTATGATATTAAATTAATACCTTGAATTTACTTCAGCAGAACAGATTTCAAGAAGCAAGATTTCTACAGCAAGACCGTCAGAATTATTATGTTTGTCAGATTGTGACATTTTATCACAGCATACAACTGAGGAGTATACATTGGGCTCTTTTTCTTTGGATATTCTTCAACTGATAGACCTAGTTTTTTGCAGATTTTTATTTCTTTCCCACTATAAAAAGTGCTGTAATAAACAGCTTTGTATTTATAATGTGATACACTACTGATTTTTGTTTATAAAATAGATGCATAAGGGTTCTTCCACATTCTAACTGTGTTGTTGGTAAATTACTTACCTATTTGCATAATAATTTAAAATAAAAATTAAAATGCTAATAAAAAGCACTGTGCTTTGTGATAGAGTGTGGAGCAATTCACTGTAAAGAGACACTGAGGAACATTTCAGGATGGTGGAAATTCTCTCTTACTGGGAGCAGTAGTAGCATGTTATCATTTTTCAAGGTCAGACATACATACTTCATATTTTTTATATTCTATTTTGTCTAAAATATACCTTATTAATGTCTTTAAAATGCAATATGACCTTTTCAATACTATTTTTACTTTTTTAGACAATTTTCTTGAATTTTTATATAATCCATATAGGCAAAGATTTAAAGGATATATAAAAGTATATTAAATATATATCTATGACTCATTCCATAAACTTCCAAACTGTATACATAGTTGGCAGTATTTCTCTATACTGATAATACTCTCATGACGATAAAACTTAATACCTTGAATTGGCTTCATCAGAACAGATTTCAAGAAGCAAGCTTTCTACAGCAAGACCCTCAGAATAATTATGTTTTTCAGATTGTGACACTTTGTCATTATTGGGCCAGGCATAACCTTTTCTCTTTTTTATTTATTTTTTC
Organism: Antilocapra americana; assembly: GCA_007570785.1. Classification (NCBI taxonomy): domain Eukaryota; kingdom Metazoa; phylum Chordata; class Mammalia; order Artiodactyla; family Antilocapridae; genus Antilocapra; species Antilocapra americana. Next base: position 380,668 of record ML663031.1, read on the forward strand.
TTACAAGTTGTTATGGGCAGAATTGTGTCCCACCAAAATTTATATGTTGAAGGCTCAATCCACAGTATCTCAGGATCTAACTGCATTCAGAGATAAGACTTTTGAAAGAAGTAATTAGTTAAAATAAGTCATTCAAGTGAGCCCTAATCCAATATCATAGGTGTCCTTATAAGAAGAGGCTAAATCACATAGAGAGACACCAGACACTTCGATGTACCTAAACCGAATGACAATCACATGAAGATACAGCAAGAAGGGGACCATCTATATGCAAGGCAATGAGAGAGGCCCCATAAGAAATCAAATTCGCTAACCTCATAGACTTTATTCATTTATTTATTTATCTTAAGATTTTTTGATATGTGCACTTATTTACTCAGTTGTATCTCTTTGTGACCCTTTTGACTGTAGCCCTCCAGGCTCCTGTCCGTGGGATAATTTAGGCAAGAATTCTGGAGTGGGTTGCCATTTTCCTCCTCCAGGAATCTTCTGACCCAGAGATTGGACTTGTGCTTTCTGTATTGGCAAGAGATTCCTTGCCTGCTGAGTCATCAGGGAAGCCCTTTTTGATACAGACTATCTTTATTGAATCTGTTTCAACATTGCTTCTATTTTATGTTTTGCTTTTTTTGGCCCATAGGCATGTGGGATCTTAACTCCCTGACCATGGATCAAACCCACTCCCACTGTGTGTGAAGTCTTACCCAGTGAACCACTATGGAAGCCCCTTGATCATGAGCTTTTAGACTCCAGAACTGAGAACACATACTTCTTTTATTTAAAGAAATCTGTTTTTGGTATTTTTGTGACAGCTACTCAAGCAAATTAATACATTTTTCATATTTATTTATTTACACCACGAGGTGGGCTTCCCAGTGGCTCACTTGTAAAGAACCCGCCTGTAATACAGGAGACACAAGTTTAATCCCTGGGTGGGAATATCTCCTGGAGAAGGAAGTGACAACCCAATCAAGTATTCTTTTTGGGGAAATCCCATAGACAGAGGAGCCTGGCAGGTTACAGTCCATGGGGTCACAAAAGAGTTGGACATGACTTAGTAACTAAACAACAAAACCTTACTAGATAACCATCTCAATGTATTTAATGTGAATCTCTTTTCATGTGTTCTTGCAAAATATATATGATTGTTCCATGTGCCTTTATCTACTTTACATAAATCATATTTTGCCATTTACTCCAACTTTCAGCTTTAAATCTAAGGCCTAAAGGGGAAAATGATATGACAAAAGAAAAAAAAAAGTGTTGTTGCAAAGAGAACTTAAGCCCCAAAGGTGATCATTTCTCTAGGGCATTTTTGTTTCTACATGATTCTTTTAGTCTTTAAATGCAGGAAAATACATATCTAAAATTTTAAATATTAAAAAAATTATGTGATAGGAAATTTATAGACATTATATAAAGGCTTTAGCTTCAAATACTGTGTTTGGTCCTTGCCTAGAATTTATCTTTTACATTTTTTCACCTGAAATACAATTATAAAGAATTGATTAAAATAATATATTTAATATAGAAGTTTTTTTGGAGGACATAGCCTCACTTTTAATATCCAATTTATTCCATTCTTGAAATAATAACTGTGCTAAATTGCATTCTTTGAAGTAAAAGTAGGAAACAAACAGAAACAGTGTCATATAAAAACAAAATGTGTAGATTAAATTTGTTTTTATTTCATTGTTAGTCCATTGGTTTCTAGCTCTTTGGTTTGTATTTTTGTGGTAATGAGTTGCTGAATGAAACAAAGTTACTTTGATAGATACACTTTAATCATACATCATGGAGTTGAACTCACTTCAATAATGTAGGTATACTGCCAACAAAAAAAAAAAGCAGAAGAAGAAGAAGACTGAAGAGATGTCTGGTTGAACTCTTAGGGGAGATCTTATTCAAGAGCAAATCCCAAATGGCATCTCCCCAAAGGATGTAAAAGACAATTTGTGGGTATTAGAATCACCTGTGTTTTAGTTAGGTTCTCAAAGGTTTATAGAGCCCCACCAACTCTCACTGACACAGCCAAGCAGAAATTTTCACTTAAGAGGCTGAAACAGATGTGTTTCAGAGGTGGGTAGAAAATATTTATCTTATTTTGGTATAATGGTCTTCAAAAAATTGAAATCTACACCTTACAGTGCACCTCTTCACTTTCATTTTGGAAGGCATCAGACATTATGTATGATCAAATAATGCAATACTTAATAAGGCTTATTTCCAAGATTTATAACATTTTTGGAGAAAACAAGTTATTAAAAACTATCTAGCTGTTTATATTTCAAACTTATAACTGATACCATTAGATATTATATACTTATACCACTACTGAAACAATGGATTTTTGCTTACTGAGATTATTTTTATCATAGTTTTATTTCTGCAATACTAACTAAAATGAAAAATTCATCTTTCACACACATATACAAAAAAGTTATGAAGGAAAACTGAATATAGAATTACCCAAACTTCAAATGATGATTCTTTTTGAGAATGCAATGATATACCACCAATTTTCTCAAGAAAATTTCCATTAACTCTGGTAATATATTCAATATAATAGAGGTGAATATATATAACCAATGCTGTAATAATATATATTTAGGTAAATCATCTATGTACAATAAAATTAATCTGATAACATTTTACTCAAGAAATTTTCAGAAAGAAGACTTCAGTTTGAAGAGACAGTGCATAAAGAGGATTAAGGCATTAAGAACTGCAGACCTGTAAATTTCTGGTTTGATAAGACAAGGCTTTCTGTAACATTCTCAAGGAGAATGTGAAAGCCAGGAAGAAAGAGAATGTTCATTTACTGGATGCTTTTAGTTCAAGTAACCCAAAATAAGATATTTGAAATAAATTTACTTTAAAAAGTGCTGGCCTTATAAATTGATAATAAAACAAATTTCTAAGTGCATTGGAGAAAATTATTATGCATATATTATTGCTCCTCCTTAGTCATAAGCATTGTTGCTAATTTAAAGATTATTCCCCTTTCTTTTAGCCTTCCTGTTACTCTTTAGTGCTCATAAGAAGACTGAAAATGCCAAGAGTATGATCAGGAATGACATTTTTCAATACTACAAGTTCAAATTTTGTAGCCTCATTTGAGGTTACATTCATTTGCAGTTGCTGGAAGCATGGGGCAATTGCTTCAAATGATGAACAATCTTTTTTTCAGATTATAAGTACCTCTCATCAATCTATATATTTGAAGAATCAATATGAATATGGCCACAAAAGACCAGAGAATCTAATAAAATCCAAATTCCCTACTTTGGCACATTATCTTCTGCCAGAAATGCTGTAACAGTGGTTAACTTATTCTTATAATTTTACCCCTCCCTTCCAATTTCTACCCCCTTCCAATCATATAATTTCTATCCTTTCCAATCATATAATCCATTATTTTTATAACAGCAAGAATAATCTTTTTTTTTTAATTTAAAGCTGACCTTATTATTCACCTACATTAAAACCTATCAGTTTTATAATTTACTAGGAAAAAAATTCAAATATTTATTGTGACCTAAATAATCTGATTTTACTGGTTTTATTTTCATATTTTCAATGTATCCTGGTGTAAGGTACTAAGATAAGAAAAATAATATGAACCTGATTATGGAATATATTGAAAATGAAGCTAAAGATATTTAAATTATTCTAAAAAGGAAAGCTTAGATTGCATGAATTAATAAATCAAAAAGCTGTGATACTGCCATTTGCCTACCAGTTAATCTGAGAATCATGACACAGCCACCATTAAGGATAACAGTCAGTAACTGTGTTAATGACCCAGGGAATTCTAGACCTAAAAAAGAAAAAGAGTGGGTGCTTAGGATGGCAAAGTATTACAGAAATTGCCAAATACTTCATTGTGGAATCTTGAATAAGAAAACTAGAGGATGAATGGAATGTTTGTGATAAAAAAATAGTTGTTTTTTGAAATGTAATTTTACAATTTAAGATAAAGTATATAACCAGTGAGGTATTAGATACAGAAATACAGGAGCTGATATAACTTGGAAGTCTTTGTTTGGGCTGATAGTTGATATGTTTGCCAAGGGAGCCAACAGAAAGACTGACAATTGCAGACAAAATATTAAGAATTGTAAACATGGAGAAAACAAGACAAAAAAAAAAGAGGCCTGGTCGGGACAGGGGGAACACAAGAGCAATATTCTGTAGCTCAGTGTCTGAGGACAAATAAAAGCTAGAATCTCAAAATAGAGGGTTGCCCACAGTGTAAAAGGATGCAGATTGATTGAGAAACATATTAGGAATTTTTCTTACAACTTTTAACAAATAAATTTGAAATAAATGAAAAAAAAAACATTGTATATTTATCAAGGTGGACATTTTCTTGAGTACCTGTAAGACTAATCACACCAAATGTGTCATTAGTGGGAAGCAGGGCAAAGGCTAGTAGAGTTTGGCCAAGAGAACGTGCTGGTCATAGCAAATATCCTCTTCCAACAACCCAAGAGAAGACTCTACATATGGACATCGACATTTGGTCAACACCAAAATCAGGTTGATTATATTCTTTGCAGCCAGAAATGGAGAAGATCTGTACAGGCAGCACAGAGAAGACTAGGTGCTGACTGTGGCTCAGTTCATGAACTCCTTATTGCCAAATTCAGATTTAAATTGAAGAAAGTAGGGAATACCACTAGACCATTCAGGTATGACCTAAATCAAATCCCTTTCCTGTTCCTAACGTAACACAAATTATGTTGCAGATATTATTTTTTTTCTTCTTCCAGTTGTTTAATTTACCTCTTCTCTCTATTTCCATATTTTCTACTTTGGCTCATTATCTTCTGTCAGAAATCCCATAACACTGCTTAGTTCATTCATTATTAAAATCTTACACCCTTATTCAATTTTCTACCCCTTCCAACATGAATTCTACCCCTTTCCAATCATATAATTCATAATCTTTGTAACTGCAAGATTATTTTTTTTATAAATGTAAAGCTGACCTTGTTACCCACCTACCCAAAAACCTATCAGTATTTTACAATTTACTTAGAAAAAAATCCAGATATTTATTGTGACCTACATTATATGATTTTACTAATACTCACCATTATTCAGTGACTCTGGCCTTAAAGGAAACACTAGCTTCTATTAAGTTCCCATGAAACAAACAAACAAAAACCAAAAAGATTTTTTATCTCAGGACAGGAAATACACTCTTAAAATCCTGAATATACTTATTAAATATACCTGGAATTCTGGGATATTCTTCCTGTAATTTATTCAGTTCTTGATTACTTCTCATTCTTTAGGTTTTAGTTGAAATTTCACACTCAGAAAGGAATTCTCTTAACATCTAAGAAGTAATTCTCCCAGGTTATATTGATACATCATTTGTGTGTAATTTGCTTATTATACTTAACAACAATCTACAGTTATCTTGTTTATGTGCTTTATTCTAGCCCTTTGTTTCTTTCTCATTATTGGAATAGTAGGTCCAGAGTTAAGGAGCAAATAAAGAAACTGAAACTTTAATGTCCCTTGGAACAAGTAGGAAACAAATAAGATTATATTGTTGTTGTTCACAAAGGAGAAAAGGAAAGATATACCCATTTGAATTCAGAATTCCAAAGAATAGCAAGGAGAGATAAGAAAGGCTTACTCGGCAATCAGTGCAAAAAAAATAGAGGAAAACAATAGAATAGGAAAGATGAGAGATCTTGTCAAGAAAATTAGATATACCAAAGCAAAATTTCATGCAAAGATGGGCTCAATAAAGGGCAGAAAGAGATGAAGAAGAGGTGGCAAGAATACACAGAATAACTGTAAAAAAAAGATCTTCACTACCCAGATAATCATGATGGTGTGATCATTCACCTAGAGCCAGATATCCTGGAATGTGAAGTCAAGTAGCCCTTAGAAAGCATTGCTACGAACAAAGCTAGTGGAGGTGATGGAATCCCAGGTGAGCTATTTCAAATCCTAAAAGATGATGCTGTGAAAGTGCTGCACTCAATATAACAGAAAATTTGGAAAACTCAGCAATGGCCACAGGACTGGAAAAGCTCAGTTTTCATTCCAAACCCAAATAAATGCAATACCAAAGAATGCTCAAACTACTTCACAATTGCACTCATCTCACTAGTAAAGTGATGTTCAAAATTCTCCAAGCCAGGCTTCAGCAATATGTGAACCGCAAACTTCCAGATGTTCAAGCTGGTTTTATAAAAGGCAGAGGAACCAGAGATGAAATTACCAACATCTGCTGGATCATCAAAAAAGGAAGAGAATTCCAGAACAAACATCTATTTCTGCTTCATTGACTATGCCAAAGCCTTTGACTTTATGGATCACAATAAACTGGAAGATTCTGAAAGAGATGGGAATACCAGACCACCTTACCTGCCTCTTGAGGAATCTGTATGCAGGTCAGGAAGCAGCAGTTAGAACTGAACACGGAACAACAGACTGGGTATTAGGTAAAGGAGCACGTTAAGGCTGTGTATTGTCATCATGCTTATTTAAATTATATGCAGAGTACATCAGGATAAACGCTGGGCTGGAAGAAGCCCAAGCTGGAATCAAGATTGCTGGGAGAAATATAAGTAACCTCAGATATTCAGATGACACCACCCTTATAGAAGAAAGATAAGAAAAACTAAAGAGCTTCTTGATGAAAGTGAAAGAGGAGAGTGAAAAAGTTGGTTTAAAGCTCAACATTCAGAAAACTAAGATCATGGCATCTGGTCCCATCACTTCATGGGTAGTAGATGGGGAAACAGTGGAAACAGTGGCAGACTTTATTTTGGGGGGCTCTAAAATCACTGTAGATGGTGATTGCAGCCATTAAATTAAAAGACACTTACACCTTGGAAGAAAAGTTATGACCATCTGAGACAGTATATTAAAAAGCAGAGACATTACTTTGCCCACAAAGGTCCATCTAGTCAAGGCTGTGGTTTTTTCAGTAGACATGTATGGATGTGAGATTTGGAGTATAAAAAAAGCTGAGTGCTGAACTGATGTTTTTGAAGTGTGTTGTTGGAGAAGACTCTTGAGATTCCCTTGGTCTGCAAGGAGATCCAACTAGTCCATCCTAAAGGAAATCAGTCCTGAGTGTCCCTTGAAAGGACTGATATTGAAGCAAAAACTCCAATATTTTGGCTACCTGATATGAAAAGCTGACTCATTTGAAAAGACCCTGATGCTGGGAAAAAATGAAGGCAGGATGAGAAGGGGATGACAGAGGATGAGGTGGTTGGATGACATCACCAACTCAATGGAGATGAGTTTGGGTAATCCCCCGGGACTTGGTGATGGACGGGGAGGCCTGGCCTGCTGCAGTTCATGATGTTGCAAAGTATCAGACAGGACTTAGCGACTGATCTGAACTGTTGTTGTGCAGTCCCTAGGTTGTGTCCAGCTCTTTGTGACCCCATGAATCACAGCATGCCAGGCTTCCCTCTCCTTCAGTATCTCCCAGAATTTGCTTAAACTCACATCCATGGAGTTAGTGATGCCATCCAACTATCTAATCCTCTGTCACCCCCTCCCCTCCTTCCTTCAGGCTTTCTCAGTATCAGGTTCTTTACCAATGAGTCAGCTCTTCGTATCAGGTGGCCAAAGTATTGGAGCTTCAGCATCAGCCCTTCCAATGAATATTCAGAGCTGATTTCCTTTAAGATTAACTGGTTTGATCTCCTTGCTGTCCCAGTGACTCTTACAAGTCTTCTCCAGCACCACAGTTTGAAAGTGTCAATTTTTGGACACTCAGCCTTCTAGTATGACTCAAAGTAATTAAGAGGAAGAATGATTTGGAGTCAGAAGTGACTAATATCAAATACTCATAATTATTTGGTGTTATTACCACTTTATTTCTTCAATTGTTTTTATATCACTGCTTCATTTTTTATTTCAATGCAGAATTTTTAAAAAATCTTCCTTAGGAAAAGAGATATCAATAACTCTGGTCTTTTACTGGTCAGGCATTTATGATATATATCTTTTAAAAGTCACTTAACAGGGTTATGATTGACATTAATGAGCTGTGCATAGCTAATGTATACAATTTGATGAATTTGAAGAATAATACATATTAGTGATACAGTTACCAAAAATCTATGCTATATATATATATATATATATATATATATATATATTCACTATGCCCAAAGGTATTGTCCCACCCATTTTCTTATTATGATTATTTTATACATATACATAATTTTTTGTTAAAAGGTAGATCTTAAATATAAGATTTAATAAATTTAATGCAATGTAATTTTCAGAGAAACCTTATGAAAATAAAATGTTTAGCATTATTACAGTAATAAAAATTATTAAAAGTGTAAAAATGACAAATTTGCAATTTTAGTCTACATTGAATAAATGTTAATACAAGGATGGAAAAAAGAAAAGAAGGCAGAATAGTGATTGGATCAGTGGTACAGTGGTGAAGAATATACCTGCCAATGCAGGAGATGTTAGTTTGATCTGTGGGTGAGGAAGATCCTCTGGAGGATCTAGAATACTAGAATACTCTAGTATTCTTGCCTGGAAAATCACAGGGACAGAGGAGCCTGACAATCTACAGTCCACGGGGTCACAAAAAAAGAGTTGGACATGATTTAACAATTAAATAATATTTAAAAACGACTAGATCATGCATGATTCAGAAGAAGCAAATATTTTCAAATTAGAGATCACAAGGAACATTGAATTATTTGGAAGCATATGCTTACTCAAGAGTTTCTCACACTCAGTGCAGAAACTGACACCATGATATGAATCGTGGTTTTAAATATTTTCAAGCTAATAAGATATTCATAACTTGATAAAATTCAATGGACTGGATCTTCAAAATATTCATAATGTTGGATCATCTATTTAATTTGCCACACTTGAGTATTATCTTTAATAGATGATTTCAAATTTTATTTAATAGACCTAGAAACATGAGTTCAATAAATGCTTTGAGGAAATCTCATCCAAGGGATGCTTTTGCCATCTAGTGACAGTCCTAGAAAATAATTCCTTAATTTCTAACCAAGTCTCTTTTTCTTCCATATAGATGCCTTTCCAAACTCATACATGGCTAATGGAAATTTCACCCAAGTCACTGAGTTTATTCTTACAGGAGTCTCAGAACGTCCAGACCTCCAGATCCCACTCTTCTTTGTCTTTCTGGTCATCTATGGATTGACTGTGACAGGGAACCTAAGCATCATCACCCTCACCAGTATAGACTCTCGACTTCAGACCCCCATGTATTTCTTCCTCAGGCACTTGGCTATCATCAATCTTGGCAATTCAACTGTCATTGCCCCTAAAATGCTGATCAATTTTTTAGTAAAAAAGCATACCACCTCCTTCTATGAATGTGCCACCCAACTAGGAGGGTTCTTGGTTTTCATTGTAGCTGAAATTTTCATTTTAGCTGTGATGGCCTATGACCGCTATGTGGCCATTTGTAACCCCCTGGTTTACATGGTGGTGGTATCTCGACAGGTCTGCTTTCTGCTAGTTTCCCTCACATACCTCTATAGCTTTTCCACAGCTGTTACAGTTTCATGTTGTGTATTTTCTGTGTCTTATTGTTCTTGCAATATAATCAATCATTTTTACTGTGATACTGTCCCCCTGTTAGCCTTGTCCTGCTCTGATACTTCATTACCAGAAATAGTAGTATTCATATCTGGGTCTACAAACTTAATGTTTTCCATAACTGTAGTTGTAGCATCTTATTTCAACATCATTTTGTCCATTCTAAGGATTAGTCCATCAGAAGGAAGGAAAAGAGCCTTCTCCACATGTGCTTCACATATGACAGCTGTGTCAGTCTTCTATGGAACTCTGCTTTTCATGTATTTGCAGCCTCGAAATAACCATTCACTGGATACTGACAAAATGGCCTCCGTGTTCTATACACTGGTGATTCCCATGCTGAACCCCATGATCTACAGCCTGAGGAATGAGGATGTGAAGGCTGCCTTGAGGAGACTGCTGACAAATTAGTAATGTAGTGTTAGAACTGTATAGGTCACTGAGAGATGGTTCAGATAGGCTGCCACTGGGTGGAATATAGTCTGAACAATATTAGAAGCTAAAGAAATTGTTGATTTCCCCATTTTGCAACTTCTGTTTTGAGAAAAGGTCCTAGTACACATTTTTCAAGCAGAAATTTTGAATACAAGCCCTTTTTTGCTAATCTAAAAAGTGAAAAATTTGAGACAACAGCTCCAGAAATTTTGGGGATGAATTGGAAAAACAGCTAGGGAAAGCCAGATTCGTATTATTTGTACAAAATCTGTGCAATTCACTGGTCTCGAGGAATATAGGTGCGGAGAATTCAGTATCCCAGGAAAGACTGTGTGTGTGTGTGTGTGTGTGTGTGTGTGTGTGTGCTCAGTCATGTCTGACACTTTGAGGCCCCATGGACTGTAGCCCACCAGGCTCCTCTGTCCACTGAATTTTCCAGGCAAGAATATTCAAATAGGTTGCCATTTCTTCCTCCAGGAGATATTCCTGACCCAGGGATAAAACCAGCATCTCCTGTGTCTCCTACAGGTAGATTCCTTACCACTGAACCACCTGGGAAGCCCAGACAAGGCTAAAAATATAAGGAAGTATTTATGTAACCACTCATGAGACAGAGTTTGTAGTTTGCAACAAACTTTGTTAATTTTTTTCTAAAATAAAAAATGAAAAGAACAAATAAAATCAACTTTCTTAAGATTATAACAATATTTAGAAGTCTTCACAGTATGATGTCCCTATGTCCAATATAGATTCCAAGTCCCCTGGACAGCAATGTTTTCAAGAAAATTAGTGTAATCCTTGAAGTGACAACAGAAAGTGATTCAGTGTTCTCCTGTTCCCTTCTCAGTCTTCAGTGCTAGTCTGTGTACCTTAGCTTGGGATTTTTTCAGCTTTATGTCCTCTCCTACCCACTTCATCTTTTTCATTCCAATCTGTTTTGTATACATGGAACTCTTTGCTGGGAGAGACTGTTCTGCCCTCTTCAGTGGTAGAAAAACTCTTCTTTGTAAAACTGCAAGATTATGGGTCAAAGTGCTAAACAGAAAAATCAAAAAATAAAACTTCTTTCTAAATTCCATATATATGTGTTAATATACCGTATTGTTGTTTTTGCTTCTGGCTTACTTCACTCTGGATAATGGGCTCCAGTTTCGTCCATCTGAGTAGAATTGCTTCAAATGAATTTTTTAATGCTGAGTAATATTCCATTGTGTATATGTACTATGGAATTTAGAAAGACAGTAATGAGAACCCAACATGGGAGACAACAAAAGGAACGCAGATGTATAGAATAGACTTGTGGACTTTGTGGATGAGGGTAAGGGTGGGATGATATGGGAGAAGGGCATTGAAGCATGTTAATTGTCATGTGTCTAATCAATCGCCAGCCCAGGATTGATGCTCGGGACTGGTGCAGCGAGATTTCCCGGGGGGGAGGGAGGAGGGAGGGGGGACCCGGAGGGGAAGCATATGTAAACCCATGGTGATATCATGACAATGTATGGCAAAAACAATAATAAAAAAATAAATAAATAAATAAAAAATAAATAAAAATAAATAAAACTTCTCAAATAAAATTTGAAAAAGTAATTTTATCTACCACACATAAAAATTCTAAAAATCAATGAGAAAAAAATCTGGAACAAAATTTAGACATTTAAGATGGAGATATATGAGTGAACAAGTATATAGAAAAGTGTCCAGTATTATTAATCATCAAGTAAATGAAAATCAAACTCACAATATAATTTTTTTATCCCAGTTTCAATTTATAATTTTTTTTATTTAAACTTCAAATATTGGCAAGTATGTGGGGAAAGTATGAATTCTTATACATGGTTTTAGGTAATGAAAATGCCAACAGTTAGTTTAGAAATCTGCAATTTGTTATAAAGTTAAATATATAGTTAGCTATGTTCTAGTAATTTCCTATATAGATCTATTTTTAGGGAAATTAATACATCTATACTCATGCATGCTAAATCACTTTAGTTGCACTCAACTCTTTGCAACACTATGGACTCCTCTGTGCATGGAATTCACCAGGGAAGAAAACTGGAGTGGGTTGCCATGCCCTCTTCCAGAGGATCTTTCCAACCCAGGGATGGAAATTGCATCTCATCTCTTATGTCTCCTCCATTGGAAGGCTGGTTCTTGACCCCCTGGGAAGCCCCATGTGCATGCACATATACAGTTACATAAGAGTGTTAACAAGCCAAAATTCAAATAACCCATCAATAAGAGGATGGTTAAAGATAGGATATATGCATGCAATCACTTATTATGTATCTGTATAAATGCAGCACAGATACATTTTAATATCACTATGCTGAGTGAAAGACTGCTTTTTTGAGACTGTTTATGTGTGATTCCACTTATATGAAATTCAGAAACAAGGAAAATAAGCTTATAGCAGCAGTAAGTAAGTTGAAGGACGTTGTTCAACATTATAATGGGAGTAGCCTAGGGTGTAGGGATATTTGGGGGGCATTTAAAATATCAGGGACCATTTTTGGTGTTGATAATATTCTATATCTCGATTTAGGTATTAGGAACAAATGGCACACTTACTAAAGCATATACATTTTTACATTTTAGATGCCCTCAATATGAATTCCCCTCAATTCTACACGAGGAAGTAATAGAGGAAGAGAGCATGGGTAAATGTCATGAGAGGGAATATATTATCTTCTGTTATATTTTAATGTCTATGAAGTTGTGCTGAACATCATGCAAGAATGATGAGAAAGCTCAGAAAACACTATGCTAGACTATAATTACTCTAATACATTGCACTGCAAGAATTATGTGTTTGTCATATTAAAGGTCAATGTATGTATATTACTCAAAAATGAGGTTTTACTTTCAAATCTTCTAGTCACCATTACATGTTTTTGATCAAATGATATAGTTTGTCCTAGCTTGGAGTCCTCTGGAGGTGAGAATAGTAATATCTATATCATATAGGTCAAATGATATATTTTTAACCCAGGGCCTACTACTTATTTTACTGGAAAAATAAATTAAAACAAACAACAAACAAACAACTCTATGCAGTGATGATGATTCATTTACAATTTTATCATGACTTTTCAAACTGTTCCAGTTTTGCTGAAATAGAACTCATACAGTAATGCTTTTACTGTTATTTAAATCACTGACCCTGTGAGTAAATACTTTATGGCACGTAGGTCTCCATGGAACTCTACAGATCATTTATGCAGCTTGCTTCCTTCCCTTAAATTATTCCTTACAATTTTTCCACTAGAGAATTTGCAAAATGTCCTGGAGAATTAGCAGGCACCATGGGCAATTTCTTTTTTAAATCTCTCAGATGATTGAAATTCAATATTACTTCCTCAGGAACATTACAAAGAAAGAGGAAAAGCACATATACTCCCTACCCAAAGAAATATCAGGAGAACATAAGAACAGAAAATCCAGTTCTTCATAATGGTGAGCATATTAAAAAATGTTGATTTTGATAACAACTCTGCTCTTGATAATTTCCCTTGATTCTTAGATTCTGACTAAGGACACTTTGATGGTCACTGACTGCTTATTCTTTAAACAACAAAAATATCATTATTTCCTTTGCTAACCGGTTTCCCAGGAATAGGATGATAGTTTTAAAGGCATTGATCCAAGAAGGTTTTATCCCAGGGATTCAAGAATTCTTCAATATCCGGAAATCAATCAATGTAATACACCACATTAACAAATTTAAAAATAAAAACCACATGATTATCTCAATATATGCAGAGAAAGCCTTTGACAAAATTCAGCATCCATTTGTGATTAAAAAAAAGCCTCCAGAAAGCAGGGACATACCTCAACATAATAAAAGCTATATATGACAAACACACAGCAAACATTATCCTCAATGGTGAAAAATTGAAAGCATTTCCCCTAAAGTCAGGAAAAAGACAAGGGTGCCCACTCTCATCACTACTATTCAACACAGTTTTGGAAGTCTTGGTCACAGCAATAAAAGCAGAAAAATAAATAAAAGGAATCCAGATTGGAAAAGAAGAAGTAACACTCTCACTATTTGCAGATGACATGATCCTCTACATAGAAAACCCTAAAGACTCCAGCAGAAAATTACTAGAGCTAATCAGTGAATATAGTAAAGTTGCATGATATAAAATCAAAATCACTTGCATTCCTATACACTAACAATGAGAAAACAGAAAGAGAAATTAAGGGAACAATTCCATTCACCATCGAAACAAAAAGAATAAAATACTTAGGAGTATATCTACCTAAAGAAACAAAAGACTTATATATAGAAAACTATAAAACACTGATGAAAGAAATCAAAGAGGACACAAATAGATGGAAAAATATACCGTGTTCATGAATCAGAAAAATCAATATAGTGGAAATGAATATACTACCCAGAGTAGTCTATAGATTCAGTGCAATTCCTATCAAGCTACCAGAGGTCTTTTTCAGAAAACTAGAACAAATAATCTCACAATTTGTATGGAAATACAAAAATCTCAAATAGCCAAAGCAATATTGAGGAACAAGAATGGAACTGGAGGAATCAACCTACCTGACTTTAGGCTCTACTACAAAGCCACAGTCATCAAGACAGCATGGTACTAGCACAAAGACAATAATATAGATCAATGGAACAGAATAGAAAGCCCAGTGATAAATCCACGCATCTATGGACACCTTATCTTTGACAAAGGAGGCAAGAATATACAAGGGAGAAAAGACAATCTCTTTAACAAGTGGTGCTGGGAAAACTGGTCAAACACTTGTAAAAGAATGAAACTAGAACACTTTCTAACACTATACACAAAAATAAGCTCAAAGTGGATTAAAGATCTAAACATAAGACCAGAAACTATAAAACTCCTAGAGGAAAACATAGGCAAAACACTCTCCTACATAAACCAAAGCAAAGATCCTCTATGACGCACCTCCTAGAATATTGGAAATAAAAGCAAAAATAAATAAATGGGACCTAATTAAAAATTAAAAGCTTCTGCACAACAAAGGAAACTAAAAGCAAAGTGAAAAGGCAGCCTTCATAATGGGAGAAAATAATACCAAATGAAGCAATGGACAAACAATTAATTTCATAAATACACAAGAAGCTCCTGCAGCTCAATTCCAGAAAAATAAACGACCCACTCAAAAAGTGGGCCAAAGAACTAAACAGACAGTTCTCTAAAGAAGACATACAGATGACTAACAAACACAGGAAAAGATGCTCAACATCACTTATTATTCAGAGAAATGTAAATCAAAACCACAATGAGGTACCATTTCAAACCAGTCAGAATGGCTGCCATCCAAAAGTCTACAAGTGATAAATGCTGGAGAGGATGTGGAGAAAAGGGAACCCTCTTATTTTGGTGAGAATGCAAAATAGTACAGCCGCTATGGAGAACAGTGTGGAGATTCCTTAAAAAACTGAAAATAGAACTGCCATATGACCCAGCAATCCCACTGCTGGGCATACACACCAAGGAAAGCAGAATTGAAAGAGACACGTGTACCCCAATGTTCATCACCACATTGTTTACAATAGCCAGGACATGGAAGCAACCTAGATGTCCATCAGCAGATGAATGGATGAGGAAGCTGTGGTACATATTCACAATGGAATATTACCCAGCCATTAAAAAGAGTACATTTGAATCAGTTCTAATGTGGTGTATGAAATTGGAGTCTATTATACAGAGTGAAATAAGCCAGAAGGAAAAATAACAATACAGTATACCAATGCATATATATGGAATTTAGAAAGATGGTGACGATAACCCTGTATGCGAGACAGCAAAAGAGACACAGATGTATAGAACAGTATTTTGGACTCTAGCGGAGAGGGCAAGGGTGGGATGATATGGGAGAATGGCACTGAAACATATAAATTATCATATGTGAAATGAATCGTCAGCCCAAGTTGGATGCATGATATAGGGTGCTTAGGGCTGGTGCAGCCAGTATCACACTTCATTTTTAACAAAACGTAAAATGGGTTTTATGTCCAAATATCAGAAGTTTATATTTTGAAAGGACTGAAAAGCAATTGAAAGGAAACAAAATCAGGAACATAAGGGAAATTTGGATACATTTTCTTTTTCACGAAGTGTTGATTTACAATATTACACTAGTTTTAGGTGTAGTTGAATACTACATATGTGAAATCAAAAAAATAAATAAATAAATAAATGCACAAAACAAACTAATGACTATAACAAAACAGAAGCAGATTCATAGGAAGGAAGAGAAGACTAGTGATTACCTGTGGGCAAGGGAAGAGGAGAGAGAGAAGATAGGGGTAGAGAAAGAGGCACAATCCACTATGTGCAAAATTACTGGAAAATTGGCAGAGAGGACACATATGTAATGAATGTTTTCAGATATCTGATGATTGGCAGCACAGTGTTGTGATGTGAGTAAAGGGGAACAGTTAACTGTCCTTCACATTGGATGATGGTGGGCATAAAGAGAGCACAGTATTCAGGTAAAGATGAAGACAAAAAGTCAGACCAGACGGGCCAAGGTGCCTAGGGTATGTGTGCTGGGAACTGGAATGGAGACATCTATGCAGACACAGTGACTACCCAGCAGCCTGAATTCTGCTTGAGAGGTCCAGTGACTTCTGAACCATACTTATTAAGGTGAGATTCCCTAAGGTCAGGTCAAGAATAGCTACCAGGGAGTGAGAAATGGCTGGAGTCTGGATGGTGAAATTTCTTCACACATGATTGAAACACATCACAATTCTGTCAAATTCTAGTGAGGAATCTCACTGACTGTCTAGGGCTCTGTCCAACTCAAACCTGAGCCATGGGGGGAGGTCAGGGAGAAGGATGAAGTACCCCAGACAAAGCTCAAAATATGAACTAACATTTATATAATCTGCCACGAAGCAGAGTTTGCAGTTTGACACAAACTCTGTTAATTTCCTTCAAAAATAAGTAACTAAAAGAGCAAATAAAATCAGCCCTCTTAAGAAGA
This sequence comes from Antilocapra americana, assembly GCA_007570785.1. NCBI lineage: Eukaryota > Metazoa > Chordata > Mammalia > Artiodactyla > Antilocapridae > Antilocapra > Antilocapra americana. The sequence continues at coordinate 397,684 of ML663031.1, forward strand.
ATATAGCAATATTTAAATATCGTCTCTGCATCATATCATAATTTCCAGGTTAAACTCCAAAGTTCTCTAACACAGCACAATCCTTGAAGTGATAACAGAGAGTGGTTCCAAGTTTTCTCTCTCCCTTCTCAGTCTTCAGAATGTTAGTCTGTATACCTTGAGATGGGACTTTATCAGATTTATGGCCTCTCCAACCCACTCCATTTCCTGCATCCCAATCTGTTCTGTACATGAGAAGCCGTCAGAGGGGAGAAGATTTTCTGCCCTCCATACTGGTATACAATTCTGCTTTGTATCACTGCAGGATCTTGAGCCAAAGAACTAAACAGAGACATCAAAATAATAAAACCTCTGTGTGTTTATTGGCCATCTGGGATGTCTTCTTTGGACACATATCTGTTTAGATCTTCTGCTCCTTTTCTTGATTAGGTTGTTCGTTTTCCTAATATTGAGCTACACTAGCTGCGTACATATTTTGGAGATTAATACTTTGTCAGTTGTTTCCTTTGCAACTATTTTGTCCCATTCTGAGGATTGTCTTTTAATCTTATTTATTGCTTTCCTTGCTGTGCAAAAACTTTTAAGTTTAATTAGGTTCCATTTTTTTTTGTTTGTTTGTTTTTATTTCCATTGCTCTAGTAAGTGGGTCAAAGAGTATCTTGTTGTAACTTATGTCAAAGAGAGTTCTGTCTATATTTCCTTTCTGAATTTTATAGTTTCTGGTCTTACATTTAGTCTTTGGGTTTTTGTTTGTTTGTTTGTTTTGTTTTAATTCACTTTGAGTTTATTTTTGTGTATGGTGTTAAGAACTGTTCTAATTTCATTCTTTTAGGCATGATTGTCCAAGTTTCCCAGTACCATGTATTGAAGAAACTATCTTTTCTCCATTGTATATCACTGCTTTCTTTGTCAAAGATGAGGTGGCCATAGGTGTGTGGGTCTATCTCTGGACTTTCTATCTTATCCCATTGGTCTATATTTCTGTTTTTGTCCCAACCCAAAAAATGGGCAGAAGACCTAAACAGACATTTCTTAAAAGAAGACATACAGATGACTAATAAACATGGAAAAATGCTTAGCATTTCTTATTGCTAGAGAAATGTAAACTGAAACCACAATGAGGTATCACCTCACACAGGTCACAATGGCCATCATCAAAAAGTCTACAAACAATAAATACTGGAGAGAATGTGGGAGAAAAGGGAACACTATTGCACCATTGGTGGGAATGTAAATTGATACAGTCACCATGGAGAACAGTATGGAGATTCCTTAAAAAACTAGTCATAAAACTACTATATGACCCAGCAATCCCACTATTGAACATATACCCTGAGAAAGCCATAGCTGAAAAAGACATGTACCCCAATGCTCATAGCAGCACTATTTACAATAACTAGGACTTTGAAGCAACCTAGGTGTCCACTGATAGATGAATGGATGAAGAAAATGTCATATACAACATTTTGTATACAAAATATTGTATACAAATATACAATGGAATATTACTCAGCCACCAAAAAAAGAATAAATTTGAGTCCATTCTAAGGAGGTGGATGAAATTAGATCCTGTTATATAGAGTGAAGTAATTCATAAAGAGAAAACAAAATATTGCATATTAGCGTGCACACACACACACACACACACACACAAACATATATATATATGTAGAGAGAGAGAATCTAGAAAAGAATGGTATCCATGAACCTATTTGCGGAAAAGGAATGGAAACTCAGATGTAGAGAATGGACTTGTGGATACAGTGGAGGAAAGAGAACAGGGTGAATGGAGAAAGCAGCACTGCCATACGTTCACTGCCATATGTAAAACAGATAGCTGGTGAGAAGTTGCTACATAACACAGGGACCAAGACTGGCACTCTGTCATGACCTAGAGGGGTGGAATAGGGGAGGGGAGGGAAACTTCAGCGGGATGTGATATATGTATAATTATGGCTGATTTGCATTGCTATATGACAGAAAACAACAAAGCACTGTAAAGCAAACATCCCTCAATATGAAATAAATTAAGAAAATTTCTAGAAGAAAATCTCCAAAAGCAGTTTCATCTAACACACTTATAAAAAGTCCAAAAAATCAATAAAATATTGATTAAAATGGACAAAATTTAGACACTAAAATGTATATACATGAATGACCAGCAAGTACATTGACAAATGTCCAATATCATTATTCACCAAGTAGATGAAAATTAAACTCACAATGAGATTATTTATCCCTATTTCCATTTATAAAGTATTTTAAAAAATCCTATCCAATGATGATGATGATGTGTTTACAATTTTGTCATAACTTCTGGAACTGTTTTAGTTTTACTATGAGAAAGCATATCCATCTTTGTCATTGTTACTGTAATAACTGTCTTAAAGTAAGTGTCTCCCTGGGACTGTACAGATAATTTATACTGTTTTCTTCATTTACTGAAATCGTTCCTTACACTTTTTCACTAGAAAATATTCAGGATATCCTAGGTAATTTGATGGCATCACAAGCAATCAAAAAAAAACCCTCTCATATAATTTGGGCAGAATCATCTGGATAAATTTCATACTACTTCCTCAGGGAACATCACAAGGAGCAAGGGAACATATAAATTGTCCCTACCCAAAAACAAGTTAGAGTAATTTAAGAGCAGAAAATTGAATTCTTCATTAAAGGTGAGTAAATAAAAATTGTAGATACTGATTAACACCACGATGTTGGTAATTTCACTTAATTCTTAACTATGGATACTCTTTCAGTCACTGACAGTTTATTCTTTACATCACAAACTTTTCATTATCTCTTTTGTTAACTGGTTTCCCTGGAAGAGCTTGGCAGTATCAGGACATTAAATCCTATGAATTGACTAGAAGTCATGTATCCATTTGGTTTGTGAAAATTAGAAGTGGTATTTGTATATTGCAAGTGCAGAAGTAATTAGGGATATCTGAAAATCATCAGAAAATTAATCTATTAGAATTAGTAAAGTTAAGATTTCCAGATAAAATGCAGGATATTCAGTTGAATTTAAATTTCAGATAAATAATAAATATGTTTTAATATCTGGCTCATGTATTTTTTCTATAAATATACCCAGCACAGGTCTTCCCTGGTGGATCAGTGGTAAAGAATTCCTCTGCCAATGCAGAAGACTTAGATTCTATCCTTGGTCCAGGAAGATCCCCTGGAGAAGGAAATGGCAACCCACTCCAGTATTCTCTTCTGGAAAATCCCATGGATGGAAGAGCTTGGTGGTCTACAGTCCATGGGGTTGCCAGAAGTTGAATGTGGCTTATCAATTGAACAACAACAAAAACACATGCCTAATGCAATCTTTTTTTTTAATTTTCTTTATTTTATTGTGTTGGTTTTGCCATACACTGACATGAATCTGCCATGGGTATACATATGTTCCCCTTCCAGAACCCCCCTCCCTCCTCCCTCCCGATTCCCTCTGCAATCTTAGAAAAATATTTTAAGATATGTATTACTCATGAATATTTTATAAACTGAACAAGTTTACTATATTATTCCTTATATATGTGAATAAACTTCCATGCTTAAATTGAGATACGTTTTAGTTGTTTTCCCTACTGATTGCTTATGCTTGGTTTGTTCATTTGTTTGTTTCTTTTCAGACAAATATTTACAAACTGAGTGAATACACTGGCAAATAAACAGAATGACATTTGTAAGTATTATGGAGAAAGTTATGAACCTCAAATAATTCCTCACTATTATCATCAAGTCTGAAGATTGAAAAGTCAGTCATCCCATTGCATAATTTTGTACTCTGTGGTTTAACTTCTATTTATCATTTGCCTTTAAAAAGATGTCACACTTAAAATACAAGGAAATTGTCCAGTGAATTTGTTGTATCTGTATATGTGTAATACCATTATTCATACTATCACTGTAAACAGAAAATGCTATTTTCTTATTATTTCTTAAATGCTATTTTGGATAGTATTAGAAAATGCTATTTCTTAAAGAAAATGAAAGAGAGTAGCTTCTAACCTGACAATCAAAATTGATATTGTGGGATTTCCTTGGCAGTCCAGTGATTGAGACGCCACACTCAATCACTGATGAACTAATATTGTTTCATGTCAAACCATGTGATGTGACAGGCAAAAGTAGCAACAAGGATAAAGAGGGCAGGTACCAACATGAATATGGTAAGACAAGATATCAAAAGAGAATGAGGAGAACACAGAATGCATGAAGACATTAAGGTATAATGTGCACTATGTTATATTGATGAAAGGGAAAGAGGAGAGTGAAAAAGTTGACTTAGAACTCAACATTCAGAAAACTAAGATCATGGCATCTGGTCCCATTACTTCATGGCAAAGAGATGGGGAAACAGTGGCAGGCTTTATTTTGGGGGGGAGCTCCAAAATCACTGCAGATGGTGACTGGTGACTACAGACATGAAATTAAAAGACATTTACTCTTGGAAGGAAAGTTATGACCAACCTAGACAGGGTATTAAAAAGCAGAGACATTTCTTTGCCAACAAAGGTCCATCTAGTCAAGGCTATGGTTTTTCCAGTAGTCATGTACGGATGTGAGAGTTGGACTATAAAGAAAGCTGAGAGCTGAAAAATTGATGCTTTTGAACTGTGGTGTTGGAAAAGACTCTTGAGAGTCCCTTGGACTGCAAGGAAATGCAACCAGTCCATCCTAAAGGAAATCAGTCCTGAACATTCACTGAAAGGACTGATGCTGAAGCTGAAACTCCAATATTTTGGCCACCTGATGTGAAGAGCTGACTCATTTGAAAAGACCCTGATCCTGAGAAAGTTTGAAGGCAGAAGGAGAAGGGGATGACAGAGGATGAGACAGTTGGATGGCATCATTGACTCAATGGACACGGATTTGAGTAAACTCCACGAGTTGTTGATGGACAGAGAGGCCTGGTGCTGCAGTCCATGGGGTTACAAGGAATCAGACACAACTGAGCAACTGAACTGAGCTGAGCTGATGTTATATGTATTCACAACCTACAGGGGAAACATTCTGTATGTTCAGAGCCTAAAACTTCTTAGGAGAAGGAAATGGCAACCCACTCCAGTATTCTTGTCTGGAGAATCCCATAGACAGAGGCACCGGGTGGGCTATAGCCCATGGGGTTGTAAAGAGTTGGACAAGGCTGAGGGACTAACACATACAAACGTTTTTAAGGAACAAATATAATTAGAAAGATGTAATAGAAGAGAAACATACTACAAGGACATGTAGTATGACACAAGAAGCCTGTGTGGTAGTGACTTGAGCATATTAACCATTTGTCAGTCAGTAGCTAAGTCATGTCAGACTCTTTTTGACCTCATGCACTGCAGCATGCCAAGTTTTCTTGTCCTTCACAATCTCCCGGATTTCACTCAAACTCATGTTCATTGAGTCAGTGATGCTTATCCAACAATCTCATCCTCTGTCACCCCGTTCTCCTTCTGCCTTCAGTCTTTCCCTGGATCAGAGTCTTTATTATATGAAGCATAGATGTAAGCAAAACGTTAAAAACTAATATATCCTGACTTAGAAAACTTTCCTACAGCCTAGTAGCTTCTGATATTCAGTGGGGACTGATATTGTTCATCATGACTTATTTGTGACAATAGAAACAAACCACAAAGACCTCTAACATACTACAAGAATAAGCTTACAATCCATGAAAAAGCAAAGTTGAACCAACTCTTAGACAAGGATCAAATGTCATCAAAACCCCTAAAACAAGAAAAGATCGTTTAAAATATTATGTCATCTATTATGACCACACTTTGAAACAAAAAGTTCATTTCAATTTGTGAATTAATTTATGTGGAAATAATTAAAATAGATAACAAAAATGGGAAAAATTAATTTTTGGTTGCTGTAATTTTTATGAAGTAAATTATTTCTAAATTAGTTTATAGATACTATTTATTACTAGTTACATTAAATCCATTTTTAACTCATATCAAATAGCATTTGAATTTGAAACAGATTTTCAGAGAGATAACTATGACTTTGAGAAGAGTAATTGCCAAAATCTTCCAGCTAATAAATGACAAAGTTGGGATTCAAAGTGGAAATTTGACTCAAAAGCTCACACTCCCAAGAACTAAACACAATTGCATAGCATCAGATCATGTTTAGTTCATATTTTCACTACACAAAATTCAACTAAATTTAAATATTTATAGTATATACATAATTGATTATACAAATTTTACAATGACTGGATAAATTGGGACTTAGCCACAAGAAGAAAAAATATTCTCTACATTGAATTTGATAATGTTTTAACAGCTTTATTAAAGTATACATATGCAACATAAAATGAACCTATTGTGAGGAAATAAATTGTAAGTGAATTAGTGTCCTTTTATTCTAGTAAATTTATGGTACTTATGCAACCATATCATTATCCAGATTCAGTTCCAAAATTGAAAGTTTATAAAATATATGTTTATATATAGAATTGTGTATATGCAATCATGTTCCATTTGTAAATATTTATGTCGTCACCACATAAAGTTTCTTTCTGTTGATTTCTGGTTAGTTTTCACTCCCATCCATACCTCTGGTAGCTTGTGATCTACATTCTGTCTCATATATTTGCGACTTTAGAAATTGTCATTAAAATAGAGTCATAAAATGTACAAACTTCTATGTCTGACTTCTTACACTAATAAAAAATTTGGGGTTTCATTCATGTTGTAGCATGTGTTAGAAATATTATTGTTTATTACTAAATAGCATTTGCTTATATGAATATACCATTTTTCTTTGTTCATTTATTGATTGATAGACATTTGGATCATTCTGTTTTTTTATTATTATGAATATTGCTGGTATGTACATTTGTGTAACAGTCTCATGTTCATATTTTTATTTTTCTTGGATTGGTATTTTGGAGCAGAATTGCTAGGAAAGTCTATGTTAATTAAATCTTTTGTAAAAAATACCAATAAAAGTTTTCCAAATGTTTTATTCTCACAGAAATATGAGTGTTTTAGCATCTTTATGTCTTTTTTTTCCCCATATACATGCTACTAATTTTATTTATTTTAAAAATTTGAGAAACTCTTCACACAGTTCAATAGAATGCATCTTGTTCATTCTGTTACTGTGCATCAGGCTGACTGTAATTTTTTTTTCTTTTTCTTTTTTTTTTTATTAGTTTTGCCAAACAATGACATGATATCACCATGGGTTTACAGACTGTAATATTTGTGATGATCTCACTTACATTATGCTCTGAGGTAAACTCCTTTGGGACAGAGATACTGACAAAAGCATGCAGTCATCTGTTACCCAAACCATTAGGAGGAGAAATTAGCATGTCCTCTACTCAGGTAGGTTAGAAGAGTACATTTAAAGATGGTGAGCTATGAGTCATAGATGTGGAATAACATTGCTATGATAGCTCAAGATAAGAATTTTTTAAAAAAATTAAAGAGTATAATATCAATACAATGGGCTAGTGTAAAACAATTTGAAATACATTTTGTAACCTAAAGATAGTGCTTTATCTGTATTTATATTAATTTTGGTGAAAGTAATAAAAACATCTAGTTTTCAAGTAAACAGTTAAAGGACTAGAAGGAAATGGAGAGATAACCTAGTCTAGTGCCTTTTAAAATATTTATTGTTGTTGTTAGTTGTTCACTCACTAAGTGGTGAGTAATTCTTTGTGACTCCATGGACTGCAGCATGCCAGGTCCCCCCTGTCCTTCACTATCTCCTGGAATTTGCTCAAATTTATGTTCAATGAGTTGGTGATGCTATCTAAAGATCTCATCCTCTGTCATCCTCTTCTACTCCTGCCTTCAATCTTTCCCAGCATCAGGGATTTTTCCAGCAAGTCAATTCTTCGCATTAGGTAGCCAAAATATTAGAGCTTTAGCTTCAGCATCAGTCCTTCCAATGAATATTCAGGGTTGATTCCCTTTAAGATTGACTGGTTCAACATATATACATTAATAAATTGAACTTCAAAATGTTCAAGTGAGTTTCCCAAGTTCATGTAGCTAATTAAAAACAGAACCAAGTCTAGAAGATAAGGTTGAATAAGCATGATGCATGCATATGTCTATCTAGAATTTGTAGAAATTATGCATGTACATAACTAGTTGCTGAGCACCTAAGCTTAACTAGAAGCTGAGCTCTGAAGAATTGATGCTTTTGAACTGTGGTGTTGGAGAAGACTCTTGGACTGCAAGGAGATCCAACCAGTCCATCTTAAAGTAAATTAGTCCTGAATATTCATTGGAAGTACTGTTGTTGAAGCTGAAACTCCAATACTTTAGCCACCTGATGCAAAGAACTGACTCATTTGAAAAGACCCTGATGCTGGGAAAGATTGAAGGTGGGAGGAGAAGGGGATAACAGAGGATGAGTTGGTTGAATGGCATCACTGACTGGATGGACATGAGTCTGAGTAAACTCCGGGGGTTGGTGATGGACAGGGAGGCCTGGTGTACTGCAGTCCATGGGGTCGCAAAAAGTTGGACATGACTGAGTGACTGAACTGAACCGAACTGATGAGACAATAAAATTCGAAGTACTAGTTGCTCTTTTACATATTCTCTGCTTGAAACTTCCCTTGTCTTAAATATTTCCATGTTAATTTTGACATGCATATCCAGGGAAATCTTCCCTTAACCTTCCCCTCCTTAAAGTCTTCTCGTTTTCAGGCCTCTTCTCATATGTTTCTGGTGTGCAGCACTGAGCTGTAGTAGGTTATTATACAGCAACTCACTATTCTGAATAGGCTTGAGTGCTCTCTTCCTGTCTTTACTTCCTGATATCTGAACTCTGACTTTTATTTGATGTCACCTCAAAACACAGAAAGATATTTGATAATATGGAATCAGTAAAGATATTTTAATGCATTCAAATTGCAGACTAATGACTTATGCTGTTCTTATATATGTGTATATGTTTATTATTAAAAAATAAAAATTACAGTTTAGACTCTATGAGGAGATTTGAGAAAAACAGGCATATGATTGACCACACTGCAATCTATGTCAAAACTATGCTTTCTACTTTGGGAGGATTATATCAGATAAATGTCATCATTATGTACTTAGAGATATCCTCTAAAATGAAGAATGTAACTTAGGAATAAGGGGAAGAAATGGTTAAATGCAATTAACATGATATGAATCTTTAATTAATCCAGATAAGATTTAATTCCCTGTTATCCTGGTGGCTCAGTGGTAAAAAAAAAAAATCTGCCTGCCAATGCAGCAGACCTGAGTTTGATTTATCCCTTGGTCAGGAAGCTCATCTGGAAGAGGAAATGGCAATCCACTCCAGTATTCTTGACTGGGAAATCCCATGAACAGAGGAGTCTGGTAAGCTACAGTCCATGGGGTCACAAAGAGTTGGACACAACTGAGAGACTAACACTTTACCTAACATTTAGAAGAGACTTCACTAAAAAATAATTTTAAAAAATAATAAACACAAAAGCACAAAAAAAACCAAAGCTGTCAAACATACAGTATTGAAACTCTATCAAGGAAGGAGTTATGTAAACATTTTGTTTTATAAATGTGAAAGAGAATATAAACAGAGTATGTCTGAACTGATTTTACAACACAGATATGAAGTATGTTAACTTGGAAAGCAACTTCAAAGAAGAGGTGATAATTAAACAGATCTTAAAAGTAAATAATTTTCACTTTATATATTTTTCTTGTGAGGAAGTGTACTAGGAATGGCAAAGACAATGGGAGAGAAGCATGGCAAGTCATGTTTTTATTCACAAAGAGACTAGTGGACATCCCTAATTGGTTGGGAGAGTTGAATGGTATCAGAACAATAAAACTATTCTGGGACAAGATCATGAAAAGTCACATATGTTTCAAAATATAATTCATGCCTTAATTTTTATATATGGCAAAATGATATCTATGCACAAATGTCAACATTTTGTATTTTGGAAGTGGAGAAACATGACTGAGAGGAAGAGACCAGAAAAATAAAGAACATGTGACTAGAGCTTTTTTTCTTCTTTTTTCCTTCTGGTCTAATCTACTGTCTTTTCTTTCAGACTCTAAGTAGTATTTGGAAATTAATAATTCTCAACATATATTCTTGAATGAGGGAATGAGTGAACTGAAATAGGATCCTAAAGAAGCAGCAGTTAGATATAATCAAGACAAATGTTAAGGCTAGGTTGTTCACAGTCTTGGCTATACATCAGAGTGTGAAGTATAGCCTAGACCTGTTTACTGATAAGTTGCTTATCTGGGTTTGTGAAAATGGTGATGATGAGGGATGGGCTAAATTATAGTTTTTGAAATTGTGCCTCTAATGGCCTGTATATAATGAATTCAGTTTTTAGAATCTTGGCCTGTATAATTTGGACAAAATAAAATAGAATGGATTACAGTACAACACAAAGGACCATACAAGGTAAGTTATGCCGGGTAATCAGAGTATTTTTCTAGATGTATTTATTAGCTCTACACCATCACCTAAAAGGTATTTATTTCTGTGATTTTTAGTCAAAACGTTTGAGTCTGAAAGCTAGTAGTCTAGAGAAGCGGCTTGGTCTGGGCAGTTCTGTCCCTGGGTTGGGAAGATCCCCCGGAGGAGGATATAGCAATCCCCTCCAATATTCTCGCTGGGAGAATCGCATGGATAAAGACTGGCAGGCTACATACAGTCCACTGGATCACAAAGATTCAGACATGACTGAGAGTCTAATCAGTAACTGGATAAATTAAAATAGAACAGGTTAATTAGGTAAGATACCACTTGACTCAAGGCCAAAAAATAAAATAAAATAATAAAACATAAAGCAGAAGCAATACTGTAGTGAATTCACCAAAGACTTTAAAGAATGGCTGAACATTTTAATAAGTCAAATTAAAGTTCCAGATAGCTTAATATTCAGGAACTTTCAACAGAAACCAGACTGTTCCTCAGCTTCCTTCTTGTATAAACAATGAATCAGTGAAAAGAGTGCTCTGCCTTTCCCGTATTTATCTGTTTATACTCTCCATCCCATTCCCAGAATCCCTGTATGCTAACTATATGTTAGCATTGAATCCCCTTACAAGATATCAAAACATAAAAACACTACTTGTATAACAGCAACTTGAATTTAACTCTTTTTTTCTACTTCCTCACACAGATGTCTGGAAGAGATATGGCACAGATCAACTGCACTCAGGTAAAGGAGTTTATTCTTGTGGGCCTCACGGATCAAGAGGAGTTGAAGATGCCCCTCTTTGTCCTGTTCTTATCCATCTACCTCTTCACAGTAGCAGGTAACCTGGGTCTGGTCCTAGTCATCAGAACAGATTCAAGACTCCACACACCAATGTACTTCTTCCTTAGTAACTTGGCCTTTGTTGATTTCTGTTATGCATCTGTTGTTACACCAAAAATGCTTGGAAATTTCTTGTACAAGCAAAATGTTATCTCTTTCAACTCATGTGCTGCCCAGTTAGGCTGTTTCCTCACCTTCATGGTATCTGAGTGCTTGCTACTGGCTTCCATGGCCTACGATCGATACGTGGCCATTTGTAACCCTCTCCTCTATATGGCCTCAATGTCCCGAGGAATCTGTATTCAGCTCGTAGCCATCCCCTACAGCTATGGCTTTTTGATGGCGCTGTTTCATACCATCTTCACTTTTCGTCTCTCCTATTGCCACTCGAACACCATCAACCATTTCTACTGCGATGACATGCCTCTTCTCAGGCTTACTTGCTCAGATACACGTTCCAAACAGCGATGGATTTTGGCCTGTGCTGGTGTTACTTTCATCTCCTCTGTTCTGATTGTCTTTATTTCCTACATGTTTATTATTTCTACCATCCTAAGAATGCACTCAGCTGAGGGAATATGCAAAGCCTTCTCCACGTGTAGCTCCCACATGCTTGCAGTCACCATATTTTACGGGACCCTCATCTTTATGTACTTGCAGCCAAGTTCTCAGCATTCTCTTGACACAGATAAGATGGCCTCTGTCTTCTATACAGTGATCATTCCCATGTTGAACCCTTTAATCTACAGCCTCAGAAATAAGGATGTAAAAAATGCCCTGAAAAAAGTCATCACCAATAGAAGCCAGGCTCTGTGTTCACAACATTTAAAAAATGATTCCAATAAATGAAAGTGAACTTTCTCTCATGGTACATTTTTGTTTAGTTGACTATGAAAAACTAGTCAAATGACTTGACCTTATTTGGTGTTCAATATATATGGATGTGAGAGTTGGACTGTAAAGAAAGCTGAGCACCTAACAATTGATGCTTTTAAACTGTGGTGTTAGAGAAAACTCTTGAGAGTCCCTTGGACTGCAAGAAGATCCAACCAGTCCATCCTAAAGGAGATCAGTCCTGGGTATTCATTGGAAGGACTGATGTTGAAGCTGAAACTCCAATATTTTGGCCACCTCATGCAAAGAGTTGACTCATTGGAAAAGACCCTAATGCTGGGAAGGATTGGGAGCAGGAGGAGAAGGGGACGACAGAGAATGATATGGTTGGCTGGATGGTATCACCGACTTGATAAACATGGGTTTGGGTAGACTTCAGGAGTTGATGATGGACAAGGAGGCTTGGCATGCTGCGATTCATGGGGTCACAAAGAGTCAGACATGACTGAGCAACTAAACTGAACTGAACTGAAAGATTTCCTCAAACTAAAATAAATTCAATCTCTGAATTCTTTGCAATCAAATTTGACTTAGAATCATAATTTATATGTAGAAAGTATCATAGGAACTAACATGCCATTTCTCAAATTTTATATATGCATATATATATTTACACAGAAAAGTATATATATTTATATATTT
>ML663031.1:435500-521261 GCA_007570785.1 Antilocapra americana
TTTACAATAACTGGTTTATGAAAGAATCATAAGTATCCATCAAAGAAAATGGAATTTTACTCAGCCATTAAAAAAAAAGAAAAGGAATGAAATCCTGTCATTTGTGATAACATGGATAAACCGAGGAGGTAGTATGCTAAGTGAAATGTCAGATAGAAAAAGACAAATATCATGCAATTCAACTGACACGTGAAATCTAAAACAAAAAAATTAACATAATAAGACAGAGAATGAGTAGTTTCTTGAGGAAAGTGGAGTGAGGAGATGTGTGAATGAGGTGAGAGACCTTAAGAAGTACAAACTTCCAGTTACAAAATAAATGAGTCACTGAAATGCAGCCAGCGTGGGAAATATAATCAATTACATTGCAATGCATGGATATGGTAGCAGAGAGTAACTAGACAAGTCATGGTGACTATTTTGTAACGTATAAGAATATTCAGTCTCTATGTTGTGCAGATGGAACCAACACAGTGTTGTAAGTCAGTTATTTGTTATTGTTGTTCAGTTGCCCAGTTCTGTCCAACTCTTTGAGACCTCCTTGATTATAACACCCCAGGCCTCTCTGTCCCTTACCATCTCCTGGAGTTGGCCCAAGTTCAAGTCCATTGCATCAGTGATGCCATCCAGCCATCTCATTCTCTGATGCCCTCTTCTCCTTCTTCCCTCAATCTTTACCCAAATCAGTGACTTTTCCAAGGAGTCAACTGTTTGCATCAGCTCAGTTCACTTCAGTTTCTCAGTCATGTCCAACTCTTTATGACCTCATGGACTGCACCACGGCAGGCTTCCCTGTCCAGCACCAACTCCCGGTGCTTTCTCAGACTCATCTCCATCAAGTCGAGGATATCATACAACGATGCCATCCTCTGTCATCCACTTCTCTTCCTGCCTTCAATCTTTCCTAGCATCAGAGTCTTTTCCAATGAGTCAGTTCATTGCATCAGGTGGCCAAATTATTGGAGCTTCAGTTTCAGTATCAGTCCCTCCAATGAATATTCAGGACTGATTTTGTCTAGGACTGACTGGTTTGATCTCCTTGCAGTCCAACAGATTCTCAAGAATCTTCTCCGACACCACAGTTTCAAAGCATCAATCCTTCAGCAATCAGCTTTCCTTATGGTCCAACTCTCACATCAGATGACCAAAGCACTGGAGCTTCAGCTTTAGCATCACTCCTTTCAATGAGTATTCTATAATTCAACTTAAAAAAAAGAAAGAAAGAAAGAAAAAGTAGGCACTGGGGTAAAAGCAAACGAAGGTTGTTTCTGAGAATGGAGATTATAGGTGATGGCTAATTTTTACTTTAGGTTTTTCTGTGTTTCTATTCATGTGCAATGAAAAGTATTGTTCTTATAATTAGAAAGAAGACAATAATGTTATAAAAAGTAGTATATAAAAATAAAGAGGTATTATATCTTTGACAATCAAAGAGTTCAAAGAAAAAATGTGCTAAAATGGTTAATATTTAAGGAATATGGGCAAAGGTTGTACTGGAATTCTTTGTAATATATTAGCACCTTTTTTTGAAACTCTGAATTTATGTCAAAATAAGTCATCTAGCATTTGCTACTTAACTTTAATTTAATGCTTTAATTGAACAATATTTTTAACACATTTCTTCTTTTGATGTTCTGATTCATAATCCTTTGTAATTTTAAAAGGCTATAACTTCTTGCCAGTAATACCTAAAAGTAATTTATATTTTCTTAAGAAATTAAAACAATTCATCCATCTTTCCTAAAGTTTAGTTTAACACAATTGCCTTTTGCTTTGTAAGGTCTTATTACCAAGACTGTAGTTTTCATTTGTTACAATCTGTTACAAAGCAATATACTATACTTCTTTTTTTTGTAAATGCAGATACAAAGTTTATTACTAGAGATATAGCATAACAGCAAGAGAGCACAGAGAAAAGGCTTGTTTAGTTAAAACAGAAGAAAGGCAGAGATGCACACCCAGAGAGAAAGGGTGTGGGTGTCCTCCCTAGTGAGGAGGAATGCAGTAAAGAGTTTATATAGCTCAGTTCTTCCGGATCTTTGTTTCCATTCAGGCCAATTATGTAGTTCCTTTTTCCTCACCTGACCTACCTTGGGACCCTCCCCTGGGCGCACATGCAATATACTATACTTTTTAAGAAAACTTTAAATTTCAATTTTGTATAATATTTCTAAATTGCTATGTATTTGTTAATAACTTTATGGTCAGCCTTAAAATTACAGCCAAAGTAATGAATATATCAAGGTCTCTTCTCAAGTATTTAACTCCTTTAAGTTAGTAGGATAAACAGCTCTTTAGACTCAATTTCATTACTTCGTGTTGGGAGGTCAAGTACTTTGCAGGCATGACAGAGGAAAGCCAACGTCTGTATCCACTGTATCATTCTTATCATGCCTGAAGCATCTCCTGGTGCAAGTAGAGAAGTCTTAAATCATAGCCACCACCTGTCAGATTCTGGATCACTTCCACAGATTCCACTGTGCCTGTATCACTAGGTACTATGTGCTATGTACTCCTAAGACAGGTCTTCTCAAGTATGTTTCGAGATATTATAGACTCATGGTGATGATCCATAAAAGGTAATTCAAAGCTAAAATAAATTTTAAAAATGGTTTATGATGTAGTCTCTTGCTTGAAGGCACATTCTCATTGGTATAAAAGGAATTGGCATGTTTACATTCTTTATTTATTGAGGTAACGTTGGTTTATAATATTATATAAGTTTCAAGTATACAACATTATATTTCAACATCTGCGTACACACAGTACAAGAAAAGGAAGGTTGCATATATATGCCTGTATGTGTGCTCAGCTATTTTAGTCGTGTCTCTTTCTGACCCTATGGACTCTAGCCCACAAGGCTCCTCTGTCCATGGGATTCTCCAGGCAAGAATACTGGAGTGGGTTGCCATTTCCTTTTCCAGGGGATCTTCCCAACTCAGGGATCAAATCCATGACTCCTGCATTTCCTGCATTGCAGGCATATTCTTTACCACTGGAATAGGCACCCCACTCCAGTATTCTTACCTGGAAAATTCCATGGACAGAGGAGGCTGGTGGATTACATTCCATGGAGTTGCAAAGAACTGGACACAACTCAGCATGCATACACATATAACAAGATTCCAAAAAACAGGGTGAGGTCAATCTTTATATAAACCTCAAACATGCTCTTCAGAATCCAACCCGAGCCAGCCAAAATTTTCGCTAATTGTTAGTATATTTGAGAAAGACAGACACCTTTTTGCCTGAAATTTTTTCAGTGACTTTCCCTGTTGCCTCACAACATTAATCCAATACATTGGGATGTTAGATTTCACGGACTTCACCTTAGCCCACTTGGAGAAAGTCCAAGTCAAATTTATCAGCAACCACTGCTTGCTTCCATTGTCTATGGCCACAAATCTCTCTGTATGCAACTTTCCATGTGGCAGGCTAAACAGCTAGGCCATTTGCAACATCTCAGGAAGCAAAAATACAATAATTAATACATAGCAAGTTTTTTTTTTTTAATCCCAAGGAATTCAGAATATTTCACTAAAAAGAAGCTCCTGACTAAGACTCCCTGGATACCAGCATCTCCTTAAGGATGGGCCAAGTTGGGCCCCCCCTAACCCTGAAGACAGGGCGGCTTCAGGAGGCTGGTCATGCTCAGGGCTGGTTGTTGGTGGTGGGCTCTGAGTACTGCCATTCTTCAGTCTGGGTGTTATCCTTTCCTCCCATGGGAGACCACTAGTGGACCTGCATATTCTGGGCATGGCTTGGTAGATTCCAGTTGACAAGCTGACAAATTCTGCTGGGACATGGTCAGAATGCTGTTGTCCAGGCCAACCTTGCAGACTCCTGTAGGCTCTGAAGACTTGTTGTTTGGGTTGCTGTGTCCACTGGCCATGCACGCTCACCAGAGAGGCCTGGTGAGGGCATATCCTCTTGGGTGTCTTTTCCAAACCTCAGTCAGCTCCCAACTCATAGAATTTTGTTTCTCACTCTTCCTTGACTCTTTCCCTTTGTTTCATTACACAAATTATCTTACCTTATATCACAGAAAGATTCTTTCTCATTTGGGACAGAAAAGGATGTATTCGAATGCATAATTGTAAAATTCATCTCTGATATCACAGGATGGGAAGTCTAATGAAACAAAGAGGTGTGGAGAGCAGTGTCTAACTCTGTCTTTTGCTTTTTGACCAGTTACAGCTTTCCACTTTGTCTCTTTTTAGTCCATAACTGGAGTAAGGAGCCCACTGCTCTATCATTTGCAGAAGATTCAGACCGTGCAATTCTTTTCCTGTACATGGGAATCCTCACTCAGTCCCACTCACTCATCACAGTAAAAAACCTCCAGCCCCATAACCATTACTGGCTCCTCCTAGCCATATTTTCAGATCATATTGGGAATTCACCCTCCACTCTCTAGAAAGCCCCATTATGTGAACAAAACTCTTGTTATCTTTTCTTCTTAGGTGTGCAGTATCATCTGGCTGGCCATCTAAAGCAAGTTGTGAATGGAGTGGTCCATATATGTCCGTGAAATGTCAATTGACCTATGATTTGTATATTTTCTCTTTTAGGTATTGGAGAGAAAGAAATGAATATTATTTTAATCTTTGTACCTAAACTGAAATGTCAGTCATAATATTTATTTGGACATTAATCTCAGAAGGAAGGAATAAAAGTTACTTATTGGGAAAGTAATTTTTATCCAATGGTTTCCAAAAACTGCTACTAAATACAAGGCCCATAGATGTAACATTTATTTTAAATAAATTTATAATTTTTATGTAAAGCCAATGCGACAGACTTTAAAACAAATAAAGCAGACATAGCAAATAATCAAATTGTTTTCCCAAAAGAGATCATTAAAATTTTCCTTTACTCTAGATTCTTCAACTAAACATAGCTGAAAAAGTGATCTGCCATTTGAAGGGAAAGAGTTTTTCCCCCAGTTACTAATGTTAAACAATTATGTTCACATATGTATAACTATATTGTTTTCAACATTTGTTAAAAAGAATGTAGTACAAAAAGAAATCTCCCTAAGGGACTACATACACAAAATACAAAGTTGTCTCATAAATACCCAGGTAATTTAAAATGTTACTAGCCTCACAAAGATTCCTTTCAGGTACACTGTATTATTTAGGGTTTTGTTGTTGAACAGAATGATGACATATTGAATACTGAAAGGCATCAGGCAGTAGAAAACTGTGCTCAATCTCTTTTTGGGGGGAAAGAATTCGGACTTACAAAAATATAACTTTTATCCACTTAATCATTTAAGGATAATTGTTGATCATCTCCTGTATACTAGGTACAGTTGGAGGTAATTATTAAATTGAATGTAAGATAGAAATATTATTGCTTGCCAAAAGGAGTTGAAGCTTAGGATGTGTTATAGACATATTGATAGCTTTCTTCAATATAGTGTGGTAAGTATTATGAAGGAATTAGTGGCTGCAAAAATGTATATATGAGGAGGACTTAAACTGCCTTGAAATCCTCTAAGAGGAAGTGATTCAATATAGTAGAGAAAAGTAAGTAGAAGGATAAAGAGAATGATGGCAGAGGAAAAGTGTTCTAGGAAGAGAATAAAGGATGTATAAAATTTTGTCTCATATTTAAATATATACAGCAATTTGGAATACCTGTGACATAGAAACTAGATAAAAAATATTTCAGGAGGCACCTGATCTGAGATGCAGAAATGAAGTTTTCAAGGGCTATGTTAGCTGTGAGAAAGAATCTTCCTGCAGTGCAGGAGACACAGAAGAGGCAAATCCAAGCCCTGGGTTGGAATGATCTCCTGAAGTAGGAAATAGCAACCCACTCCAGAATTCTTCCCTGGAGAATCCAATGGACTGAGAAGCCTGGTAGCATACATTTCAAAATTTTGCAAAGAATTGGACATGGCTGAAAGACTAATGGTACAATCTATAATACTCTTAAAATCCAAAGTGTTAAGAAAACAAAATTCAATTGAACTTAGAATATTCCTATTATTAGTTATGTTGCCATAGACAATTTATAAATTATTGAGACCTAGAAGTGAAACCTTACACTCCAGTAGATTTGATACATAGAATTAAGTAGAACTAGGTGATTAAAATCCTGGTAGGTAGTATAAATCTATCTAGGCTTTGTCTTTCTTATTTAAGACTGATGAATTTTTGAGAACTTAATTGATTGAATTTTAGTTACACATAAAAGCATTTATATAACAAACAATAGAAGCATTTATATAACAAACACATAGAACTTATGAGCTTCTCAGATTGTGCAAGTGGTAAAAATCTGCCTGCAGGAGGCATATGAGATGCAGGTTTGATTTCTGGGTCAGGAAGATTCCCTGGAGGAGGGCATGGCAATCCATTTCAGTATTCTTGACCAATAAATCCCATAAACAGAGGAGCCTGACAGGCTATAGTCCATGGAATCACAGAGTGGAACATGACTGAAGTGACTTAGCATGCATAGCACTTGTTATAACAGGATACTGTTCTAAGCCTTTCATAAACATTAACCTGCTTAACCTTCAAAACCAGGTCAATCAGTTGGTTCCCTTTATTTTGTAAAGTTGGAAAGAGTCATGCAGAGTCCAGGTCAATCGTCCCAAGTTTCACTAATAAAAGAAGAAGATAGAATTCAAACTCAGGCAGTCTTGGTTCTAGAAAAAGATGCTGATACCTTTGTTTGAGATACATGTATATGTGTTTGGGAGTGTATTTGTGTTTGTATTTGAAGATGATTACATGGTCTTTAAATGCTACAATGTCCTGAGCAGGACTCAGAATCAAACGGACTTTCCAGAATTGACCTGGGTCCTTGTAGTAATTATCAAGATCTGCTGAAGTAACAATCACATTTTCAGTTTATTGGTAAAAAAAAAATTACAAGCAATGTTGAAAAGGGAAAGACTGACTTATTTGTTTTCTTGTATGTAATAAAGTATTATTATTATTATTTTCTTAATTTTAGTATCTTTAAAGTTTCACAACCTTTTCCCAAGACTTTCTTGGAGGCATCTTTTGCTTCTTTGTTTCTTAGAATACAGATGAGTGGGTTCAACATGGGCATCACCACTGTGTAAAACACAGATGCCATTTTGCCTGTGTCCAGGGAGTGGTTTGACTTGGGCTGTAGGTATATAAAGATCAGCGTGCCATAAAAAATAGTAAGCTACCATGTGGGAGCCACAGGTAGAAATGGCCTTGAGTCAACCCTGGCTAAAGTGGATCCTTAGGATGGCAGTGATGATGAAGAGGTAGGAGGTGAGGACAATGAAAGATGAACAGATCATATCAAAACCAGCAAAGGCAAAAATCAGAATTTCTATCATGTGTGTGTCTGAGCATGACAGAGCCAAGAGAGGTCATCACAGTAGAAATGGTTAATAACATTGGGGGCCACAGTAAGTTAGCTGGAAGTTGATGATGGTATGAACAAGGCAACAAGAAAGCTGTGTACATATGAAACTGCCACTAATCGAATGCAGACTCTTTTTGACATTGGTGTGGAATAATGCAGGGGACTACAGATGTGGCTACATAGCGATCACAGGTCATGGAAGCTAAGAGGAAACGCTCCGTGATCATGAAGTTGAGAAAACAGCCCAGTTGTGTTGCACAAGCGTAGAAAGCAATAGTATTGTGTTCCACAACAGAGTTCACCAGTATCTTTGGTGTGATAGCAGAGGAGTAGCAAAGATCAACAAAGGCCAAGTGACTGAGGAAATAGTACATAGGTTGTGTGGAGTCGAGCATCAATTCTGATCAAGGTTATCAAGCCCAGATTGCCCAGCACCGTGACCAGGTAGATGACCAAAAGCACCACAAAGAAGGGGACCTGAAGCTTTGGCCAGTCTGTAATTCCCTTGAGAATGAATTCAGTGACAAAAGTAAGACTCACTTTAGCCATTTAGTCTGATGGGTTTGGCAGAGTTTTTTGTGAGTTGAAGAATAAAAATGACACCTTCTACTGCTTCTGCCAGTGTTGGGGAAGGTGATCATTAGCATCTTCTATCCTTGAGACACACCACCTTGTGGGCAAAAGGTAGCTGCAGCTCTCCAAAGACACGCCATTCTTGCCCCAGGGAAAGGAGACTATTACTCTCAGAGTAGTCTTCTTCAGCCTTATTTTGCTTTACAAAGAAGCAGTACTTCTTTCCTTTGTGATGTAGAAAATATGGGAAGATGCTGATTAAAAATTAAACAGTATCTGAAAGAAAGCACTTGTGACAACTAATGGTAATATTCCAGTATTTTTGATGCCAACAAGGTTTTGATGCCCATGTATAACTTACAGGGAAAAACTTACTCCATGTTGGATGTATTTCTTTTCTTTAACCTTCGTTTCCTGTGCTTTTGTTCACTGAAAGAATACTGTTACTGGTCTACCTCAGAAAACCCTGCCCCTCTGCCTGAATGTTAAACCAAAGTGCATTTGTTCAGGATCCTGTCCACATGTGGATGGCTACAGGAGGGAAGGAATTAACACATCCTCTGCCCAAGGCTTGCCATTCCAGGAGATGATTGCAAAATTAATGGCCTTTTAAATTGACTTCTTCACCTTCCACTTATCTTTGTTCTATAAAAGAACCTGTCATATGAACCCCGATTTGATGTTTATTTTGATACAACAGTCTGCTATCTTCCTGGCCAGCTGGCTTTCTGAATAAAGTCAATATGCCTTGCCTCAACACTTAAACTCACAGTTAATTGGCTTGCATTGCAGTAAGCAGAGTGAACTTGGATTCAGTAACAAATGTGGCAGTTAAAAATACATAATAGATAAATGATAATACATTTATATTTCCCTGTTTTTCAATTTTGTGTAAGTTCCCAAAGCTTTAAAATATAAAGCTGTGGTACATATACACAATGGAATATTATTCAGCATTAAAAAAAATTCATTTGAATCAGTTCTACTCAGGTGGACAGAACTGAAGCCTATTATCCAGAGTGAAGTAAGCCAGAAGGAAAAACAACAATACAGTATACTAACGCATATTTATGGATTTTAGAAAGACGGTAACGAGAACCCAGCATGTGAGACAGCAAAAGGCACACAGATGTATAGAACAGACTCGTGGACTCTGTGGATGAGGGCAAGGGTGGGATGATATGGGAGAATGGCATTGAAACATGTTGATTATCATATGTGTAATCAATCGGCAGCCCAGGATTGATGCTCGGGGCTGGTGCACCGAGATTTCCCGGGGGGAGGGGGGAGGGGGGTTCTGGAGGGAGAGCATATGTAAACCCATGGCAATATCATATAATTGCATGGCAAAACTAATTAAAAAAATGATCTAGCATGACTTACTTACTTACTTTTATAAAATAAGTGCTTGATGCTATGTAAATTAAAAGGAAATTAATCAGATCTATGGGAAAATATCATTTTACTTGCATAAGAATTAAAGAGACTTGGGATTATTTTCAAATTCAATAATTTACTACATTTTGTAGTTTGTTTCTGAGAGATAATACTAATTAAGTTGTCTGTTAGATAATTTATTCTATACTATATATATATAGACACCTTTTCCCATAAACATGTGTCAGTATATTTCAGGGGCTCAAAACATCCAAAGTACTTACCTTCAGTTGTAAATGAAGTTTTGTGGAAGCATGTATAGTAGTTCTTGATGAATGCTTCTGAATAATTATTTTTCTTTTTGACAGCTCTGAAGAAATAAGACTAGTTACTCTAAATCCAATGTTAGCCTATTTGAATTTTATTTTTGATCCTGTCTTTACTTCCCACATAGTGGGACCATGAAATATTAACAAAAAAGGAGTCTCAAGACATTACTGTGTATAATTCCTTCAAATTTCAAATTTTATTTATCAATACTATAATTATTTATCTGTTGAATTTGAGGACTGTCCTTACAGATACTCTACATAGTGCAGAATATGAATTCACTTATGGTATGGGCTTCCCTCACAGCTCAGTTGGTAAAGAATCCACCTGCAATGCAATGCAATGCAATGAAATTGAACCCAGTTCAATTTCTGGGTGGGGATAATCCACTGGAGAAGGGATAAGCTATCCACTCCAGTATTTTTGGGCTTCCTTTGTGTTTCAGCTGGTAATGAATTCACCTACAATGTGGGAGACCTGGGTTCAATCCCTGGGTTGGGAAGATCCCCTGGAGAAGGGAAAGGCTACCCACTCCTGTATTCTTGCCTGGGAAGTCCCATGGACAGAGGAGTTTGGTGGGCTACAATCCCTGAGGTTACAAAGGAGACAGGCATGACTTAGCAACTAAACAACAACAGCAACAGAGAGTAGATGGTATAGGATGGGTGTAACTGGGTTTGTTTGACTGCAGAGCCCATATTCCTAATCCATCAGGCCATGCTGCTCAATGTGTAACAATAATGGCAGATAGGTCCATTTTGCTCTGGTATGAACCTAATGTTTAGAGAAGTCAAACATGAAAACTGTAGTTGAGCCAAATTTCAGGAGATCAAACTTCTAAAAAGTTTTCTGAAAGTGTTTGAGGTATGAATAGATATCCTGTAGAAAGGATTGAAGTGCAGAAATTATGAAAGTAAGAAATGCAGTTAAGATGTTAGAGGTATTATGATTCCATTTAATACCACAGCTCATAAGGAGAAATGTTTCTAGTGGAAAGCTAAGTTCCAGGAGGATGGTTGACTATTAAACTCTACAAACTTCACATGACTCACCTGCTTAGCCATGATTCTGGCTCCGAATATACTCATTCCAAAGTTGTCTGGGTGATTTAATAGTTCCAAAATTCCTCTGAGTCTGAATTTGAACCTCTAGAGCTATCTGAAAGATATAATATCTCCTTCTCTGTTTCTCTCAAACTATGATGACTTGAACAAATTATACTGGGGATTTGAAAAAATATATAATTATCTGTATTTCTGAAGGAACTATACTTCAAGTATACCTATCAGACAATTTCCACAGAAGCAAAAATAGGCTGTATTAAAGGAAAAAATGTAAAAAGACCAACCGCTTTCATTCATTTAAATAAGAACTCAAGTTTTGTGAAAGGATAAGACCAGCATTTAAATTCTGAGTTAAGTATGAAAATGTGGGTAATGTCCATATTTTTAGATCTCAGCTTCCTCAATTGTAAAATCAAGTAAAACATGTTTTATGTTTTCATGAATATTGAATGTATTGATGTATGTAAAGTCTCAGTAAACTCTATGATAAATAGCAAATACTCAAAAAATATTTGCTTTAAAAAGGGAAGTAAGTCAGAACATAAAAAAATAAACATACTTACTCCAAAAAACTACCTGAAAAAATGGAACCACTTCAACATAGTGTCAGACTCTATCTTGGTGAACCTGCACAGTAAAGGAAACATTTACTGTTTTGATTGATAAACACAATAAGCTTTTGTCAAGGCTTAGTTAGATTCCTCTGAAATTTGAAAATGTTGTACACTATCATACTTCTTGTCATTTATGATACCATGTTTTCCTTGATTTGTTTCTTTTTCATGTTATTTTTAATTTATTCATTTTGATCTTCATTGCAGTGTGTGGGTTTCTCATTCCAGTGGCTGTGCTCATTATGGAGCATGGGCTCTAGGAACAGGGGCTTCAGTAGTTTGTGAGTTTGTGGTGCCCATGCTTAGTTTCTCTGCAACATGTGGGGTCTTTCCAGACCGTGGATACAACCTGTGTCCTCTGCATTGGCAGGTAGATACTTAACCACTGGGCAAACAAGGAAGTCCTTGTTTCTTTTTTTCTTTACTTGTAGTAAGGACATTTAACATAAGATCTACCCAGTTTAATTTTTAAGTGCACAATAAGATATTGTTAACTATAGATAAAGTCTTGTACAGGAGTTCTCTAGAGCTATTCATCTTGTATAACTGATATTTCTCTTTCCTAAATAACTCTTATTGACCCTTTCTCCCAGATCCTGGCAATCACCATTTGAACATTTCTTTGAAGGACTATTTTAGATACATTATATAAGTGGAATAATGAGCAATTTGTCCTACTCTAACTGGCTTATTTTGCTTATAATATGCTTCAGGCTCATTTATGTTGTCAGATATGGCAGAATTTTTTTCTTTGTAAGGCTGATATTCTTATGCATGTATATGCCACATTTTCTTTTTTTAAATTTTTTTATTAAAGGATAGTTGACATTTCTGCAGAGCAAAGTGATTCATAACTCTGTGTATACATACATATATACATATTTTATGACTTGAAGGCTACAGTCCAAGGAGTTGCAATGAGGTGGACATGACTGAGTGACTGAGCATGCATTTTATATATACATATATGTGTGTGTGTGTGTGTGTGTGTGTGTGTGTTCATAGTATTCATTTCTATTATCACAGAATATTGAATATAGTTCCCTGTGCTATGCAGTGGGACCTTGTTGTTTATCCATCTTGTATGTCCTTACAATTAAAATATATACAATAGAATACTACTACTGAGCCATAAAAAAATGAAATAATGCCATTTACAGAAACATGAGTGGATCTAGAAATAAACTGAGCCACTGAACAACAAGAGGTATGAATGGAACATATCTGACAATGAACAGACATGTTAAAGCTGGTAGGTTTTATGGAGGAAATTATTGTATCAAATCATGTAATTTTGTATAGGTTTGAAAATTTCCATAGTAAAAAACCTGATTACACGATAGCTGGGATTTTTAGTAAAAAGATTAAAAAACCATTGAATAAAATTGACAAACCATTAGCCAGACTCATCAAGAAACAAAGGGAGAAAACTCAAATCAACAAAACTAGAAATGAAAATGGAGAGCCCACAACAGACAACACAGAAATGCCAAGGATCATAAGAGACTACTATCAGCAGCTATATGCCAATAAAATGGACAACTTGGAAGAAATGGACAAATTCTTATAAAAGTATAACTTCAAAACTGAACCAAGAGGAAATGGAAGATCTTAACAGATCCATCATGAGCATGGAAATCGAAACTGTAATAAGAAATCTTCCAGCAAACAAAAGCCCAGGACCAGATGGCTTCACAGAAGAATTCTACCAAAACTTTAGAGAAGATCTAACACCTATTTTACTCAAACTCTTCCAGAAAATTGCAGAAAGTAAACTGCCAAACTCATTCCATAAGGCCACCATCACCCTAATACCAAACCCAGACAAAAATGCCACAAAAAACGAAAACTACAGGCTGATATCACTGATGAATATAGATGCAAAAATCCTTAACAAAATTTTAGCGAACAAATCCAACAACATATTAAAAAAATCATATATCATGACCAAGTGAGCTTTATCCCAGGAATACAAGGATTCTTTAATATCTGAAAATCAATCAATGTACTACACCACATTAACAAATTGAAAGATAAAAACCATATGATTATCTCAATAGATGCAGAAAAAGCCTTTGACAAAATTCAACATCCATTTATAATAAAAAGTCCTCAGAAAGCAGGAATGCAAGGAACATAACTCAAGAGAATAAAAGCTATATACAATAATCCCACAGCAAACATTATCCTCAATGGTGAAAAATCGAAAACATTTCCCCAAAAGTCAGGAACAAGACAAGGGTGCCCACTCTTACCACTACAATTCAACATAGTTTTGGAAATTTGGTGACAACAGTCAGAGCATAAAAAGAAATAGAAGGAATCCAGATAGGAAAAGAAGAAGTAAAACTCTCACTGTTTGCAGATGACATGATCCTCTACATAGAAAACCCTAAAGACTCTACCAGAAAATTACTAGAGCTAATCAATGAATATAGTAAAGTTGCAGGATATAAAATCAACACACTGAAATCTCTTGCATTCCTCTACACTAACAATGAGAAAACAGAAAGAGAAATTAAGGAAACAATTCCATTCACCATTGCAATGAAAATAATAAAATACTTAGGAACATATCTACCTAAAGAAACAGAAGACCTATATATAGAAAATTATAAAACAGTGATGAAAGAAATCAAAGATTCCAAATAGATGGAGAAACATTCCATGTTAATGAATTGGAAGAATCAATGTAGTGAAAAGGAGTATACTATCCAAAGCAATCTATAGATTCAATGCAAACCCTATCAAGCTACCAGGGGTCTTTTTCAGAGAACTGGAACAAATAATTTCACATTTGTATGGAAAACAGAAAACCTTGAATAGCTAAAGCAATCTTGAGAAAAAAGAATGGAACTGGAGGAATCAACCTGCCTGACTTTAGGCTATACTACAAAGCCACAGTCATCAAGACACTGGCACAAAGACAGAACTACAGATCAATGGAACAAAATAGAAAGTCCAGAGATAAATCCACACACCTATGGACACCTTATCTTTGACTAAGAAAGCAAGAATATACAACAGAGCAAAGACAATCTCTTTAACAAGTGGTGCTGGGAAAACTGGTCAATCACTTGTAAAAGAATGAAATTAGAACACTTTCTAACACCGTCCACAAAAATAAACTCAAAATTCATTAAACATCTAAATGTAACACCAGAAACTATAAAATTCCTAGAGGAAAAAATAGGCAAAAGACTCTCTGACATAAATCACAGCAGGTTCCTCTATGACCCACCTCCCAGAATATTGGAAACAAAAGCAAAAGTAAACAAATGGGACTTAATTAATCATAAAACCTTCTACACAACAAAGGAAACTATAAGCAAGGTGAAAAGATAGCCCTCAGAATGGGAGAAAATAATAGCAAATGGACAAACAATTAATTCCAGAAAAATAAACGACCCAATCAAAAAATGGGCCAAAGAACTAAACAGACATTTCTCTAAAGAAGACATAAAAATGGCTAACAAATGCAGGAAAAGATGCTCAGCATCACTCATTATCAGAGAAAAGCAAATCAAAACCTCAATGAGGTATCATTTCACGTCAGTCAGAATGGCTGCTATCAAGAAGTCTACAAGCAATAAATGCTGGAGAGGATGTGGAAAAAAGGGAACCCTATTACACTGCTGGTGGGAATGCAAAATAGTACAGCCACTATGGAGAACAGTGTGGATATTCCTTAAAAAACTGGAAATAGAACTGCCATACGACCCAGCAATCCCGCTGCTGGGTATACACACCAAGGAAACCAGAATTGAAAGAGACACATGTACCCCACTGTTCATTGTCACACTGTTTACAATAGCCAGGACATGGAAGCAACCTAGATGTCCATCAGCAGACGAATGGATAAGAAAGCAGTGGTACATATACACAATGGAATATTACTCATCCATGAAAAAGAATACTTTCGAATCAGTTCTAATGAGGTGGATGAAACTGGAGCCCATTATACAGAGTGAAGTAAGCCAGAAGGAAAATCATTAATACAGTACACTTACGTATATATACAGAATTTAGAAAGATGATAATGATAACCCTGTATGCAAGACAGAAAAAGAGACACAGATGTATAGAACAGTCTTTTGGACTCTGTGAGAGAAGACAAGGGTGAGATGATCTGAGAGAACAGCACTGAAACATGTACGTTACCATGTGTGAAAGAGATCGCCAGTCCAGGTTCAGTGCATGAGACAGAGTGCTCAGAACTGGTGCATTGGGATGACCCAGAGGGATGGAATGGGGGGGGGGGGGGGGGGTTAGGGGGGGGGGAAATCATGTAAACCCATGGTTGATTCATATCAGTTTATGGCAAATACCATTACAATACTGTAAAGTAATTAGCCTTCAACTAAAATAAATATATTTTTTGAAAATCGTTGAAAGTCTGTAAGTAGTTTTTCAGCCTGTGGTTTGAGATACTAATACATCTTTATTGAAACTATTATCATATAGGTCAGCAAATCTTTACATACACAAAAATATATATATATACATATATACCTTCAAATTGTCCTTTACAGTTGCTACCTCTGAATGTGATAGAAAAAATGAGATTCAAAATGAAATATATATATATATATATTACAGATGATGTATGTGTACTTCAAAAACAAGGGAATTTAGAGATGTATTTTCATAGTTTATTGCTCTCTGGTGTATGTTGGTGTGATAAGGGGTTCTACAATGGGATTCTTATTTGAGGAAAGAAAAATAACTTCTTTGGTTGAGATATTTAAAACAATTTTATGATATACATATGTATATATGTATCTATGTATTTGTCTCTCTATCATCTATACTACTACTACAAATAACACAAGTATCCAAGAATTTTGTTAGACATTCTGAAAGGGACACAATAATAGTACATTCTTGAGAATTTTAGATTGCATTAATTTTGAAATATACAGTCATTCTGCAGTTAGACCTTGATTCTTAATACTAGCTAATGATCTAATCAGCTGTGACTTGAGACAAATTATCTAAATTATCTGAGTTTCTCTTATCTAAAATATGGGAGTATTTTTCCTACACCATTGTGTTTTGTAAGGAATAACAATATAAAGTATGTAGCTCTTTTTAGTACTTTGCTTGGCACATAATTAGGACCCAATAAATCCTAGTCACAGTTATCATCATTACTATAATTCTACTTGCAATTATTAAAGCAGCGTCAATTTGCAGTTTGCAAATTTATTTACTGTCCATTAAAGGTTTACTTATCAAAAGTGCCTGGTATTATAAGTAGTATTTTTCTTTTTCAACTGGGGCTCAGAGTTAATGACTTTCCCAAGTGTGTGTGGGGAGGTAATTGATGAGCTTGAATCAAACCTTTATCCTGCTTCAAAACCTCTGATCTTCCCACTGCAGTCTGCAGTTTGATCTCCCAGAGAAATATGCTTCAAGGCTGAGGATGGAGTCATCCCTGAGGAATCAGATGATTACTTTAACACACTCACACTGCACCCCATATTCATTAATCCTGAGTTGAAACTTTGTTGAAATTGGTTTCTGTTAATACATCCCCAAGAAACTGCTGAGAAACATCATTTTAATAAGTCTCCTTGAAACTGATTAAAAGGTAGATCTACTTTTAGCAATTACAGTAGGGAATTCTGTTTGCAGCGAAGAGTTTTGTAATAAGACCCAGAGAGACAGTTTCATCACTGACACTTAAGCACACTCTGACTTCAATTTCTCTTTACTTAATGATCAGCAATTATTCGATTAAAATAGACAAGTAAAGAATGGTAGCTACAAAAAAATTATATTTTTCTTAGTTTTCCCAGACATTCTGAATTTTTGCAACCTGACTAGAAATGGAAATATTAGCCTAATTTATTTCATATTATATATTATGGGCAAGCAATAGGCACTTGGGAACTTCTAAATTTTGTGGAGAGATACTTCTTATTCACTAACACCAAATAATTTGGTAATGGAATCACAGATTAATTTTTTCAAATTCAATGCTGCTACTATTTTTTTCATAATTCAGAATTTTAACATATGAGGGAAGGTATTGCTAGAATGCATTAAAAAATACCAATAGGTTTAATACTTCCCTGAATTAAAAAAAAATCCTAAAGAGTTAGCTAGGTAAAAGCTAACTCAGATGGAGATAGGATTCAAATAGCTAATGTAAAATATATATACTACCAATGTTGGATGCCATATACCATGTGTGCATAGTTTGGATTAGGTGATAGTGTGAGAGTTTCAATAATTAGACAAAGTTTTGGTTTCTTCATAACTCTAGAATAGAAATTATAAACTAAAATATAATTAAAATGCTCATATTTATGGTTTGATCATTTTCTAGAAATTAGACAGGGCACAAAAATCTCATCATGATGAAAACAAGATTATAAAGGTATCAAATGAAGCCCAGTTAGCACCAGTGCTCAGTGTCCAGTTGTGTTCAAGTCTTTGTTGCTGCATGAATTGTAACCTGCCAGGCTCCTGTGTCCATGGACTTTTCCAAGTGAGAATACTGGAGCAGGTTACCATTTCCTAATCCAGGAAATCTTCCCAGCTCAGGGACTGAACCTGTGTCTGTTGCATCTCCTGCACTGGCAGGCAGATGCTTTATCATTACCTGTGAAGCCCTCAAATCAACTTACTCTGTGAAAACAAATAAAAAACTTGCTTCAAGGAATAAGTCCAATTTTCAGCTTAAAAGTATCAGAAAAATAATTGTTATTTGTGTGTGTTTAATACCAGAGTCTTCTATACTGCAGGCAGATGCTTTACCATCTGAGCTACCAGGAAAGCTCAAATAAAAGCTAAACGAATCCAAATGAAGATATATGTAGAGAATTAGTCATGAATAGCCATATTCTCCTTTGTAGTTAAATAAGAAAGATTGAAACTAGATATATTAGAAATTAAGTACCAAAAATTGGGTAAAGAAAATAAAAAGCCATAAGGATTTATGGCTTGATTTAGGAGTTAAAAACAACAACAACAAAGAAAACATAACTAAATGGAGTCATTTTTTAGCTACTTTATCTGTAGTTCCTGACACAACTGGGAACTTAATAAATTATTGTTGAGCAATAAATGAATTTCTCAAAAAGTTTTGGCAGTTTAACTCCCAACAATACCAATCTCATTATTTTCAAAGGATGTTTCCTCTTTTATGTTAATTAATTTCATTTAATTAGCATACGCTTTACTAAAGATTTAATGCTTCCCTGGTGGCTCAGTGGTAAAGACTCTGCCTGCCAATGAAGGAGACACAAGTTCAATCCCTGGATCAGGAAGACCTTCTGAGGAATAAAATGGCAACCCACTCCATATTCTTATCTGGAAAATCCCATAAACACAGGAGCCTAGTGGATTACAGTCCTTGGGGTTGCAAAAGAGTTGAAAATAACATAGCAACTAAACAACAACAATGATTTAATAGGCATAAAAGAGAAAAAAAAAATTTTTCAGGTCAGCAGTGAGTATTTTATTTTATATTTTTTTATTTTATTATTTTTATCCCTCTTTTTCAATTTATTTTCTTTACATTATCATGTTGGTTTTGCCATACATTTACAGGAACATTATTTTTAAAGAATTAGCTTGGTAAGTGAAAACTATATATATAATTATTAACGTTAGTGCAGAAAGAACATAAACTCTTACAACTATGTTGAGAATCTTTATTGAGTCTTCATTTTGTGTCAACAAATACATATAAAGAGGCAGATAAGAGACCAAAACTTCTTCCTATATGATACATGACAAAGAAGACAACGGAACAAACCAACTAAAAGTTTGGTGTAACGATAAATGATATGGGGGAAAAAAAAACGTAAGTTAGGGAAGAGAAGTAGTGCACTAGCAATTAATTCTGATGTGGCATTTGTGATAATACACACATGATTCTATATTTTTTACACAATTTACATTCTTTATATTTGCATAGTTTACACACACATTTAATCCTCAAAGCCACACCAGAAGCAGTTGCTATGTCCATTTTTGTTTCAAAGATGTTGAGAACAAAACACAGGGTGTTGTGTGAATAAGTATTGTCATGGCTCATACAAACAAAGCCAGAATTTGGGCCTAGATAATCTAACTCGAGTGTTCTCACATTTCACACTGTGAAAGTGTCCAGGGGTGAAAGATTGAGATGTCAAAGAAAGGTAGACTAGGCAGAGGGAACAAATACAAACATGGGGTCTCCCAGGTGGCTCTAGTGCTAAAGAATAAGTTTGCCCATGCAGAAGATATAAGAGACATGGGTTTGATCCCTGGGTTGGGAAGATCCCCCTGAGGGAGGGCATGACAGTCTACTCCAGAATTCTTGCCTAGATTGTCCAATGAACAGAGGAGCCTAGAACACACACACATAAGCTGGCATGCCCTGAAATATTAAATATATATATATATATATATATTTAATATTTAATATATATATATGTGGATAGAAAGAAGGGAATGGGGGAAAGGAGAAGAATTAAGATAAACGTAGTCAGAAAGCCATAAACAGCCTAATCATTCCCAGTACTGTGGACCCCTGTAAAACATTTGAAGTGATGTTGATTTACCTAGATCCTGTTACACACAATGAAGTAAGTCAGAAAAAGAAAAATAAATATCATATATTACTGCATATATATGGAATCTAGAAAAATGGTGCTGATGAACCTATCTGCAGGGCAGGAATAGAGACACAGATATAGAGACGGGACTTGTGGACATGGGAGGAGAAGGAGTTGTCAATCAGCCCCTAAGCAAATCTGGATCTTTTCAAACCCATGGACTGTGGCATGCCAGTCTTCCATGTCTTTTACCATCTCTTGGAGTTTGCTCAAACTCATGTCAATTAAGTCAGTAATGCCATCCAGCCATCTCATTCTCTGTCATGCCTTTCTCTTCCTGTCCTTAATCTTTGCCAGGACTAGGGTCTTTTCCAATGACTCAGTTCTTCATATCAGGGGACCAAATCATTTGAGCTTCTTCCTTAGTCCTTCCAATGAATACTCAGTGTTGATTTCCTTTGGGATTGACCGGTCTGATACCTTTGCCATCCAAGGGACTCTCAAGAGTCTTCTGCAATCCCACAATTTGAAGGCATCAATTCTTTAGTGCTCAGCCTTATTTATGGTTCAACTGTCACATCCTTACATGACTACTGGAGAAATCATAACTTTGATTACATGGACTTTTGTCAGCAGAATAATGTCTGTTTTTTTTCTAAGAAGTTGTCTAGGTTTATGATTTTTTATGCAAAGATTGGCTCGATAAAGGACAGAAATGGTATGGACCTAACAGAAGCAGAAGGTAGGAGGGAGGTTGTGGAAGGGGAACACATGTATACCCATGGCAGATTCATGTCAAATGTATGGCAAAACCAATATGATAATGTAAAGAAAATAAACAAATATAAATAATAATAAAAAGAAGATATTAAGAAGAGGTGGTAAGAATACACAGAAGAACTGTACAAAAAAGATCTTCATGACCCAGATAATCACAATGGTGTGATCACTCACCTGGAGAAAGACATCTTGGAATGTGAAGTCAAATGGGCCTTAGAAAGCATCACTAGGAGAGCTAGTGAAGGTGATAGAATTCCAGTTGAGCCATTTCAAATCCTGAAAGATCATGCTGTGAAAGTGCTGCACTCAGCAAATTTGGAAAACTCAGAAGTGGCCACAGGATGGGAAAAGCTCAGTTTTCATTCCAGTTCCAAAGAAAGGCAATGACAAAGAATGTTCGAACTACTGCAAAATTGCACTCATCTTACACACTAGTAAAGTGATGCTCAAAATTCTCCAAGTCAGGCTTCAGCAGTATGTGAACCATGAACTCCCAGATGTTCAAGCTGGTTTTAGAAAAGGCAGAGGAACCAGAGATCAAATTGCCAACATCTGATGGATCATCAAAAAAGCAAGAGAGTTCCAGAAAAACATCTATTTCTGCTTTATTGACTATGCCAAAGCCTTTGACTGTGTGGATCACAATAAGCTGTGGAAAATTCTGAAAAAGATGGGAATACCAGATCATCTGACCTGTCTCTTGAGAAACCTGTATGGGGGTCAGGAAGCAAGAGTTAGAACTGGACGTGGAACAACAGACTGGTTCCAAATAGGAAAAGGAGTATGTCAAGGCTGTATGTTATTACCCTGCTTATTTAATTTATATGCAGAGTACATCATGAGAAACGCTGGGCTGGAAGAAGCACAAGCTGGAATCAACATTGCTGGGAGAAATATTAATAACCTCAGATATGCAGATAACACCACTCTTATGGCAGAAAGTGAAGAGGAACTAAAAAGCTTCTTGATGAAAGTGAAAGATGAGAGTGAAAAAGTTGGCGTAAAGCTCAACATTCAGAAAACTAAGATCATGGAATCTGGTCCCATCACTTCATGGCAAATAGATGGGGAAACAGTGTCAGACTTTATTTTTGGGGGGCTCTAAAATCACTGCAGATGGTGACTGCAGCTGTTAAATTAAAAGGCGCTTACTCCTTGGAAGGAAGCTTATGATCAACCTAGATAGCATATTGAAAATCAGAGATATTACTTTGCCAACAAAGGTCCATCTAGTCAAGGCTATGGTTTTTCCAGTAGTCATGTATGGATGTGAGAGTTGGATGGTGAAGAAAGTTGAACATCGAAAAATTGATGCTTTTGAACTGTGGTGTTGGAGAAGACTCTTGAGAGTCCCTTGGACTGCCAGGAGATCCAACCAGTCCATCCTAAAGGAGATCCGTCCTGGGTGTTCACTGGAAAGACTGATGTTAAATCTGAAACTCCAATACTTTGGCCACCTCATGGGAAGGGTTGACTCATTGGAAAAGACCCTGATGCTGGGAAGGATTAGGGGCAGGAGGAGGAGGGGACAAGAGAGGATGGGATGGCTGGATGGCATCACCGACTCTATGGACATGGGTTTGGGTGTACTCCAGGAGTTGGTGATGGACAGGGAGGCCTGGCGTGCTGCGATTCATGGGGTCACAAAGAGTCGGACACAACTGAGCAACTGAACTGAATTGAACTGATAATCTTTTCTTCCAAGGAGCAAACATCTTTTAATTTTGTGGCTACAGTCACCTCTTCAGAAATTTTGGAGCCCAGAAAAATAAAACCTAGCACTGTTTCCAATTTTTCCTCATCTATTTGTCATGTAGTGATGAGATTGGATGCCATGATTTTAGTTTTTTGAATAATGATTACTAAGCCAGATTTTTTACTCTCCTCATTCACCTTCATAAGAAGATTCTTCAGGTTTTCTCTTTGCTTTCTGCTATTAGAACAGTGTCATCTGCATATCTGAGATGGGGCAAATTGAGAGTATAGTATTGACATGTATGCACCATCATGTGTAAAGTAGATAGCTAGTGGGAAATTGCTGTAGAGGACAGGGAGCTCATTTGATGTTCTGTGATGACTTACAGGTATGGGATGGAGGGGGGAACTGGGAGAAAAACTCAAGATAAAGAGATATATGTTTACTGAAAGCTGATTAACATTGTTGTACAGCAGAAATCAACACAACATTGTAAGGCAATTATATTTCAATTCAAAATAAATTTGAAAGAAAACATAAAAAAGAAGCTGATTTCTATACTGGGTGAAATGGGCAACTATTGGAGAATTCTGTGCCAGGGAGTGAGATAATCTAATTTACTCTTTAAACAAATTGCTCTGCTTTACGATTGACTGAAGAGAGGAAGGATGGAAATAGGGAACCTAGCTGAAAGGATGATGGATAAAAACATGGAGTAGCATTCTAGCTGGTAAAATAAATTGGATGCCAGATAAATTGGAAGAAAGCACCAATCTGATTCAGTAAAACCAAGAGGATTCAGAGGAGTTTGAGAGGAACAGACTTGAGGAAGAAAAGGGAATGATATTAGAAATTCAGTTTTGAACACTAAATCTAAGATGCTTAATGCACTAACAAGTAAAGGCATCAATCTGATGTTGAATATGAGAGTTTAGAATTGAGAATACACTAAGGTGAAGAGTTGCATTGGGAGAAAGTTGCATATAGTCACTGTTAAGTGGAATAAGACTAAATGAAGTTAACAAGTAAAGGAAAATGTGTAGATATAATCAGATGAAATTGACAAGGACTTGAACTTGTTACTGTCCAACATTTAGAAGTCAAGGTAATGAAAAGAAATCAGCAATGAAACTGAGGATGAACATTCAGGAAGAAATTCAAGTGGGCATGAAAATTCAAATGTGAGAAAATACATCAAGGAAGGAAAAACTATGGCAAATATGGCTGATAGATTAAATAGTATGATCTTGTTAAGTGGACTTTATATTGAATAATGGGAATAAAAGGTTGACTGGGATGATTTCATGAGGAGTGGGAGGACATATACTGGAAGCAGCATACAAACACAAACAACTTTGCAAAGAACAGCACTGCAAAAAAGATAATTTTGCAATAAAGTAAGTACGAAGCTATGTTTGTTTGTTTGTTCCAGTAGTCATGTATGGATGAGACAATTGGCCTATAAAGAAGACTGAGGGACATAGAATTTATTCAGGGCAAGGGTGGGATGATACGGGAGAACAGCATTGAAACATGTAAATTATCATATGTGAAATCAATTGCCAGCCCAGGTTTGATGCTTGATACAGGGTGCTCAGGGCTGGTGCACCGGGATGACCCAGAGAGATGGAATCAGGAGGGAGGTTGGAGAGGGGTTCTGGAAGGGGAACACATGTATACCCATGGCAGATTCATGTCAATATATGGCAAAAGCAACATGATTATGTAAAGAAAATAAATTTTTTTAAAAAGCATCAAAAATCCATGCATGTATGAATGTTATTGAAAGCTTTTTTGGTAAATGAAGATCCACAAACTTTTATGTTCATGGAAAAGTGATGAAGTCTCAATTTTTTTTTCTCATGAAACTATATATTACTTATAAAACAAGTGAAGAACAATTATATATAGAAAATATCCTAAGAAATCATATTCAGCTCTTACAAAGGTACCTCACGATTAACATGTGCTTCTCCTAATGTATTTATGAGTTATCCAGTGACTACACTTAGCACAATTTTACATTCACTGTGAGTAACAGTAATAAGTCAGTGTTAGTATGTTTTCATATGCGGATAGAGGAGGCTTAGTCCTGAGAGTCCATTCATGCAGTAAATCATAACTGCATTTACTGACCTCTTAGTATATTTAACGGTTGCCTGCGTGGGAAATAAATGGCAACACAGTGGAAACAGTGTCAGAATTTATTCTGGGGGGCTCCAAAATCATTGCAGATGGTGATTGCAGCCATGAAATAAAAAGACACTTACTCCTTGGAAGGAAAGTTGTGACCAATCTAGATAACATATTTAAAAGCCTATCAAGCTACCAGAGGTCTTTTTCAGAGAATTAGAACAAATAATTTCACAATTTGTATGGAAATACCAAAAACCTCGTATAGCCAAAGCAATCTTGAGAAAGAAGAATGGAACTGGAGGAATCAACCTACCTGACTTTAAGCTATACTACAAATCCACAGTCATTAAGACAGTATGGTACTGGCACAAAGACAGAAATATAGATCAATGGAACAAAATAGATAGCCCAGAGATAAATCCACGCATCTATGGACACCTTATCTTTGACAAAGGAGGCAAGAATATACAATGGAGAAAAGACAACCTCTTTAACAAGTGGTGCTGGGAAAACTGGATAGCCACTTGTAAAAGAATGAAACTAGAACACTTTCTAACACCATACACAAAGATAAATTCAAAATGGATCAAAGATCTAAGCATAAGAGCAGAAACTATAAAACTCTTAGAGGATAACATTGGGAAAACACTCTCTGACATCAACCAAAGCAGGATCCTACATGACCCACCTCCCAGAATATTGGAAATAAAAACACGAATAAACAAATGGGACTTAATTAAAATTAAAAGCTTCTGCACTGCAAAGGAAACTATAAGCAAGGTGAAAAGACAGCCTTCAGAATGGGAGAAAATAATAGCCAATGAAGCAACGGACAAACAATTAATCTCAAAAATATATAAGCAACTCCTGCAGCTCCATTCTAGGAAAATAAACAACCCAATCAAAAAGTCGGCCAAAGAATTGAACAGACGTTTCTCCAAAGAAGACATAAAAATGGCTAACAAACACATGAAAAGATGCTCAACATCACTCATTATCAGAGAAATGCAAATCAAAACCACAATGAGATATCACTTTACACCACTCAGAATGGCTGCAATCCAAAAATCCACAAGTAATAAATGCTGGAGAGGATGTGGAGAAAAGGGAACTCTCTTACACTGTTGGTGGGATTGCAAACTAGTACAGCCTCTATGGAAAACAGTGTGGAGGTTCCTTAAAAAACTTCAAATAGACCTGCCATATGACCCAGCAATCCCACTGTTGGGCATATATACCGAGGAAACCAGAATTGAAAGAGACACGTGTACCCCAATGTTCATCGCTGCATTGTTTACAATAGCCAGGACATGGAACCAACCTAGATGCCCATCAACTGATGAATGGATAAGAAAGCTGTGGTACATATACACAATGGAATATTACTCAGCATTAAGGAAAAATTCATTTGAAGCAGTTCTACTCAGATGGACGAAACTGGAGCCCATTATCCAGAGTGAAGTAAGCCAGAAGCAAAAACAACAATACAGTATATTAACTCATATATATGGAATTTAGGAAGACGGTAACGAGAACCCAGCATATGAGACAGCAAAAGGAACACAAATGTATAGAATAGACTCAGGGCCTCTGTGGATGAGGGAAAGGGTGGGATGATATGGGAGAATGGCATTGAAACATGTTAATTATCATATGTCGAAGCAACAGCCGGCCCAGGATTGATGCTTGGGACTGGTGCAACGAGATTTCCTGGGGGGAGGGAGGAGGGAGGGGGGTTATGGAGGGGGAGCATATGTGAACCCATGGTGATATCATGTCATTGTTTGGCAAAACTAATAAAAAATGTTTAATAAAAATAATAATAATAATAATAATAATAATAAAAAAGCAGAGACATTGCTTTGCCAACAAAGGTCCGTCTAGTCAAGGCTATGGTTTTTCCAGTAGTCATATATGGATGTGAGAGTTGGACAGTGAAGAAAGCTGAGCACCGAAGAACTGATGTTTTTGAACTGTGGTGTTGGAGAAGACTCTTTAGAGTCCCTTGGACTGTAAGAAGATCCAACCAGTCTATTCTAAAGAAGATCAGTCCTGGGTATTCATTGGAAGGACAGATGTTGAAGGTGAAACTCCAGTACTTTGGCCACCTCATGGAGAGGGTTGATTCATTGGAAAAGATCCTAATGCTGGGATGGATTGGGGGCAGGAGGAGAAGGAGATGACAGAGGATGAGATGGCTGGATGGCATCACCGACTCGATAGACATGAGTTTGGGCAGACTCCGTGAGTTGGTGATGCACAGGGAGGCCTGGCATGCTGCAATTCATGGAGTCTCAAAGAGTCACACACGACTGAGTGACTGAACTGAACTGCCTGCATATAGTCTATTTTAAGCAGAGAATTTATATGCCTGAACACTTATAATAGGAAGTGGTATACACAGAATTATACCTCACTGCCTCAAGTTTGCCTTGACGATTGCTTTGTTGACCGCCTCTTTCACATCTGTGTTCCTCAAACTGTACATCAGCATGGGAATCACTGTGGTATAAGACACAGCCACCATCTTCCCCTGCTCCACAGACTCTTCAGTGGGCCTCATGAGATACATGAAAATGAGACTCCCATAAAACATGGTAACAGCTGTCAGCTGGGACCCACACGTGGAGAATGCCTTCCTCCTGCCACCGGCAGAACGCATTCACAGCATGGCCACCAAGATGAGGGTCTAGGAAATGAGAACTACAGAGAGGGAATATGTGAAATTAATCCCAGCAATAACAATCATGGTGTATCCTTTAATGTGGACCCCTCCACAGGCAATCTTGATAAAAGGAGGGTCAGCACAGTAGATATGGTTGATTTCAAAGTTTCCACAGAAATACAGGCCATATGTCCACAGTGTGCAGATTAGGCTAACAGAGAATCCATAGATGTATGGCACAGAGATGAGACCAACACAGACAGTCCTGGACTGTGGCTTTACTGCCATAAAGC
The DNA here is from genome assembly GCA_007570785.1 of Antilocapra americana. Lineage (NCBI taxonomy): Eukaryota > Metazoa > Chordata > Mammalia > Artiodactyla > Antilocapridae > Antilocapra > Antilocapra americana. The sequence goes on from ML663031.1 coordinate 462,946, forward strand.
AGAGGGTTGCAGACGGCCATGTAGAGCTCAAAGGCCATCACAGCCAAGATATATATTTCCACGTGGACAAGGGCTATGAAGAAGTAACACTGCACCAAACACCCAACATAGGAAATGGTTTTTGTCTCTGATAGAAAGTTCTCAAGCATCTTTGGAGTGACATTGGAAGAGAACCACACATTGACAAAAGACAAATGACTCAAGAAAAAGTACATGGGGCTGTGAAGCTGGGGGCTGATGCTGATCAAAATAATCATACCAATGTTCCCTATCAGAGTGATGATGTAAACTATTAGAAACACCAAAAAAAGGAGAACTTGAAGCTCCTGATGACTGTCAACCCCAGAAGAATAAATGCTGTCACATCTGTGAAATTTGGCATTGTGTTCACTTAGACCCCGTCTGCATTGCCTATGGAAAAATTAAAATTAATTAATTAATTAAATATATTCTTAAAAATTTTAGTCATGTTTATCAGTATTCTAGCTCAAATAATAAAAAAAAATTAATGTAGACTTTGCACAAAGTCTACTATAAAGCTATATAATCACATTTATTTCCTTTAATAGGCCTTATAGGTAATTTTTTAATCTATTTTATTTTATTTACTTTATTGTGTTGGTTTTGCCATACACTGACATGAATCCACCATGGGTATACATATGTTCCCCCTCCAGAACCACCTTCCCTCCTCCCTCCCGATTCCCTCTCCCTGGGTCATCCCAGTGCACCAGCCCCGAGCATCAGACCTGGGCTGGCGATTGATTTCACATATGATAATTAACATGTTTCAATGCCGTTCTCCCATATCATCCCACCCTGGCCCTCTTTCTGCGAGACTGTTCTATACATCTGCGTTTCTTTTGCTGTCTTGCATGCAGGGTTCTCACTACCATCTTTCTAAATTCCATATATATGCATTAGAATACTATACTGTTGTTTTTCCTTCTGGCTTACTTCACTCTGGATAATAGGATCCAGTTCCGTCCACCTCAGTAGAACTGATTCAAATGATTTTTTTTTTTAATGGCTGAGTAATATTCCATTGTGTATATGTACCACAGCTTTCTTATCCATTCGTCAGTTGATGGGCATGTAAGTTGCTTCCATGTCCTGGCTATTGTAAACAATGCGGCAATGAACATTGGGGTACATGTGTTTCTTTCAATTCTGGTTTCCTCAGTGTGTATGCCCAGCAGTGGGATTGCTGGGTCATATGGCAGGTCTATTTGAAGTTTTTTTAGGAATCTCCACACTGTTCTCCATAGGGCTGTACTAGTTTGCATTCCCAGAAACCGTGTAAGAGGGTTCCCTTTTCTCCACATCCTCTCCAGCATTTATTGCTTGTAGACTTTTGGATGGCAGCCATTCTGACTGGTGTAAAGTGGTATCTCATTGTGGTTTTGATTTGCATTTCTCTGATAATGAGTGATGTTGAGCATCTTTTTATGTGTTTGTTAGCCATTTTTATGTCTTCTTTGGAGAAATGTCTGTTAAGTTCTTTGGCCCACTTTTTGATTGGGTCGTTTATTTTTCTAGAATGGAGCTGCAGGAGTTGCTTATATATTTTTGAGATTAATTGTTTGTCCGTTGCTTTGTTGGCTATTATTTTCTCCCGTTCTGAAGGCTGCCTTTTCACCTTGCTTACAGTTTCCTTTGTTGTGCAGAAGCTTTTAATTTTAATTAGGTCCCATTTGTTTATTCATGTTTTTATTTCCAGTATTCTGGGAGGTGGGTCATGGAGTATCCTGCTTTGGTTTATGTCAGAGAGTGCCTTTCCTACGTTTTCCTCTAGGAGTTTTATAGTTTCTGGTCTTATGATTAGATCTTTGATCCATTTTGAGTTTATTTTTGTGTATGCTGTTAGAAAGTGTTCTAGTTTCATTCATTTACAAGTGGCTGTCCAGTTTTCCCAGCACCACTTGTTAAAGAGGTTGTCTTTTCTCCGTTGTATATTCTTGCCTCCTTTGTCAAAGATAAGGTGTCCATAGGCTTTATCTCAGGGATGCAAGGATTCTTCAATATTCGCAAATCAATCAATGTAATACACCACATTAACAAATTGAAAAATAAAAATCACATGATTATCTCAATAGATGCAGAGAAAGCCTTTGACAAAATTCAACATCCATTTATGATAAAAACCCTCCAAAAAGCAGGAATAGAATGAACATACCTCAACATAATAAAAGCTATATATGACAAACCCACAGCAAACATTATCCTCAATGGTAAAAAACTAAAAGCATTTCCCCTGAAGTCAAAAACAAGACAAGGGTGCCCACTCTCCCCACTACTTTTCAACATAGTTTTGTAAGTCTTGGCTACAGCAATCAGAGCAGATAAAGAAATTAAAGGAATCCAGATTGGAAAAGAAGAAGTAAAACTCTCTCTGTTTGCAGATGACATGATCCTCTACATAGAAAACCCTGAAGACTCTACCAGAAAATTACTAGAGCTAATCAGTGAATATAGTAAAATTTCAGGATACAAAATCAACACACAGAAATCCCTGGCATTCCTATACACTAACAATGAGAAAACAGAAAGAGAAATTAAGGAAACAATTCCATTCACCATTGAAACAAAAAGAATAAAATACTTAGGAGTATTTCTACCTAAAGAAACAAAAGACTTATATATAGAAAACTATAAAACACTGATGAAAGAAATCAAAGAGGACACAAATAGATGGAGAAATATACCGTGCTCATGGATTGGAAGAATCAATATAGTGAAAATGAGTATACTACCCAGAGCAATCTATAGATTCAGTGCAATTCCTATCAAGCTACCAGAGGTCTTTTTCAGAGAATTAGAACAAATAATTTCACAATTTGTATGGAAATACAAAAAACCTCATATAGCCAAAGCAATCTTGAGAAAGAAGAATGGAACTGGAGGAATCAACCTACCTGACTTTAGGCTATACTACACATCCACAGTCATCAAGACAGTATGGTACTGGCACAAAGACAGAAATATAGATCAATGGAACAATATAGGTAATTATTGCAATATTTATTAGTTTCTTAACTCTAAAACAGACAATTTCATTCATATACTACTAGTATTAGAATCTTATTTTTGCTAAATTATTACATGATGCTAACATCACAGAATGCTAATAGAAGTAAAGCTAGACTGAGAGTCATCAGAGAATGACTAAATCCATTTCTACATACTGTCTTATAGAAAAAAACTTTAGACTCATAAATGTAAATATTCAACCAATGTCAGACAACCACTTTGTGTCAAACAGGGAAGTAAGAAGAATGAATCATTGAAGTTCTATTGAATACTATCTTTGTGTATGATGATTTCCTCTCATTATCAATATTAATACAAATACACATGTAACATTAACTTACTCATTTCCTTATGACTTTGAAGGTATCTTTTTAAAAAACTATATTTGTTTATTTATTTTTGGCTGTGCTTGCTCCTCTTGGTTGAGATGTGTGGGCTTCTCACTGCAGTGGCTTCTCTTGTTGTGGTGCACTGATTCTAGGTAAGCAGGCTTAAATAGTTGTGGCTCAAAGGTTCTAGAGTGCAGATTCAGTAGTTGTGGCTCTCCGGCTTAGTTGCTCTTTGGCATGTGGAATCTTCCTCCAACCAGAGATCGAACTTGTGTCCCCTACATTGGTAGGCAGATTCTTATCCACTGAGCCACCAGGGAAGTCTAGAAGATATCTTCTTATCCATGCAATTTTACGGGATGATTGTCTTAAACCTTGGTCTTACAATCTAGTCATTGACATACTTTTCTACACTATGCCAGCATATGATATTAAAAACATTCAACTTATGAAAATCCTAGTCATGTTTTATTTTATTTAGCTGTATATTTCACTTGCTTGATTACTGCTCCTTGCAGGATGAGGTAAGAGTTATTTAACAACACAGACTATATCAGTTTAACAGTTATCTCAGAAAAGTAAACTGCAAGTGATTCAATCACCATATCAAAATTATATCAATAGTTAAATCCTATATACATATAAAATAAAATTCAGGTGCCATGTTTAAAAGTTACTGTCTTATTTCAGATTCTACTGCTTTTCAGCAACAATCCATCATATGTCTAATTATTTATTTTCAAATTCAATGTCATTACAAGGAAAATGTCTACAAGGAATGCTTCTTCCATTTAATACACTTCCCTAGATAAGTCTTCTGAGAAGAAAACTGCTCTGAGTACTTAGGGATGCATCTGTAGGATGAACATCATCTCAAGAATTTAAGATATCCATAATGATTTTGTTTGAAGAGAATATTATGACATAAAATGGGCTGCAGTTATAATTGCTTATAATAATTCATTTAAAGACATAAAACCTATTTTATGTCAAATATATTTGCTATATTATATTTATTACTTATTACATTATATATAGAAGTAGTCTAATTTTTATAATATGAAAATGAACAAGGTACATGAGATTTTGGTTTGTATCATAATTAATTCTTTTTGAAAAATGCAAAAATGAGCCAATTTAGGGAATGGAACTACTGTGAGACAAAAATGGAGCATGCTGATAAACACAGAAATAAGAAAGGCAAGATGCACACAGAGTGGTCAAAGATCTCTTTGAAGATGTGACTTTTCACTTATGGGCAAGTAGCCAGTTATTTAAAAACACTGAAGAAAAAGAAAACAAAAACACAAAAAGTTAGAAGAGGAAACTATTTTAAAAAGTATATGGCTCCTTCCAACTAGTTCAGTTCAGTTTAGTTCAGTCACTCAGTCATGTCTGACACTTTGCGACCGCATGAACTGCAGCATGCCAGACCTCCCTGTCCATCACCAATTCCCAGAGTCCACCCAAACCCATGATCATCTAGTTAATGATGCCATCCAGCCATCTCCTCCTCTATCATCCTGTTCTCCTCCTGACCCCAACCCTTCCTAGCATTAGGATCTTTTCCAATGTGTCTACTCTTCAAATGAGGTGGCCAAAGTGTTGGAGTTACAGTTTCAACATCAGTCCTTCCAATGAACACACAGGACTGATCTCCTTTAGGATGGACTGATCGGATCTCCTTGCAATCCAAGGGACTCTCAAGAGTCTTCTCCAACACGACAGTTCAAAAGCATCAATTCTTCGGTGCTCAGCTTTCTTCACCATCCAACTCTCACATTCATACATGACCACTGGAAAAACCATAGCGTTGACTAGATGGACCTTTGTTGGCAACAGATTTTGAACCCCTGCTTTTTTCTATTTTCATATTCCAATATTACTGTTAATAAATAAAGACCCTTTAATGTTATATTTTGGGATTGGTTGAGTTTGGAAATATTTGTTTTCCATTTTCTTGTTTATTTAAATACAATAATTGATTATCATGGGAAATTGGTACACAGAAAGATCTAATTTTAATTTTCCTTAAGCCTAGTATTTTGCAAAGTTATCATCATGTACATATCAATGTCACCTTATTCTTCATAAAGTAACATGAATTATTTAACCTTTTCTTAATTGAAAACTTCTTTAATGTCTGTGTAACGGTCTAATGCAAAGTCTGTCACATGATAGTCAAATCCCTCTTTATGATCACAACCAACACTCCCTTCCAGGTGTTCTAGTTACACACATACAGCCTCTGGTCTGTCTAGTGTCTGCCTGTGCCTAACCCAGTACTGAATGCAGGTAGTCCTCACTTTGCACAGTGCTGAGCTCATTGAAATCCACACAAAGTGAGACACATTTCCAGGTTCTATGGTTTCTGTTAGATGTGATCATGCAAAGTGAGGGCTGCCTGTTTTAATATATCATGTGTTTCCTTTTTCTCAAATATGAAACACATATTATAATGAAAATCTTCACTTAGTTTTTCATTATGCCTCAGCACATGCTTAAAATTGGACTTATTGAAAGTGTACATTTTTACCACTCTTGAAGCATGTCAAATAAATTTCTAGAAAAAATGTCTATTATTATTTTTCTTGATATCTTCAGTGTATGAAAGTGTCAGTGTTTTTAAACTCTCTTAAATACAGATACACAAATCAGTATCTTAATTCATATTTTTATTAACAAAAATTGTATTCACTAATTTTAACATTTGTTATTTTTTATCAATTCAATATGCATAGCCTTCAATATGTGATTGTTCATATGATTTCTATGAAATTAACAACATAGTACTATTTTCACTTTTTTTTATTTGCAGTAAAATCTTTTGTCAACTTGGGTGGTGCTTAGTTTTAAATTATTTTATGATCAAATCCAAGAGACTCACAGACTTAGAGAACAAACTAATGATTGCCAAGGAGGAAGGCTGGGACAGAGAAAGAGACTGGGAGTTTAGGATTGACATGTGCTCATTGTTATATTTAAAACAGGTAAACAACAAGGACCCTGTGTGTTAGCCCAGGGATCTCTGACGTATGTACATGTAAAACTAGAAAAAATATTACATAGCTATTAGTATCTGATTTATATTCCTCTGGGATACTCTTGAAAGTGAAATATATTGAAGATGAATTTTCTCTGTGCCTGCATGCTCAGATGCTTCAGTCACGTCTGACTGTTTGCGTGACCCTATGGACTGTAGCCACCAGGCTCCTCTGTCCGTGGGATTCTCCAGGCACGAATTCTGGGGTGGGTTGCCGTTTTCTCCTCCAGGGGATTTTCCCGACCCAGGAATCTCTTGTGGTCACCGTATTACAGGCGGGTTCTTTACCACTGATCTATAAGGGAAGCCCAGATTTTCTCTACTAGAAATCAAAACACCAATCTATAGCAAGTTTAGGAATTTTGTTTAAAATGCAAAATATACAATATAATATATTGGCTTAACCAACATACTGGTTAAAGAAGAAATAACAATGAACTTATTTAGCGTACAATGAAGATAACATCACAGATTAGTGAGAGATAAAAGACAGCTTGATACGTTGTAGGAGTAAATGGATAAAAATGCGAGAGAAAAGTTATATGCAATATTACAACATACAACAAAACTATATCTAGAATGAAAGTCGAAGTAAGAGTGCTACTCGATTAGTTGTGTCCCACTCTGTGTGACTCATGGACTGTAGCCCACCAGGCTCCCCTGCACATGGAATTCTCCAGGCCAGAATACTGGAGATGGTTGCCATTTCCTTTTCTAGAGGGTCTTCCCAACCCAGGATCAAATCTGGATCTCCTGAATTGCAGGCAGATTATTTACCATTTGCGCCACCAGGGAAGCCATATATAGAATAATTTGAGATATCTCTATAAAATATGGCAATGAAAAATGAAGAACATAATATAATAACTTATTTTACTACATAAATTGTATATAGTGGAGAAAAACCATTGAATTAAAAACAAAACAAAAAGTATATATATATATATATATATATATAAATAACTAAAAACAAAACAAAAAGTATATATATGTGTGTGTGTGTGTGTGTGTATATATATATATTCTTGGAGAGGAATCATCATAAATAAGATCAATAGCAAAATCAATCAACATAATGTATATAATTTATTTATTAAACATTTTTTCTTTTGTTTTTATTAAAATATATTTCTTCCCTAAGAACCTCAGTTGAGAAAACAAGGAAGCAAATCATTTTAACTGATATTTTCTAATGTTTCTAAGGTACATTTATGTGATTTCTCTCAAATATTAATTAATAGTCATAAGTATAAATGTTCAATGCTTTCTGGAGAAAAATTTACCTGTATAAAAACTTAGCCAGGGCTTTAAAAAAATTCAAAATATTGAAGTAAAAAAATATACATTTTGAATATCCTCAAGAAACAGAGGGATCTGTATATACAAACATGAATCAGTTGTCAATATAAAAAATGGGATACATTGACATAACGGAATAATGGTTTGCAATATAAACTAAATGAAAAAATATTTATACCAAATGCTCAGAGCACTTTTCTTTCATAGATTACAAGTCAATTGTTTTTTCAATTTAAAATTGAAATTTAATATTATCTTGAATAATTCAAATATTCCCTGATAACTCATTTGGTAAAGAATTTACCAATATTTCAGTATTTTTCAATGTATATATCTTTAAATGAATTGCAGTATTTTTGGAATTAAGTTCAATTCTTTAAATCTGTGTATTATACTATATTAAAAACAATGTTCACTAAAAATACACAGACTGTAGAAAGTTACAAGCACAATACTATCAAGTGAAAATTAATCTTCAAACTTATACATGGCAAATGCTTACAATTTTGTCATATTAATTGTAGGGATGAGTAACTGTTTTAACTTATTGAGAAAATAGAACAACTGAATACAGAAGCTATACTTTGATTTGGGACATACTGCTGATGAATCTTACTCTCTCACTTCTATCTGCTTTTTTATTTATTTATAAATAATATTTTCTATAGACTCAGCCTTATTCAATCAACTGAGATTTAAGAATGAAGTCCAGGTTTCTAAAACCTCAGGTTATTTGGATGATTTTCTGGAAAATGATTTGAACACATTACAATAAATATATCAGTTCCTTTCATATGACCACTTATTAATGTGGTCTTAGTTAAAATCGGAATGCACAATATTGGAATATTTATGTATGGATGTGAGAGTTGGACTATAAAGAAAGCTGAGTGCTGAAGAATTGATGCTTTTGAATGGTGGTGATTGAGAAGACTTTGAGAGCCCCTTAGACTGCAAGGAGATCCAACCAGTCCATCCTAAAGGAGATCAGTCCTGGATGTTCATTGGAAGGACTGTTACTGAAGCTGAAATTCCAATGCTTTGACCACCTGATGTGAAGAACTGACTCATTTGAAAAGACCCTGATGCTGGGAAAGATTGAGGGCAGGAGGAGAAAGGGATGACAGAGGATGAGATGGTTGGATGGCATCATCGACTCAATGGACATGTTTGAATGAACTTCAGGAGTTGGTGATGGACGGGGAAGCCTGGCATGCTTCAGTCCATGGAGTCGCAAAGAGTCAGACATGACTGAGCGACTGTACTAAACTGAATTGAAGCATTCAAGGCCATTTTAAATTAAATATATGTTTCTCTATAGAACAATATAGTTCACTAATAATGCAAGGATCAGTGTGGATGAATTATGTATCTTTTATATAACTTTCTTTGCTATTGATTTTCTCAAAAGAGGGCTTCCCTTGTATCTCAACTGGAAAAGAATCCGACTGCAATGCAGGAGACCACAGTTCAGTTCCTGGGTCGGGAAGATCAACTGGGGAAAAGATATACTATCCACTCCAGTATTCTTAGGATTCCCTGGTGGCCGAGCTGGTAAAGAATCAGCCTGCAGTGTGGAAGACCTGGTTTGGATCCCTGGGTTGGAAAGATCTCCAGGAGAAGGGAAAGGCTACACACTCCAATATTCTGGCCTGGAGAATTCCATGGACTATATAATCCATGAAGTCCCAAAGAGTTGGACATGACTGAGGGGCTTTCACTTCTCAAAAGATATTTTGGAAACTATTAGAACTTACTTGCCTAGAAAATAATGAGCCACAGCTTTTTATTTTTTTTTCTTCTAATTGTTTAAAATTGCTTTACAGTGTTGAGCTGATTTCTGCCATAGTTATGAACCAAATAAAACATCACTGTTCACTTTCAGAAAGATATCTATACATCTCTTCCTTTGTATATTGTTTTAGGGCATTCTTATGTTACAGAAAACAATTGTTAGGCTATGTTTACTCAATAAATTTATTCTAATTTAGAGCAAAACATGAAAAAATGTATCTAGACTGCCATCATACTACATTAATGACTGAATTGGATCTCTATTCCTGGAAGCTCATAAGCAGGTGTTGAGAGTTCATTTTCAAAATTGCAAACCACAGCCAATATTTATAAATGGGTAAAAAGTTTCTCAGGATATCTATAATATTTGTTGGGGGAAAATTTATAAAAATTTTAAAGCTATGGATGATCTGTGTACTTCAAATTTTCCTGAAGTAATTCCAGTGACTAGTCAGGCACTGGAGTGGTTGTTCTATATCACACATTGAAAAAGAAACTTTTTCATAAATTTTTCAAAGAAGCTAAAAAGCAATCATCCTATTTTAAGCCTCACTATGGCTCTGTAGACCATTTAATTCAAAGAAGATGGATTGGCAGTGTTCACAGCAGAGTGAATTGATATTAATATAAAACTAATCTCCAAGTAACTAAATTTAGTAAAATACTAAATGGGCTTATTGAAAACATTTTCTTTAAAGTATAAATTTGGAGGAGAAATTATGCAGTATCAGTGAGAACTCATGAAGATAAACTAATCGTGACTATAGGCTAATAGGCTTTTCCTTTGAAGGAACCCCTGTGTTATTACAGACACCTTAAAAATGAACAAGCACCTAAACTGTAATTCTATGAAAAAAAGTTACCCTAATCATATGCCTCATGGCATGGATCACATGCTTGTTCCTTAGACTGTAGATTAACGGGTTCAGCATCGGGCTCAAAAATGTATAAAAAACTGCAATTATTTTGGACTCCTCTACAGAGTTCTTAGATGGAGGCCTTAAGTACATGCAGAAGAGGGTTCCATAAAATAGAGTGACTGTTGTCAGATGGGAACCACAAGTAGAAAAGGCTTTATACCTGCCTTTTGCAGAACTGATCCTCAAGATGGATGCAATGATCAAAATGTAGGACAGGAGAATGATGAAGAGAGAGCTCAAGAGAGTGAAACCAGCAACGACAAACATGGCCATCTTTTTGACATAGGTGTCAGAGCAGGCCAACATTATCAGAGGAGGATCAGCACAGTAGAAATGGTTGATCTCAAGAGAGTCACAGAAGGACAAGTGAAAGGTCAGTAGTGCCTGAGAGAGACCATTGAGGAAGCCACAAGTATAAGCGACTGTGACTAGAAAGATGCAAACGTCCGTGGACATCCTGGTGCTGTAATGTAAAGGGCTGCAGATGGCTACATAGCGATCCAAGGCCATTGAAGCAAGGAGATAAAGTTCAGTGATCACCAGGGCAATGAAGAGAAGACACTGCGTGAAACATCCAGCATAGGAGATGGTCTTCTGATCTGAGAGGAAATTGTGCAGCATATTTGGAGTGACATTGGAGGAATAGCAAAGGTCTACAAAGGAGAGGTGGCTGAGGAAGAAGTACATGGGAGTCTGGAGGTGGGGACTGGTCGTGATCAGCACCATCATGCCCAGATTTCCCACCAGTGTGATTAGGTAGATCACCAAGAATACTCCAAACAGGAACTTCTGTAGCACTGGGTCATCTGTGAGTCCCAGGAGAATGAATTCAGTCACTGCAGTGTGGTTAGGGGAAGACATATTCTTATCCTTTAAAAACTAAAAATGGTAAATTGAAGAATTCTATCTGATCCTGATTCTTCATTTATTCAATTATTTTATCATTTACTTTTGATCTATTTCTCTATAAGAAAATTATTCTTCTCAACAAATGCATCAGAGCATCTATGTAAATATTTATACCTTATCTCTTTGCGATATATCTCTCTGCATATACTGAAACCACAGACTGACATATTCCCTTTCACTTTCTAACTTGTAAATCATGTACACACATATACAATTAAACCTGCCTTTTTGGAGAACTCCATATTTTTTTTCAAATTATATGAAAAAAGAAAGCCAAAAGAATGAAAATTAGGAGAGCAGCAGGTCAGTGGCATCACTCACAAGGACAAATGGAAGATGCAGAATTTCTATGGTCCCTGCAGCTCTAATACCCTATTGTTTTCAACACTCAATAGAAACCATTTTCAGTTCAGCATTTTCTTCTGAAACCCATACTTGTCTGGCTTAATTTCATTCCAAAGACGTTGAATTAATAGATGCATCTCTTGACATATGACTAAGAATGTACAGAATGAAAAATTGTTCTTTCTGCTTTTTAAATTCACCCACTCATTATTTACAGAGGCAATGTTTGTTGTTTGTTTTTTTCTTTTCTAACTTCTGGAGTTACATGAGTGAGCAAATTACCTATCCTTGTGAAGCATATACTGTAAGAGAGGTAATAGATCCTGAGCACATAGACAAATGTTTACAGCAGCATATCACTTAGAAGAAAACACTATGAAAATAATTAAAGGTGGAGTGCTTTCAGATGACCATCCGGATAAAGTCTGAGAAGGCAGAATTTGAACAGTAAATAAAGAATTCAAATATCTGAAGAGGAATTTGTCTACATTATTCTTGAAACTGACATACTTTGAAATATGTGTGTTTAGGAAAACACAATAGGATAATATTGAAATGTGGACTTAGCTTCCAGCTAGAGTTATTATTTCTGTTTTTTCTTGATAGTAGGATATGACTGGAATTACTATGCCTCAAGAATTTCACCTTAAGGCTTTTTAAATTTAGTTTTCACATACACATCAGAAGAGCCTGTATACAATGCTTGATTTTTTAGAAAAGCAATGAAATATTAACATTTCAATATAAAAAACAAATATAAATGATAAAAACAATTTTTTAATATCTGTGAGAATATTAATCTTCACAGAAAAATTTTAAAAAGCTATTTTTAGTGAACAAATGTGAAAAATGACTTACCTGTAAAAACTGACTTACCATATTTTCTAAAGCAAAGTGGGAAGATTTATAATGTGTTTCTTAGGAATATTCCCTAGAGTATTTTTTTAAATAGTTCTTATAATCCAATTAAGATAGATTTTGTTCCCTCAAGGGAACCTTAATTTCATGCTTTGAGATCTTTAATTTTCCTTTAAGACCAAAATTTCTGCCTAACATCTTTGTATCCTGCTTTATACTATGTGCCTGAGTTCTTTGACAAAAATAAAGAATTCCACCATCACTTTTAATACTATGAAAGGATAAAAATGTGATTGGAGGAATGTATTTTTTGTGTATAAAAATTAGAGTATTCTCATCAGGAGTCTTCAATGTTTCTCCATAATCACTGAAATAAGGTCATCCAATGAAAGTGAAAAATAGGAAGGTAAAACAGACAAGCCATTTGAGAAGCAGAAAGAGGGTGGAGAGCAGAAGAGTGGCCTAACCAACCAAAGAAAGTAAAAGTACTGGACACAGATGACAATCCTTTGGAGGGTGGATGTTGTGGATTTGGTCAACATTCTGGGAACCAAAGATGGGTCTGAAAACCAGGATCATTCATAAAATTGATGAATCACAAAATTGGTGATTTAGGAGGAGAGGTCAAATTTCAATAAAGAATATCTGAAGGTTGTTTGATACTGCATTTATTACAGAATAAAGGAATCTAGAGATGGTCTCAGTAGTCTCTATCTTCCAGTGCATTGATAATTCCAGGCAATATATTCAAAGGAATTAACCATAGTCTCACTAAGACAAGAGAGGCATCTCTGATTATGTTAGATATCCAAATACTGGGTTACAGTCTGAGAAATCAGTGAAATAAAGCTGTATATCAATATGAAATACATATATTGTCATCAACTTAGCACAATAGGGGAGATTTGAGCATAACCATTTCAAATTAGGATAGAATAATTTATTTATCCCAGAATTTTCTGCTTTACCTTGATTCCTTGAACAAATTAAATAACAAAATTTAAAGTGTCAAATCGTAAATATTCCCATGAAATGAAAGTTTCTTATATAATTGTAGGGGTAATTGTAGGATAGTAGAGCTCTTATTTCCTGACCCCATATTGTGAAGATTCCTTATTTTGCATAAAGATACCTGAAGATTTCACCCTTCTTAAAGGTGAATGTCAGCATTAGTTTCCTAAGTGAAAGTGAAAGTCCCTCAGTCATGTCTGACTATTTGCGACCCCATGAAATTCTCCAGGCCAGAATACTAGAGTGGGCAGCTTTTCCGTTCTCCAGGAGACCTTCCCAATCCCGCATTGCAGGTGGATTCATTATCAGCTGAGCCACAAGGGAAGCTCAATAACACTGGAGTGGGTAGCCTATTCCATCTCCAGAGGATCTTCCTGACCCAGTAATTGAACTGAGGTCTCCCTCATTGCAGGCAGATTCTTTACAAACTGAGCTATAAGGGAAGCCCTAATTTCCTAAAGTACTTATTGATGTTTATAAGTACATTCTGATATGGGCTTCCCTGGTGGCTCAGACAATAAATAATCCACCTGCCAAACAGGAGACATTGGCTCAATCCTTGAGTTAGGAAGATCTCCTGGAAGATCTCCAAGATCTTGCTTGGAGAATCCCATGGAGAGAGGAGCCTGGTGGGATACAGTCCATGGGCACACAAGACTCAAACATGACTCAGTGACTAAACCACCACCACCTCTATATCCTGATATACTATTATATAGAATAGCATTGTAATAATCATAATATTTACAAAAAGATTTTTCCTAGAAGAGGTAGGACTAACCCAATAGCAATTGAACAAGTGGGAAAAACGTAGTGAATTAACTATGGAAAGGCAAAGTAACAATACTTTTCAGTGTGAGATCACTTGATCAGAAGTTCATGGATAAGAAGTAAATGCTTATTTTTTATATATATAAGAAAAAATAACATTGGAGGGCACAGACTTTACCTACCTACCTATGATACTATCTCAAAGAAGAGTTTTATGCATTCTTATTTTATTTTTCTAGAAAGCCATCAGGAGACTCTGTTTAAATTATACTTGAAGACATGGATTCCTTGGTTAATATTACTCTGCTTCAATTGCAATGACCAGCTGACATGTGTCTGCTAAAAGAACATATAATTGCTTTAGCTACACAAATGTCAGTCAGATAACTGAAACTATCTCTCTGACACTGTTTGTTATTTGTGTTCTTGTGATTATTTAATTCACTATATTTTTGGTTATGGTAGATTCAATAATGTACTGGAAGATCTAATCTATGCAATAAAATTGTACTGATAGAAAAGAAAAATAAATAAATAAAGCATCCTATTCACAGATCACTTAATAGTTTATATAGAATTTCCTTTTAAGATACTCAAATGACATGTTAACTATATTTATTGTGATGATGATTATGTTGTATATCCCAATTTTTTAATATGCAAAAGAAAAGCTAAGAGAGTATATAGTGGAAAGTCACATGTTAAAGATCAATATATATAGATTATTTATACACTTATGTAAAAATAAATATAACTAGAAAATAAATGTTTCTATACATCACTTATAATAACATCAAAAGAGTAAACCACTTATAAATGATTCTTTTAATAAACTGCAAGAGTTACATACTAATAACCACAAAACATTGCATGTAGGGAGAAATTAAAGGAGACTTAAAAATGGATATATATATATATATATATATATATTATAATCTTCATGACTCTGTTTTTTGTTGGTTTTCTTTTGTTTTTAATATTGAATTTTTGAGAATCTAACCTCTACTCTATATTTTTAATCTTTACTTTTTGGTATTTATTATCAACTCTGTATCTTTAAGAACCCAATCTTCAATAACCATTTTTACTTGAGAGTGGGATCACTGGCTTGATTGCTCTCTACCCCTTTTGACTCTCCTTTTTCTCTACCAGGTCGCCTCTATCTCCCCCCTCCCCCTTTTCTTCTCTACCCAACTCTGTGAATCTCTTTGTGTGTTCCAAGCTGTAGAGAACACTTAGGGAACTGATTACTGGCTGGATCTGTCTCTCTCCTCTTGATTCCCTCTTTTCTCCTCCTGGCAACTTCTGTCTCCTTCCTCCCTCTTTTCTCTATGTAACTCTGTGATCATCTCTGAGGGATCCAGACTGTGGAGAACACATGGAGAAGTGATTGCTGGCTAGCTTGCTCTCTCCTCTTTTGATTCCCCTCCTCCCCTCCTGAACACCTCTATCTCCCTCCTCCCTCTTCTTTTCTCCATGTAACACTGTGTACCTCTCTGGGTGTCCCTCACTGTGGAGAAACCTTTCATAATTAACCTAAATGTTTTATCATCAATGTGGTATAGATGGATAAGTCTTAAGGCTACTGTAAGAATAAGACTGAAAACCAGGGACAGGAGGCTTAAGTCCAAATCCTAGAACACCAGAGAACTCCTGAATCCAGGAAGCATTAATCAATAGGAGCTCATCAAATGCCTCCATACCTACACTGAAACCAAGCTCCACCCAAGGGCCAACAAGTTCCAAAGTAAGACATACCACACAAATACTCCAGCAACACAGGAACATAGCCCTGAGCTTCAATATACAGGCTGCCCAAAGTCACACCAAACCCAGAGACATCTCAAAATTCATTATGGGACACTTCATTGCACTCCAGAGAGAAGAAATCAGGCTCCACCCACCAGAACACCTACAAAAGCTTCCCCAACTGAGAGAGTCAATGCCTAGGCAGATTAATAAGGAGTCCAGGCGTCCCCAAAGAGAGAAGGGTCTGAAATTCTCAAGGAGGAAGAAAGGACAAACTTATTTTTCTCTTTACATTCCTTAGGATTATATAACAATAATGTATCCTGCTTGAGGACAGGCTGGGAAAAAATCTTCTGGCTAATCCTGTTATCTTAAAATGTAAATTATGGGAGTGGGTCTGGTGAGGTCTTTAAAACCTTCAGACATTCTTTTGATTCATTGTAATAACTAATTTGAGAGTATATAACTCTAGTGCTAATGCAGCAAGGGGGTACTCTTTCTGCCTCCTTCTGATGCCTATGTCAGAAGCTTTCTCTATCTCCTTTATACTTTAATAAAACTTTATTACACAAAAGCTCTGAGCGATCAAGCCTCATCTCTGGCCCTGAATTGAATTCTTCTCTTCTAGAGGCCAAGATTCCCAGTGTCTTTGTCATAATTTCATCAACAACCTTTCATACTGGGGGCTCGTCTGGGATTCTTTGGGACAAGGTAACGATGCTTGGAGCTCTAGTTCTTTATTCTCCTAGTGAACACGTTTTCTTCTGTACTTTACTAACTCTACAGTGTGCTAGCATGAATGAGTGAAACACCCTACTTGAAGCAAGTGAGGAGCCCTGCTCTGCGGTTCCACAGTGACCTTATACGGCTTATGGCAGGAACCTGTCAGGGGTTTATATCGACCTGCCAGTGCCAAGAAGCACCCAATGTCTCCTTCAGGGACTGACTAGAAATAGGCAAAGCTTATGGACCAAATTCTCTTTCTCTGTCAAACTTTTCAGTCTCTTTGACCATTTCATAACTCCTTGAGAATTAGAAGTACTAACCTATCTGTCAGATCATAGACTTTCAAGGGACTTGTGATCTATGCTATTACAGTGTACTGTTGCTTTTTTTTTTCTTTACATTATTGTGTTGGTTTTGCCATACATTGACATGAAACCGCCATGGGTATACTTAGATCCCAAGCTTGGACTGGTAGTCAGGAAGCGCCTAGCCTCACTAGGAATCAAAAGTTCGGAAGCTAGATGGAACTCTAGCTCCAAAAGCATCTCTAAGCTTAAAGGTTACTCAGATTGGAACTACAGTGTTTTTCCCCCCCTTTGGTAATGCTGGCTGTTAGTGGGCCAGAATATGCTCTTATACTGGCATGGTGACGCTTGGCAGGAATATACTCAGGGTCGTGCACAGGCACTCAAGCGGCAAATGTTTCCCCTAGCAGTCTTAGCTGGGGAGGCATTCTGGAAGGTTACTCTGATCACACCCTGGGTGGCATCAGAGGCAAGCAAGGTTTTAATGGTGAAGAGCTGGACATCAGTCAGGGATACCATTAGGTCTATCCCTGATGCATCTCCACTCCATCTCGGTGGTAGAACCGGGAGGGACGAGGGCGGCTCCTGCATCACTAAGGGACAGACTAAGTCCAGCCAGGAAGGAAAAGCTTTGGTGTAAAGTCTGTCTACAACCCCATCTAGAGCAGGGAGGGATGCCTCTGGTAGAAAGAAAGCACTGGCCACTTTTTATCTCTCTTACAGATGGGAGCTAACAATGCCAGCCTCACTCCTTTGACCGTATCCTGAAAAACTGGGATAAATTTGATCCCCAGGGTTTAAAGAGGACACACCTGGTCTTCCTAAGTGATCTTAAAAGATAGATTTCTCATTCAATTGGCTCCAGATATTCACCATAAACTATTAAAATGGGTTTTTGGAGCAAATCAGTCTTTAGATACTTTGTTACAAATGGCTCAGACAGTCTATTACAGTAGGGAATATGAGGAAAAGAAAGAAAGACAGAAAAATTCAAAGGAAAAGGCAGAAGACTTCTCAATGGCTATGAAAACCATTTTTAAACAGCCTGATAAAAATGCCTAGAGGGGCCCAGGTGAAAAGAGATGGGCCTGCTAACTGGAAAGGAAGGGCATCTCAAGCAGGATTGCCCTCAGGCATCCAAGCCACCCCCGGCTCCATGTCCGGTCTGCAAAGGACCACACTGGAGGAGACTGCCCCCAGAGGCATAGGTTTCAAGGGTCAGACTCTCAAGACAATCAGGACTGAAGGTGCCCAGGGGTCCCCGCACAAGTTCCCATCCTAATTACACCTGAGAAAGCACGGGTATTAATAACCATGGAAGGCAAATCCGTCAATTTCCTTTCAGATACTGGGGCAACTTACTCCATGCTTACTGAAGCCCCTGGCCCACTTTCTTCCCAATCTGCTTCCGTAATGAGACTGTCTGATTGAGCCAAAAGGTTTTACTTCAGTGTGGCTGTCAATTGTGACTGGGATTCAATGCTATTTTCTCACGAGTTTCTGATTGTGCCCGAATAGCCCTACCCCTTTTGGGGAGGGATATACTGAGTAAGGTCCATACCTCTGTTTTTCATGAATATGGAGCCCTCACTTTCTCTCCCTTTAATTGAACAAAATGTAAATCCTAGAGTATGGGCTGATGGAAAATCTGTGGGTCGAGCACAAAATGCTATTCCTGTAGTTATCAAGCTGGACTCACACTTATTTCCACATAAGAAGCAATATCCACTGAAACCTGAGGTTAAGGAAGGGTTAAAACCCATCATTGAGAATTTAAAGGAGCAAGGGCCATTGATTCCCTGTAACAGTCCATGTAACACTCCTATTTTGGATATACAAAAATCAAATGGTAAATGGAGACTAGTTCAAGATTTATGAATAATAAATGAGACTGTAGTTCCTTTACACCCTGTAGTGCCTAATCCTTGTACTCTATTGTGTGAAATTCCTGAATGAGCCAAATATTTCTCAGTAATTGATTTGAAAGATGCCTTGTATTCAGTGCCTTTGACGGACAAGAGTCAATTTCTACTTGCCTTTGAAGACCTTACCCAGCCAGCTTCTCAGCTAACCTGGACAGTTTGCCCCAGGGATTTCATAACAGTCCTCACTTATTTGGACAAAGTTTGTCATGGGGTCTACAAAACTTTAATAGTTCTGAAGTGGTGGTGTTACAATATGTAGATGATATCTTACTGTGTGCTGAAAATGAGGAAATGGGTTCACGAGCCTTGGAAGATTTCTTAAATTTTTTGGCAGGCTGTAGTTACCAGGCGTCAAGAGAAAAGGCTCAGCTTTGTCAACAATCTGTTAGTTATCTGGGTCTAATCGTATCAGAAGGGACTAGGGCCATAGGCCCCCCCGAGAGAATTAAACCTATACTAAATCATCCCCTATCTATGACTTTAAGACAACTGAGAGGATTTTTAGGAATCACAGGCTACTGTCACATTTGGATTCCAGGTTATGGGGAACTTGCCCGGCCTCTATATAAACTTATAGATGAAACTCAGCAGGCCCAAAAAGACAAACTGGTTTGGTCTCCAGATACTCAAAAGGCTTTTAAGGTTCTTCAGACTGCTTTCCTGCAAGCTCCTTCTTTGAGCTTGCCCACAGGGTGAGAATTTAATTTGTTTGTCACTGAAAAAAAAGGTATGGCCTTAGGAGTTCTGACACAACCCCGAGGGCCTCATCAGCAGCCTATTGCTTATCTAAGCAAAGAATTAGACATAGTTTCACGTGGGTGGCCCCACTACCTAAGAGTAATTGGGGCAGTGGATTTATTAGCATCTGAAGCTTTAAAGATAATTAATGGATGAAATCTTACTGTATTGACTTCTCATGATGTGAGTGGAATCTTAAATTCCAAGGTCAATATTTGGAAGACAGACAGTAGGCCACTTAATTATCAGCCATTTTTGTTAGAAGGACCAGTAACTAAACTTAAAGTTTGTGGAAATTTAAATCCTGCCACTTTCCTTTCTGAGAAGTAAAATGAAACACCTGATCACGATTGTTCCCAATTCCTAACATTAAACTATGTAGCTCGGGAAGATCTAATGGATACCCCCATTAGACAATCTTGACATGGAAATATTTACAGATGGCAGTTCTTTTGTTTGGGATGGAAAGCATAAAGCATGTTACATCGTGGTGACTGCTGAACAGATTTTAGAAGCAAAATCTCTCCCCCAGGGAACCAGTGCTCAGTTAGTGGAACTTATGGCTCTAACCTGAGCTCTAGAGTTAAGCAAAGGGAAGCTGGTAAATATCTACACTGATTCTAAGTATGCTTATTTGACTTTACATGCTCATGCTGCAATATGGAAAGAAAGACAGTTTAAAATAGCAACAAGAGAACCTATTAAGCATTTCAGAGAGATTGAGAGACTTTTAACTGCTATATATTGTCCTAAAGAAGTAGCTGTTTTGCATTGCAAAGGACACAACAGGGATGGGAGTAAAGTAGCTGAAGGTAATCAGTTGACTGACTGTCAAGCCAGAAAAGCAGCACTTTATGAAGCCCCTTCACTGTAGATGCCTTTGATCTGGGCAGGTCCTGTGGAACAGGAAAAAACACAATATACTGAGGAAGAATTAGAAAGATATGAGAAAAAAGGAGCAAAGATTACTGATAAAGGATGGTTACAGTCTGAGGATGGTCAATTAATAATTCCTGAAAGTGCTCAATGGAAATGTAGCCACACGCTCTGGGAAGCAAACTCACTCAGAAGGACAATGCAGATAGTGAAGTGCAGTTTATTACACCGGCAGGCCCAAGGCAGAGTCTCCTCTTAGCCAAGGACCCCTACCAGCATTTGTGAGGATCTTTTATACCCATGTGTACGTGTCTAAACCCACCACCCCAAATCACCCAGAACTTACATCAACAAAGGAAAGGAGAGAATCATCCAGGGTCTCCGAGTCTCCCGCTTGTCGACATCGCTTAGCAGCGTAGTCAAGATGCCTCGTGGAAGCCGAAGCCGCACTTCCCACGTGGCCCCTCCTGCCAGCTGCGCACCTCAGATGAGAGCAGCGCCCAGGCTAGCACCCGCAGCTCAGCCACCAGCAGTGGCTCCACCATCTGCTGTTGGCTCCCCTGCTGCTGCTCCCCAGCAGCCAGGTCTGATGGCCCAGATGGCAACCACTGCAGCTGGCGTGGCTGTGGGTTCTGCCGTCGGCCACACTCTGGGTCACGCCATCACTGGGGGCTTCAGTGGAGGAAGCAGTGCTGAACCCTCAAGGCCTGACATCACTTACCAGGAGCCTCAGGGAACCCAGCCAGCACAACTGCAGCATAATGGCCCCTGCTTCTATGAGGTGAAACAGTTTTTGGAGTGTGCCCAGAGCCAGGGCGACCTTAAACTTTGTGAGGGTTTCAGCGAGGTGCTGAAACAGTGCAGATTGGCCAACGGATTAGCTTAATCAAGAAGTTCCACTTGAAGACATGAAAAATCACCTCTCGTGACCATGTTGATTTAGCATTTAAAATACAATTAGTAGTGAAGATGTGAAGTCTGAGACCACCCATTAAACCTCTCCTTAATCGTTAATAGCTTTTGTGCTTCACGATTGCAATGGAAGAGGGCATTGTCACTATATAGAAGTTCATTGAGATGGTATTGAGTTTGGGATTGGGCAGAAGAGGTGGTTGTGGCCTCTTAAGCGTGCTTTTCTGATGTTATTATTGTGAGTTAATTAGAATAAAGTGATTTTCTTTCTAAAAAAAAAAAAGAAAGGTAAATACAATCACAATAATGCCATCATTCAAGTATCATGTGTTTGAACAGTGAATACTCAATAAGCCCGAGGTTACATTCCAAATAGTTAATAGTGGATAAGCCCAAGGTTACTATCAGAAAGTTTATGACCTGTCCGGAGCCAGGGTTTATGACCTGTTCGGAGCCAGGGGTGATTAGTGCATATTTTCTCTTAGGTATTGAGTATCCTGAATATAATCTTTGAGACTCCCCTGTCCAGAGGGGGTTCTTATCCGTCCATTGTAATTTCCACGGCACTAAGCAGAGTTTAGAGTCCATTGGAGAGGCGGCCGAGCATGTCCAGCATGAACGGGCCTAAGATGGAGTCCAGGCCCTATGAATTCCCTCTTCAGAAACTTCTTAAGGGTTTTCACCAGAGTTTTCATTTGGGTGCAGAGAGTACTTAGCAGATGGATTCTTGTTTGTTTGAAGGTAAAAATGTAATGAAAATTTTAAAGAACATTATCAGAAGGTGTGAGGTATGTCAGCAAAATAACCCAAAGACTGAAAAGCTAGCAAAATTACAGCAGAGTGGAAAATATCTTGGAGAAGACTGGGAAATTGATTTTACTTATATGCCAAAAGCTAATGGATATTCCTGCTTACAAGTATGGGTAGATACTTTTACTGGATGGATTGAAGCTTTTCCCTGTCGTAGTGAACAGGCTAAAGAGGTTATAAAGATTGTAATCCATGAAATTATCCCCAGGTTTGGGCTGCCATGGAGCCTTCAGAGTGACAATGGCTCTGCCTTTAAAGCTGCTGTAACTCAGGGGGTGTCTAAAGCTCTAGGAATAGAATATCACTTACACTGTTCCTGGAGACCCCAACTCTCAGGAAAGGTGGAAAAAGCTAATGATATTATCAAAAGACATCTGCACAAATTAACTCAAGAGACACAGGACAATTGCCTTAAAGTCCTACCCATAGCTTTAATGAGGGCTCCAACTGCCCCAAAAAAGGAGGGACTGCCCCCCTTTGAATTTATCTATGGAAGGCCTTTCTTATGCACAGACATTGTTATAGACCCTGAAGCCTTGGAATTAACTAATTATGTTACCCAGCTCTTAGCTTTTCAACAGACACTAACAGAACTCCGGGAGACGACTCTTGACCCAGTCCCTGAGTCAACCAAGCCTCTATTTGAGTGGGGAACCAATGTCTCATAAAAACATTGGGGTCTGGGGGGCCCATCCCTCGAGCCCCTCTGGGAAGGCCCTTACCAGGTTATTCTTTCTTCTACCACAGCTGTCAAAGTGCCAGGAATTGATTCGTGGGTACATCACACTCCAATTAAGAGGTGGCACCCTGACCAGAACTAAGTGACTTCATTTTGTCTTTACTTTCTATACTCTGACTTTGTAGTTTTCAAATGAGCTTGATAATCTACATAAGCCTACTTCTGCTAACTCCAAAAATCCTAAATCTGCCATTTGATCCTCAAGACAATGTCTTCCTGTCCTGGGCTCACTCCTATGCTGCATTCCACAACCTGTCTAACTGCTGGGTCTGTGGAGCACTCCCTTTTTCATCAATGGAAGGCTT
The DNA here is from genome assembly GCA_007570785.1 of Antilocapra americana. Taxonomy (NCBI): domain Eukaryota; kingdom Metazoa; phylum Chordata; class Mammalia; order Artiodactyla; family Antilocapridae; genus Antilocapra; species Antilocapra americana. The sequence goes on from ML663031.1 coordinate 486,340, forward strand.
CCTGTGGTGGACATCTCCACTTGAAGGAAAAGACTTTCTCCAAGTCTGCAATTATCTTCAACAACAATCGCACGTGATGTCTCTTCTTAAACTGATGACATCTAACAACCCTAAGATGGACTGGTGCAACACTTTGTACTTCAACTATGAACATAATGTGACTTTTAATTTTGATTATACATTGTCTCATCTTAATGACTACTTCACTACACATAAGGTCTAGATCTATTGGTTTTTTACCTGACGTTTATCAAGTATGGGATGAGGTTATATGGCTAACTTCTGAAAAAGGAGGTCTAATATCTACTGCTCCTATATGCTGGGAACAAACAGAGCCATCCCCAAAAGTTAGCCAACAACTTAATTGGAAACAATTGGGATTTTTGCCTCAGGAGATATGCAATGTAATCATTCCCATGTTTTTCAATCCCAATTCAGGTCCTTCCTTTGTCTGTCCAAGCACTAATTGAGACTGGATATCTCAGTCACACTGGCTTGCTCCAAACAGGACTTATTGGATATATGGCTCTTACCTATGGGCATGGCTTCCGCCTGGTTGGGTAGGGAGATGCACCCTAGGTCTAGCCTTTACTCACAGCTTTATATTTTCAGAGCTTCCAGAAAAGCCTGCTAATTTACCCCACCGTAAAACTCCATGGACAAGGTTTGTATTTCACTGGTATGATTATTTGGCTGCAGTGTTTGTTCCTTCCTTGGGAACTATGGATGTTATACTATGAGTGGATGCTTGACTAATTTTACTCAACAGGCATTTCAAGATTTTCAAAAAGCTATTTCAGCTCTTAATGCTGAACAAGCACAAACTAGAAAGGTGATTTTACAAAACAGATTGGCTCTAGATATTCTGACAGCTGTGCAAGGAGGAACTTGTGCCATTATTCATACTCAATGCTGTACATATATACCTGATATGAGCACTAATGTTACTCAATTTACTAAACACATGAACAAAATGATGGGGACTATGGATATTCCTGAAGCCTCAATTGCCTCACTTTGGGAGATGCTAACTAGTTCCCCATGGTGGAAAACTATCTTTATTACAATAATTCTGGTTGTTTTGTCTTTGCTGTTTACTCCACGCATCTGTAACTCTATAACTGGATTTGTTTCTAGTCACATGAAAGCCTTTAAGTTACAAATGGTTGTACAAGCTCCTACAAGTGCCTCAGCCTCCTCTAACTGTTAGGGAAAGCACACTGATTGAAACCGCCCACTCTGGCCAACACCATGGTAATCATTTGCATGAGTTATTTTATGACAGGAGATCCTGATAAGGAATACGGAACTAATAAGCCACCACCAACCAGACGAGTTCGGGAAAGGTCTACAGGAGACAGGAAGTGTGTCCGTCCACTTCCCAGAATTCCTCTCACTAGCATCCATCTTGGTTGAGCTATGTGTGCGCCACCAGGAAAGACTCTGAATTAGAATGATTGGCCAAAACCACCCGGAAACTAATCTCATCACCATAAAACCCAAGACTGTGAGCCAAGCAGCAGAGCAGTTCTCTTGGGTTCCCTTACCCTGCTGCTCTCCACCCGGGTGCGCTTCCCAATAAAATCTCTTGCTTTGTCAGCACGTGTATCCTTGGACAATTCATTTCTGAGTTTTAGACAAGAGCCCAGCTTTGGGCCCTGGAAGGGGTCCCCCTTCCTGCAACATAACTATTACTTGAGGTCCCTGGATCAAAACCCTCATATGAGGGTTGGGAGAATGTGTTGCCTCATCAATCTAAGAACCACCCTCCTTGTCAGCATGGAAGCAGTTATGGAACGAAAACGATGCCACTTTTCCCTAGGCAACATAATTTTCCTAAAAGAAAAGGAGAGAATGAGAGAGTCAATTCCTAGGCAGATTGATAAGGAGTCCAGGGATCCCCAAGAAGAGAGGGGTCTGGAATTCTCAAGGAGGAAGAAAGGACAAACTTATTTTTCTCTCTAAATTCCTTAGGATTATATAACAATATTGTATCCTGCTTGAGGACAGTCTGGAAAAAAAAACTTTCTTGCTAATCCTGTTGTCTTAAAATGTAAATTATGGGAGTGAGTCTGGTGAGGTCTTTACAACCTCCAGACTTTCTTTTGCTTCACTGTAATAACTAATTTGAGAGTATATAACTCCAGTGCCAGTGCTAGCAAGGGGGTACTATTTCTGCCCCCTTCTGATGCCTATGTCAGAAGCTTTCTCTATCTCCTTTAACTTTAATAAAACTTTATTACACAAAAGCTCCGAGCCATCAAACCTCGTCTCTGGCCCCCAATTGAATCTTCTCTTCTGGAGGCCAAGATTCCCTGTGTCTTTGTCGTGATTTCATCAACACCCAGGAAACCTTGCCAAGCCACTCGTCCAACTCTGCCCACAGCGAGGAACCTCCACAATAAAGAGGAACTACAAACTGCCAGAATACAGAAAGGCCACCCCAAACACAGCAATATAAACAAGATGAAAAGACAGAGAAACACCCAATACGTAAAGGAACAGAATAAATGCCCACCAAACCAAACAAAAGAGGAAGAGATAGGGAATTTACCTGATAAATAATTTCAAATAATGATAGTGAAAATGATCCAAAATCTTGAAAACAAAATGGAGCTACAGATAAATAACCTGGAGACAAGAATCGAAAAGATGCAAGAAAGTTTTAAAAGGGACCTAGAAGAAATAAAACAGAGTCAATATATAATGAATAATGCAATAAATGAGATCAAAAACACTCTGGAGGGAACCGAAAGTAGAATAACAGATACAGAAGATAGGATAAGTTAGGTATAAGATAGAATGGTAGAAATAAATGAAACAGAGAGGAAAAAAGAAAAAAATAATTAAAAGAAATGAGGACAACCACAGAGACCTGTGGGACAATGTTAAATGCACCAATATTCGAATCATAGGAGTACCAGAAAAAGACAAAAAGAAAGACCATCAGAAAATACTTGAGGAGATAACAGTTTAAAATCTTCCCTAAAATGGGGAAGGAAATAATCACTAAAGTACAAGAAACCCATAGAATCCCAAACAGGATAAACCCAAAGAGAAACACTTCAAGACACATACTAATCAAATTAACATAGCTCAAACACAAAGAACAAATACTAAAAGCAGAAAGGGAAAAAACAAACAAATAACACACAAGGGAATTCCCATATGAACAACAGCTGATCTTTCAAAAGAAACTCTTCAGGCAAAAAGGGAATGGCAGACATACTTAAAGTGATGAAAGAAAATAATCTACAGCCCAGATTGCTGTACTCAGCAAGGATCTCATTCAAACATGAAGGAGAAATCAAAAGCTTTATAGAAAATCAAAAGCTGAGAGAATTCAGCACCACCAAACCAGCTATCCAACAAATGCTAAAGGATCTTCTTTAGACAGGAAATATAGAAAGGGTGCATAAACTCGAACCCAAAACAATAAAGTAAATGGCAACGGGATCATACTTATCAATAATTACCTTAAATGTAAACTGGTTAAATGCCCCAACCAAAAGTCAAAGACTGGCTGAATGGATACAAAAATTGACCCGTATATATGTTGTCTACAAGAGACCCACGTGAAACAAGGGACACACACAGACCAAAAGTGAAGGGCTAGAAAAAGATATTGCATGCAAATAGAGACCAAAAGAAAGCAGGAGTAGCAATACTCATTTCAGATAAAATAGACTTTAAATCAAAGGCTGTGAAAAGAGACAAAGATGGACACTGCATAATGATCAAAGGATCAATCCAAGAAGAAGATATAACAATTATAAATATATATCCATCCAACATAGGAGCACCACAATATGTAAGGCAAATACTAACAAGTATGAAAGGGGAAATTAACAATAACACAATAATAGTGGGAGAATTTAATACCCCACTCACACCAATGGATAGATCAACTAAACAGAAAATAAACAAGGAAACACAAGCTTTAAATGATACAATAGACCAGTTAGACCTAATTGAAATCTATGGGTCATTTCACTCCAAAAAAATGAAGTTCTCCTTTTTCTCAAGTGTACACGGAATCTTCTTCAAAAGATCATATTCTGGGCCATAAATCTAGCCTTAATAAATTAAAAAAATTGAAATCATTCCAAACATCTTCTCTGACCACAATGCAGTAAGATTAGATGTCAATTACAGGAGAAAGACTGTTAAAAATTCCAACATATGGAGGCTCAACAACATGCTGCCGAATAACCAACAAATCACAGAAGAAATAAAAAACGAAATCAAAATGTGCATAGAACTGAATGAAAATGAAAACACAGCAACCCAAAACCTATGGGACACTGTAAAAGCAGTGCTAAGGGGAAGGTTCATAGCAATACAGGATTACCTCAAGAAACAAGAAAAAGTCAAATAAATAACCTAACTTTACACCTAAAGCTACTAGAAAAGGAAGAAACGCAGAACCCCAGGGTTAGTAGAAGGAACAAAATCTTAAAAATTAGGGCAGAAATAAATGCAAAAGAAACAGAAGAGACCATAGCAAAAATCAACGAAGCTAAAGCTGATTCTTTGAGAAGATAAATAAAATTGACAAAACATTGTCCAGACTCATCAAGAAAAAAAAAGGGGGAGAAGAATCAAATCAACAAAATTAGAAATAAAAATAGAAAGATCACAACATACAATACAAAAATACAAAGTATCATAAGAGACTACTATTAGCAACTCTATGCAAATAAAATGGACAACTTGGAATAAATGGATAAATTCTCAGAAAAGTATAACTTTCGAAAACTGAACCAGGAAGAAATAGAACATCTTAACAAACCCATCACAAGCATGGAAATTGAAACTGTAATCAGAAATCTTCCAACAAACAAAGCCCAGGACCAGACATCTTCACAGCTGAATTCTACCAAAACATTAGAGAAGACTACCACCTATTCTACTCAAACTCTTCCAGAAAATTGCAGAGGAAGGTAAACTTCCAAAGTCATTTAATGAGGCCACCATCACCCTAATACCAAAACCTGACAAAGATGCCACAAAAAAAGAAAACTACAGGCCAATATCACTGATGAACATAGATGCAAAAATCCTTAATAAAATTCTAGCAAACAGAATCCAACAACATATTAAAAAGATCATACATCATGACCAAGGGGGCTTTATTCCAGGAATGGAAGGAATCTTCAATATCCACAAATCAATCAATGTAATACACAACATTAATAAATTGAAAAATAAAAAGCATATGATTATTTCAATAGATGCAGAGAAAACCTTTGACAAAATTCAACATCCATTTATGATTAAAAAAAAACCCTCCAGAAAGCAGGCATAGAAGGAACATATCTCAACATAATAAAAGCTACATATGACAAACACACAGGAACATTATCCTCAATGCTAAAAAACTGAAAGCATTTCCCTGGAGTCAGGAACAAAACAGGGTGCCCATTCTCACCACTACTATTCAACATTGTTTTGAAAGTTTTAGCCAGAGCAATCAGAGCAGAAAAAGAAATAAAAGGAATCCAGATTGGAAAAGAAGAAGTAAAACTCTCACTGTTTGCAGATGACATGATCCTCCACATAGGAAACTCTAAAGAGTCAACCAGAAAATTACTAGAGCTAGTCAATGAATATAGTAAAGTTGTAGGATATAAAATCAACACACAGAAATCCTTTGCACTCCTCTACACTAACAATGAGAAATCAGAAAGAGAAATTAAGGAAACAATTGCATTCACCACTGCAATGAAAAGAATAAAATATTTAGGAATATATCTACCTAAAGAAACAAAAGACCTATATATAGAAAACTATAAAACACTGATGAAAGAAATCAAAGAGGACACACACATATGGAGAAATATACCATGTTCACAGATCGGAAGAATCAGTATAGTGAAAATGAGTATACTACTCAAAGCAATCTGTAGATTCAATGCAATCCCTATCAAGCTGCCAACAGTCTTTTTCAGAGAAATAGAACAAATAATTTCACAATTTGTATGGAAATGCAAAAAACCTCGAATAGCCAAAGTAAATCTTGAGAAAGAAGAATGGAACTGGAGGAATCAACCTGCCTGACTTTAGGCTCTACTACAAAGCCACAGTCATCAAGACAGTATGGTACTGGCACAAAGACAGAAATATAGATCAATAGACCAAAATAGAAATTCCAGAGATAAATCCATGCACCCATGGACAACTTATCCTTGACAAAGGAGGCAAGAATATACAATGGAGAAAAGACAACCACTTTAACAGGTGGTGCTGGGAAAACTGGACAGCCACTTCTAAAAGAATGAAACTAGAACACTTTCTAACACCATACACAAAAATAAAGTCAAAATGGATTAAAGATCTAAACATAAGACCAGAAACAATAAAACTCTTAGAGGAAAACTTAGGCAAAACACTCTCCAACATAAACCATAGCTTTATGACCCACCTCCTAGAATATTGGAAATAAAAGCAAAAATAAACAAATGCGACCTAATTAAAATAAAAAGCTTTTGCACAACAAAGGATACTATAAGCAAGGTGAAAAGACAGCCTTGAATGGGAGTTAATAATAGCAAACGAAGCAATGGACAAACAATTAATTTCAAAAATATGCAAGCAATTCCTGCAGCTCCATTCCAGAAAAATAAATGACCCAATCAGAAAGTGGGCCAAAGAACTAAACAGGCATTTTTCCAAAGAAGACACACAGATGGCTAACAAACACATGAAAAGATGCTCAACATCACTCATTATCAGAGAAATGCAAATCAAAACCACAATGAGGGACCACTTCATGCCAGTCAGAATGGCTGCCATCCAAAAGTCTACAAGCAATAAATGCTGGAGAGGATGTGGAGAAAAGGGAACCTCTTACACTGTTGGAGGGAATGCAAACTAGTACAGCCACAATAGAAAACAGTATGGACGTTCCTTTAAAAACTGCAAATAGACCTGCCATATGACCTAGCAATCCCACTGATAGGCATACACATCGAGGAAATCAGAATTGAAAGAGACACGTATACCCCAATGTTCATCACAGCACTGTTTATAATAGCCAGGACATGGAAGCAATTAAATGTCCATCAGCAGACAAATGGATAAGAAAGCTGTGGTACATATACACAATGGAATATTACTCAGCCATTAAAAAGAATGCATTGGAATCAGCTCTAATGAGGTGGATGAAACTGGAACCTATTATACAGAGTGAAGTAAACCAGAAAGAAAAACACCAATACAGTATATTAACATATATATATGGAATTTAGAAATGTGGTAATGATAACCCTGTATATGAGACAGCAAAAAAGACACAGATGTATAGAACAGTCCTTTGAACTCTATGGGAGAGGGTGAAGGCAGACTGATATGGGTGAACATCATTAAAGCATGCAATTTTTATATGTGAAACTAATTGTCAGTCCAGTTTCAATGCATGATACACGGTGCTTGGGGCTGGTGCACTAGGATGACCCAGAGGGATGGGATGAGGAATACTTGTACACTTATGGCAGATTCATGTCAATGTATGGCAAAACCAATAAAATATTGTAAAGTAAAAAAATAGAGAAATAAAGAAAAAAATTAATTAATTGATTAAAAAATAAATTTAGCTACACTAAACAACAAATTTTCAATATGGATGAAATAGCCTTATTTTGGAAGAAGATGTTATCTAGGACTTCCATAGCTAAAGAGAAGTCAGAGTTTCAATAAACAGGGTTTGCCTCACTTCAGACCTTCAAAGGATTAACTGACTCTCTTGTTAGGGGCTAATGTAGCTCATGGCTATAATTGAAGCCAATGCTCATTTACCATTTTGAACATTCTAGGGCTCTTAAGAAGTATGCTAAATCTACTCTGCCTTTGCTTTATAAGTGAAAGAACAGTGTAGATGATAGCACATCTGTTTACAACATGCTGCTGCTGCTAAGTCATTTCAGTCGTGTTCAACTCTGTACCACCCTAGGGACTGTAGCCTGCCAGGCTTTCTCTGTCCATGGGATTCTCCAAGCAAGAATACTGGAGTGGGTTGCCATGCCTACTCCAGGGAAATCTTCCCAACCAAGGGAAAAAAATATATATAAGAAGATCAAGAAATGAGTTCTAAGCTACTCTAATCTTAAGAGTAAGAGAAAAGAGGAATAAACAAAGACTGAGAAGGAGCAACCCATGTAGTAGGAGGAAAGCTCAGAATGTTGTGTCCTGGAAGACAAGAGATGATAGTTTTTCAAGGAGTAGTTAGCAGTTAACTCTTCCAAATATTACTGATAGATGAAACAGATGAAGATTGAGAATTGATGACTCAATCTGGCAACATGAAGAGCCCTGACAACCTTGGCAAGAGCAATTCCTGTGGAGTGATGGACTGAAAGTTTGATTAGGGTGGGGTTAAGAGAAAACAGGAAGAAAAAAAAAACTGAATTCAACAATTATCCAACCATGTCATACATTTCATTGCCAAAGAGAATGCAAATGAACTGGATGATAGATAGTGAAGGCAAAAAGATCAAGGGAGAAGGAGATAAACATTGGAAGGGAAGGTTAGATATAGACAAGCACAGGTTGATATCAACAACTTCACACACGTGGATAAAGACTCATTTTAAAATAAAAGTTACTGAGTTTACTTAAATCTTTTTGTTTTTATGCAGTTAAAAAATAAAAAAAAACCCTTAATATACATGTTCTTAGAACATTTTAAAAGTAAGTTTACAGCAGGGAATGAACTGTTTGAGTTTCTTGATTTTTTTCATAATTTATATCACTGATTTCTTTCTTATCTCAGCAAGCAAACTATCCATTCTGAGACAAATGGATGAGCAATCATTCAACAATGACTGAATTTATTCTCCTGGGGTTCAGCGATCATCCAGGCTACAGAATCCTCTTTTTATGGTATTTCTAGTCATCTACGTGATCACTGTGTTAGGAAATCTTGGCATGATCCTGTTATCAAAATTGACCCACATCTCCACACTCCAGCATATTTTTTCCTCAGTAACCTGTCCCTTTGACTTCTGTTACTTTTCTGTCATTGCCCCTAAAATGGTCATGAATTTCTGTGCAGAGAAGCCAGTCATTTCTTGCAATGAATGTGCCACTCAGTTCTTTTTTTGTTTGTTTCTTCGCTGGGCATTGAGGGATTTCTGTTGACTGTGATGGCCTACACTGTGCATTAAACATGCCGAGTGCTTTGGTACTCTTTCTGCACAAAATTAATTAAATTCCCCTGCTTCATACACACACAAAGGCACACATATATACATATATACACAGAGAGATGCATATATACATGTGTGTTTTGTATGTGTATGCATAAGTTGAATATTCTGTAAAATCCTCATGTCTTATTAGTTGTCCTAAACCCTTTTCTTCTAAAAAAAAAAAGAAAGAAAGAAAGAAAGAAAATTATTTTAGTTTAGTTACTAACTTTAAATTCAGTGTTTCAGACATATTGCAATTTAGAGATTTTTTATCTTAATTGGAGGATAATTACAATACTGAGATGGTTTTGCATACATCAATATGAGTCGGCCATAGGCATACATGAGTCCCCTCCATCCTGAACCTCCCTCCCTTCCAGCTCTATCCCTCCAGGTTGCCACAGAGCACTGAGAGATTTAGTCTTAATTCCTTGAATGTTTTGAATCCTCTCTGAAGCTTTCTATATCTGATCACTTAGAGATAAATTAAATCATCTTACCTGTTGTCCTTAAGATACGTTCACTCAAAGTAGTGGTGTTTATAAGTTTAGCTTTATTTATTAGTTTTTGGAGAAATACATTTTTTTCCTTACAAAATGAAATTTATAGGTTTGATGAAAATGGAAGCGGCATAAAGAACTCAGCTGTGACAGACTCAAGATATGATTAATTAATTAAATAAAGAGTTTAAGATGCTGCTTCTGAATTTGAGGCTGAGGATCACATTATTAAGGTTGTGATGATGCTCTTGCAATTTAATCATCTTTGCAAAACACTAAAAAAATTAAATATAAAATATACTAACCCAAAATTAAGACATCCACTTATTTTTCACTGAGATAATCGTGAAAATAATCTGAGATAACTATTTTCTCCCCATGGAGTCACTTATACCTTGGAGAATAAGTTAGGCATTTGAAGAAGCACAAAATCTCTTTCATGGTCTTAAGCCTCCATTGTGAATAAGACTGAAATAAATAAAATGATATAGAATTTATTAGGTCTTCCTTCAAAATTTCAGAATTCCACTGAAAATATAATCCCTACTTATTTCTATTTTAATAGGCAAAAATACTGGAGTGAGTTACCATATCCTACTCCAAGTAATCCATCACTCCCTAAACACCTTCCTGATTACAGTTTTTTCCCTTCTTTTTATGTGCTCACTCTGTTCCACATATACTTATTCCCTTACTATTCTTTTAACAAAACAAGGAGGATCTTACATCAGGGCCTTTGCATTCACCACAGATATTCATGCAATGTTATTCCTATGCAGGACTTGCTCAAATGTTATTTCCACAGGTTGCTCTACTCCCATAAGACCCTATTCTTTCACTTTAATTTCTTTAAACCACAACTCTTATCCATGTCACACACATGCATCCCACACAAACAGGAACAGATGCCTATGCACACATGCATACACATTTTGTTGTTGACAATAAAGTCTTCCTCACTCAAAAACAAGTTTAATGAAATTAAGAATTTTGTTTTCTCACGTGGTATATTTTCTGTATGTGATACCTGCTGAATACATTTTTCCACTAACATCTTTGAGAGAAATGTTGGTTAATAATTAAAAATGGATATGGGAGAATGGCATTGAAACATGTTAATTATCATATGTGAAATCAATTGCCAGCCCAGGGTTGATGCTTGGAGCTGGTGCACCGAGATGACCCAGGGGAGGGACTCGGGAGGGAGTACTTTACCAGACACTGCCTTCCTTCACTGTATTGAGTCATACTATAAGCTAATAAATACACATTTAGGACACCAGGAAATTAAGAATACATCTCATTCTAAACATATACTTTAACACAGGAAACAATTCAAGCAAGTAAACAATGCAATTAACATGAAAACATTCTTATTCCATGTCACAGGGTGATATGTAACATAGTTGCACAATATCAGTTGCTGTAACATCTTCTTTAAGGCCCCTTTCATATCCTTATTTTTCAAAACTGCAGTTGAGGGGATTTAGCATAGGGATCACTACTATGTAAAAGACAGAGACAATCTTGTCCTGCTCCATTCAGTAGCTAGACATAGGATGCAAGTACATGAAGAGAATGTTCCCAAAGAATATGGTGAGAGCCATGAGGTGAGAGGCACAGGTAGAGAAGGCTTTGTGCTTGCCCTCTAATGAGGGCATCCTCAAGATAGCAACTAGAATGCATAGGTAGGAAACAAGGATGATCATAGCACAGCCGATGGCATTAACACTGGAGAAAGCCATGATCACAATGCCACTGATGTGTGTATCAGAGCAAGAGAGTTTGAGCAAGTGTGGTGTATCACAGTAGAAATGATTCATCTTATTGGATCCACAAAATGACAATTTGAAAGTCATTCCTGTGTGTATGGCTGCATTTCCAAAACCTGCTAAGAATGAGGTACTCACTAGCAAGAAGCAGATTCTCCCAGACATGAGAAATGGATACTGCAAAGTGTTCCAAATGGCTGTGTAGCAATCATATACCATTATAGCTAACAAGACTCAGTCAGTCCCCAGGAAGGAGCCAAAGAAATAGAACTGGGCAGCACACCCCTTAAAATAAATGGCCTTACTCTCAGCCACAAGGTTCACCAGCATCTTAGAAGTGACAGAAGAAGAGTAAAAGGCATCAACAAAGAGAAGACTGCTGATAAAAAAAAAGAACATGGGGATTCGGAATCAAGGATCCATCCTAATTAACACACTCATCCCCAAATTACCCACCACGGTTGCCATATAGATCAACAGAAACAATCCAAAGAGGACGATTTGTAGCTCTGGATTTTCTGAGAGTCCTAAGAGAATAAATTCTGTCACTTCTGTCTGATTCCTGGCTTGGATCTCTTTCATATATCTGACCATTTGAGCTGCAATAAGAGAAAAGATAGTACATGCTATTTGGTCAGATGAATACATGACAGTTGGGCTTCCCTGCTGGCTCTGTGGTAAAAAAGCTTGCCAATATAGAAGCGTCAGGTTCGATTCTTGGGTGGGGAGGGTCCCCTGGGGAAGGAAATGACAACCCATTCCAGTGTTCTTACCTAGAAAATCCCATGGACAGAAGAGACTGGCAGGCTACAGTCAATGGGGTCACAAAGGGTTGGACATGACTTAGCAACTAAACAGCAACAAATACATGACAAAATTTAAACATCTCTTTACTGAATTGTACACATGCAAATTTTAACACTGTGTATAAAATGAAAAACTGTAAAAAGTGTGCTAAGTTTGATATTAAAAGACACGAAAACACTGTGTTGAGTTCTAGGTGTGCTGCCAACTAACAAATGACCTTAAAACAAGTGGCATATGTCCATAAATTATGAGCACTTCTGGCATTAACTGTTTGTTGGATAATTATAGGAACTTATCCTTAAGACGTATCTCATCATTATTTATGATAAATAAATTAATTGATATACTAGAATACGTTTAAAGCACATCTCCCAGAGAAAAAGGTCAAAATGAATACAGGCCTCTTACTGTTCTTCAGCAGTACTAATGGAATGAATTAAAAATATTGAAAATGATTAAAATTAATTAATTAAAAAATAAAATAAATTTGCATTTTCTGGTGATGGGGGTAATTTTAAAAATTGATTGCCAAGCCAGGAGACAGAATATTCCCATATAGCCAGCATGGTTCCAACCCTACCCTCATTTTCCAGTGTCAGCATTTACAGGAAAAAAATGTCATTTAAATATTGAGCATTTTGAATAATCCCCTTCAATTTTTAGAGAATCATGTTGTAAGAATAAGCTCACATCCCAGGTTAAAATAATAGAGCAGAAGGCAGTCCTAAGATGGCAGAGGAATAGGACAGGGAGACCACTTTCTCCCCTACAAATTCATTGAAAGATCATTTCAATGCTGAGCAAATTCCACAAGACAACTTCTGAACAATGGTGGAGGACACCAAGCCCCCAGGAAGGCAATCTGCTGTCTTTGAAGGATGTTTAACCATCAGTGTGGTGTTGATGGAGAAGTCTTGAGGCTAATGTAATAATAAGACTGAAAATCAGAGGCAGGAGTCTTAAATCCAAAACCTGAGAACACCAGAAACCTCCTGACCCCCGGGAACATTAATCAACAAGAGCTCATTCAAAAGCTTCCATACCTACACTGAAACCAAGCTCCACCCAAGAGCCAACAAGTTTGGAACAAGACATACCAAGTTAATTCTCCAACAATGCGGGAACACAACACTAAGCATTAAAATACAGGTGGCCAAAAGTCACACCAAGCTGAAAGATACCTCAAAAGTCACTACTGGACAGTTTATTGCACTCCAGAGAGAAGAGATCCAGCTCCACACACAAGAACACTGACACAAGCTTCCCTAACTAGGAAACCTTGACATTCCACTCGTCCAACCCCACACACAGAGACGAACCTCCACAATAAAGAAGAACCACAAACTTCCAGCATACATAAAGGCCACCTCAAACACAGCAATCAAACAAGATGAAAAGGCAGAGAAATATTCATCAGGTAAAGAACATGATAAATGCCCACCAAACCAAATAAAAGAGGAGAAGATAGGGAGTCTACCTGAAAAAAAAAAAAAAAACTCAGAATAATGATAGCAAAGATGATCCAAAATCTTGAAAACAAAATGGAGTTACAGATAAATAATCTGGAGACAAGGATTGAGAAGATGAAATAAATGTTTAACAAGAACCTAGGAGAAATTAAAAAGTGTCAATCAATAATGAATAATGCAATAACTGAGATCAAAAACACTCTGGATGGAACCAACAGTAGAATAATGGAGGCAGAAGATAGGATAAGTGAGGTAGAAGACAGAATGATGGAAATAAATGAAAAAGAGAGAAAAAAAATAATTAAAAAAATTGAGGACAACCTCAGAGCCCTCTGGGACAGTGTTAAACACCCCAACATTCGAATCATAGGAGTCTCAGAAGAAGAAGACAAAAAGAAACATTACGAGAAGATACCTGAGGAGATAATAGTTGAAAACTTACCTAAAATGGGGAAGTAAATAGCCACCCAAGTCCAAGAAACCCAGAGAGTCTCAAACAGGATAAACCCAAGGTGGAACACCCCAAGACACATATTAATCAAATTAATAAAGATCAAACACTAAGAACACATTTTAAAAGCATCAAGGGAAAAAAAGTGAGGGGGGGATCCCCATAAGGATAACAGCTGATCTTTCAATAGAAACTCTCAAAGCCAGAAGGAAATGGCAAGACATATTTAAAGTGATGAGAGAAATACCTCCAACCCAGATTACTTTACCCAACAAAGATCTCATTCAAATATGAAGGAGAAATCAAAAGCTTTACAGATAAGCAAAAGCTGAGAAAATTCAGCACCACCAAACCAGCTCTTCAACAAACGCTAAAGGATCTTCTCCAGACAGGAAGCAAAGAAAAGGTTTATAAACTTGAACCCAAGACAACAAAATAAATGGCAAAAGGATCATACTTATCAATAATTACCTTAAATGTAAATGGGTTGAATGCCCCAACCAAAAGACAAAGACTGGCTGAATGGAAACAAAACCAAGATGCCTATATATGCTGTCTACAAGAGACCCACCTCAAAACAAGGTACAAATACGGACTGAAAGTAAAGAGCTGGAAAAAGATATTTCATGCAAATAGAGACCAAAATAAAGCAGGAGTAGCAATACTCATATCGGATAAAATAGACTTTGAAATAAAGGCCATGAAAACAGACAAGGAAGGACACTATATAATGATCAAATGATCAATCCAAGAATAAGATATAACAACTATTAATATATATGCATCCAACTTAGGAGCACTACAATATGCAAGACAAATGCTAACAAGTATGAAAAGGGAAATTAACAGGAACACAATAATAGTGGAAGACTTTAATACCCCACTAACACTGATAGATAGATCAACAAAAGAGGAAATTATCAAGGAAACACAAACTTTAAATTATATAATGGACCAGTTAAACCTAATTGATATTTATAGGACATTTCACCCCAAAACAATGAATTACAACTTTTTCTCAAGTGCACATGGAACCTTCTTCAAGATAGACTACATCCTGGGCCATAAATCTAGCTTTGGTAAATTCAAAAAAGTTGAACTCATCTCAAGCAACTTTTCTGATCACAATAAGGTAAGATTAGATGTGAACTACAGGGGGAAAAAGAAATTGCTAAAAATACAAACATATGGAGGCTAAACAACATACTTCTGAATAACCCACAAATCACAGAAGAAATCAAAATATGCATAGAAACAAATGAAAATAAAAAAAAACAACCCAAAACCTATGAGATTCAGTAAAAGCAGTGCTAAAGGAAGGGTCATAGCTATAGAAACCTATCTCAAGAAACAGGAGACAAATCAAATAAATAACCTAATTCTATGCCTAAAGCAACTAGAAAAGGAAGAAATGAAGCACTCCAGGGTTATTAAAAGGAAAAAAGTCATAAAATAAACAAAGGAGACCATAACCAAAATCAACAAAGCTAAACGCTGTTTCTTTGAGAAGATAAATAAAATAGACAAACCATTAGCCAGACTCATTAAGGGGGAAAAAAAGGAGAAGAATCAAATCAACAAAATTATAAATGAAAATGGAGAAATCACAACAGACAACACAGAAATACAAAGAATGATAAGAGACTACTATCAGCAACACTACGCTAATAAAAAGAACAACTTGGAAGAAATGGGCAAATTCTTTGAAAAGTATAATTTTCCAAAACCGAACCAGGAAGAAACAGAACATCTTAACAGAACCATCACAAGCACAGAAATAAAAACTATAATCAGAAATATTCCAACAAACAAAAATACAGAACCAGATGGCTTCAAAGCTGAATTCTACCAAGAATTTAGAGAAGAGATAATACCTATCTTACTCAAACTCTCCCAGAAAATTGCAGAGGAAGTTAAACTTCCAAACACATTCTATGAGGCCACCATCACCCTAATACCAAAACCAGCCAAAGATGCCAAAAAAAAAAAAAGAAAGAAAACTACAGGCCAATATCACTAATGAACATAGATACAAAAATCCTTAACAAAATTCTAGCAAACAGAATCCAAAAACACATTAAAAAGATCATACATCATAACTAAGTGGGCTTTATCCCAGGGATCCAAGGAGTCTTCTATGTTTGCAGAACAATCAATGTGATACACCATATTAACAAACTGAAAGATAAGAACCATATGATTATTGCAATAGATGCAGAGAAAGCCTTTGACAAAATTCAAAATCCATCTATGACAAAAACCCTCCAGAAAGCAGGCATAGAAGGAACATATCTCAACATAATAAAAGCTATGTATGATAAACCCACAGGAAACATTATCCTCAATGCTGAAAACTGGAAGCATTTCTCCTAAAGTCAGGAACAAGACAGGGTACCCACTCTCATCACTACTATTCAACATAGCTTTGGAAGTTTTAGCCACAGCACTCAGAGAAGAAAAAGAAATAAAAGCAATCCATATTGGAAAAGATGAAGTAAAACACTCACTGTTTGCAGATGACATGATCCATTACATAGAAAACATTAAAGACTTCACCAGTAAAGTACTAGAGCTAGTCAATGAATACAGTAAAGTTTAATACTTAGGAATAATCTACCTAAATAAAAGACTTATATATAAAAACTTATAAAACACTGATGAAAGAAATCAAAGATGACACATACAGTTGGAGAAATACACCATATTCTTGGATCAGAACAATCAATATAGTGAAAATAAGTATACCACCCAAAGCAATCAATAGTTCAATGCAATCCCTATCAGGCTACCAATAGGCTTTTACACAGAACTAGAACAAATAATTTCACAATTTGTATGGAAATATAAAAACCTTCGAATAGCCAAAGCAATCTTGAGAAAGAAGAATGGAACTGGAGGAATCAACCTGCCTGACTTCAGAATATACTACAAGACAGTATGGTACTGGCACAAAGACAGAAACATAGATCAATGGAACAAAATTGAAAGCCCAGAGACAAATCCACACACCTATGGACAACTTATCTTTGACAAAGAGGCAAGAATATACAATGGAGAAAAGACAATGTCTTTAACCAGAGGTGCTGAGAAAACTGGTCAACAACTTGTAAAAGAATGAAACCAGAATACTTTCTAACAACATACACAAAAATGAACTCAAAATGGATTAAAGATCTAAATGTAAGACCAGAAACTATAAAATTCCTAGAAGAAAACATAGGCAAAACATTCTCCAACATTAATCATAGCAGGATCCTCTATGACCGACCTCCCAGAGTAATAGAAATAAAAACAAATAAACAAACTGGTAATAGACAGGGAGGCCTGGGGTGCTGTGATTCATGGAGTCACAAAGAGTCAGACATGACTGAGCGACTGAACTCAACTGAATTATCTGGTATGTATGACTTACAGTTTTAAAGAAAGGACAGTTCCATCTTAGGTGAACTAAGATGTGCCACGTTGTTAATACCTTGCACCATTGCCACCACGTATTTATCAAAACCTTCTGCACAGAAAATAATCAACAGAAAGAAGGGGCAACCGAAGGGGAGGAAATGTTTACAATGCATGTATTTGATAAAACAGGGGCTCCCAAATTCCAGGATTTAATGCTTAGCAATCTGAGGTGGATCTGATAATAATAATAATAATAATAGAAATAAAACGCACAATAAATGCAATGAACTTGAATCATCCCAAAACCCCTACCATCCAGGCCCATGGAAAAACTGTCTCCTATGAATCCAGTTTGTGGCACCAAATACACTGAGGATTACTGCAAAGGATTAATATCTAATAAATGCATAAAAAGCTCATGCAATTCAATAGCCAAAAGCACAAAAGCTAATAGGTCTGCTAAAAAGTTAGCTAAGGACATAATTTAGACTTTTCTGTTTTTTTAGAAAATATATAAATGGCCAACAGGTCTTTTATTTTATATATATATATTTTTTTCTTTAAAGTATTTATTTATTTTGTTTTTATTGTAACGAATTCAAAAAGACTTCTTACTTTACAATATTATGTTGGTTTTGCCATACATTGACATGAATCCACCATGGGTATACATGTGTTCCACTTCCAGAACCAACTTTTCACCTCCCTCAAGATTCTATCCCTCTGGATCTTCCCAGGGCACCAGCCCCGAGCATCCTATATCATACATCAAACCTGGGATAATGATTTATTTTTCATATGATAATTTACATGCTTCAATGCCATTTTCCCATATCATCTTGCCCTCGCCCTTTCCCATAGAGTCCAAAAGACTGTTCTTTACATCTATGTCTCCTTTGTTGTCTCGCATAAAGGGTTATCATTACCATCTTTCTAAATTCCATATATATGCATTAGTATACTGTATTGTTGTTTTTCCTTCTGGCTTACTTCACTCAGTATAATAGGCTCCAGTTTCGTCCACCTCATCAGAACTGATTCAAATGCATTCTTTTTAATGGCTGAGAAATATTCCAATGTGTATATGTACCACAGCTATCTTATCCATTTGTGTGCTGACGGACATCTTTGTTGCTTCCATGTCCTGGCTATTGTAAACAGTGCTGCGATGAACGTTGGGGTACACGTGTCTCTTTCAATTCTGGTTTCCTTGGTGTGTATGCCCAGCAGTGGGATTGCTGGGTCATACGACAGTTCTATTTCCAGTTTTTTAAGGAATCGCCACACTGTTCTCCATAGTGGCTATACTAGTTTGCATTCCCACCAACAGTGTAAGAGGGTTCCCTTTTCTCCCCACCCTCTCCAGCATTTATTGTTTGTAGCTTTTGGATAGCAGCCATTCTGACCAGCATGAGATGGTACCTCATTGTGGTTTTAATTTGCATTTCTCTGATAATGAGTGCTATTGAGCATCTTTCCATGTGTCTGTTAGCTATTTGTATGTCTTCCTTGCGGAAATGCCTGTTGAGTTCTGTGGCCCACTCTTTGATTGGGTAGTTTACTTATCTGGAATTGAACTGCAGAAGTTGCTTGTATATTTTTGAGATTGTTTGTCCATTGCTTCATTTTCTATTATTTTTTCCCATTCTGAAGGTGGTCTTTTCACCTTGCTTTTAGTTTCCTTTATTGTGCAGAAGCTTTTAATTTTAATTAGGTCCCATTTGTTTATTTATACTTTTATTTCCAATATTCTGGGAGGTGAGTCATAGAGGATCCTGCTTTGGTTTATGTCAGAGAGTGTTTTGCCCATATTTTCCTCTAGGAGTTTTATAGTTTCTGGTCTTACATTTATTTCTTTAATCCATTTTTAGTTTATCTTTGTGTATGGTGTTAGAAAGTATTCTAGTTTCATTCTTTTACAAGTTGTTGACTAGTTTTCCCAACACCTCTGGTTAAAGTCATTTTCTTTTCTCCATTTATGTTCTTGCCTCCTGTGTGAAAGATAAGGTGTCCATGGTTGTGTGGATTTATCTTTGGGCTTTCTATTTTGTTCCATTGATCTAAATTTCTCTCTTCGTGCCAGTACCATGCTGTATTGATGACTATAGCTTTGTAGTAGAGACTGAAGGCAGGCAGGTTGATTCCTCCAGTTCCATTCTTCTTTCTCAAGATTGCTTTGGCTATTAGAGGTTTTTGTATTTCCATACAAATTGTGAAATTATTTGTTCTAGTTCTCTGAAAAAGACCGCTGGTAGCTTGATAGGAATTGCATTGACTCTATAGATTGCTTTGGGTAGCATACTACTTTTCACTATATTCATTCTTCTGATCCATGAACACAGTATATTTCTCCATCTATTTGGGTTCTCTTTGATTTCTTTCATCAGTGTTTTGTAGTTTTCTATATATACGCCTTTTGTTTCTTTAGGTAGATATATTCCAAATTATTTTATTCTTTTTGGTGAATGGAGTTGTTTCCTTAATTTCTCTTTCTGTTTTCTCATTGTTAGTATATAGGAATGTAAGAGATTTCTGTGTGTTAATTTTATATCCTGCAACTTTACTATATTCATTGATTGGTTCCATTAATTTTCTGGTGGAATCTTTTGGGTTTTCTATGTAGTGGATCATGTCATTTGTGAACAGTGAGAGTTTTACTTCTTCTCTTTCAATCTGGATTCCTTTTATTTGTTTTCCTTCTCTGACTGCTGTGGCCAAAACTTCCAAAACTATGTTGAATTGTAGTGGTGAGAGTGGACACCCTTGTCTTTTTCCTGACTTTAGGGGAAATGCTTTCAATTTTTCAGCATTGAGGATAATGTTTGCTGTGGGTTTCTCATATACAGCTTTTATTATGTTGAGGTATGTTTCTTCTAATCCTGCTTTCTGGAGAGTTTTTATCATAAATGGGTGTTGAATTTTTTCAAAGGCTTTCTCTGCAACAATTGAAATAACCATGTGGTTTTTACCTACTTGGTCATGATGTATGATCTTTTTAATGTTGTTGGATTCTGCTTGCTAGAATTTTGTTAAGGATTTTTGCATCTATGTTCACCAGTGTTATTGGCCTGTAGTTTTCTTTTTTTGTGACATCTTTGTCTGGTTTTGGTATCAGGGTGATGGTGGCCTCATAGAATGAGTTTGAAAGTTTACCTTCCTCTGCAAATTTTTGGAAGAATTTGAGTAGGATAGGTGTTAACTCTTCTCTAAATTTTTGGTACAATTCAGCTGTGAAGCCATCTGGTTCTACATTTTTGTTTGTTGGAAGATTTCTGATTACAAGTTCAATTTCCGTGTTTGTGACGGGTCTGCTAAGATTTTCTCTCTCTTCCTGGTTTAGTTTTGGAAAGTTGTACTTTTCTAAGAATTTATCCATTTCTTCCAAGTTGTTCTTTTTATTAGCATAGAGTTGCTGATAGTAGTCTCTTATGATTCTTTGTATTTCTGTGTTGTCTGTTGTGATTTCTCCATTTTCATTTCTAGTTTTGTTGATTTGGTTTTTCTCCCTTTGTTTCTTGATAAGACTGGCTAATGCTTTATTAATTTTATTTATCATCTCAAAGAACCAGCTTTTGGCTTTGTTGATTTTTACTATGGTCTCTTTTGTTTCTTCTGCATTTATTTTTGCCCTAATTTTTAAGATTTCTTTCCTTCTACTCACCCTGGGGTTCTTCCTTTTCTAGTTGCATTTGGTGAAGAGTTAGGTTATTTATTTGACTTTTTTCTTGTTTCTTAAGGTAAACTTGTATTGCTATGAACCTTCCCCTTAGCACTGCTTTTACAGTGTCCCATAGGTTTTGGGTTGTTGTGTTTTCCTTTTTTTTAGTTTCTATACACATTTTGATTTCTTTTTTGATTTGTTGGTTATTCAGCAGCATGTTATTCAGTCTCCATATATTGGAATTTTTAAATTTTTCTCCTGTAATTGACATCTAATCTTACTGCACTGTGGTCAGAGAAGATGCTTACAATGATTTCAACATTTTTGAATTTACCAAGGCTATATTTATGGCCCAGGATGTGGTCTATTCTGCTAAAAGTTCCATGTGTGCTTGAGAAAAAGTTGAAATTCATTGTTTTGGGGGAAAATGTCCTATAGATATCAGTTAGTTCTAAGTGGTCTATTGTATTATTTAGTTTATATTTCCTTGTTAATTTTCTGTTTTGTTGAGCTGTCCATCTGTGTGAGGTATTAAAGTCTCCCACTATTATTGTGTTATTGTTAATTTCTTCTTTCATATTTGTTAGCATTTGCCTTATATATTGCAGTGTTCCTATGTTGGGTGCATATATATTTATAATTATTATATCTTCTTCTTGGATTAACCTTTTGATCATTATATAGTGTCCATGTTTGTCTCTTTTCACAGCCTTTGTTTTAAAGTCTATTTTATCTGAAATGAGTATTGCTACTCCTGCTTTCTTTTGGTCTCTATTTGCATGAAATATCTTTTTCCAGCCCTTCACTTTCAGTCTGCATGTGTCCCTTGTTTTCAGGTGGGTCTCTTGTAGACAACAGATATATAGGTCTTGTTTTTTTATCCATTCAGCCAGTTTTTGTCTTTTGGTTGGGGCATTTAATCCATTTACATTTAAGGTAGTTATTGATAAGTATGATCACATTGCCATTTACTTTATTGTTTTGGATTTGAGATCATATACCCTATCCCCGTGTTTCCTGTCTAGAGAAGATTCTTTAGCATTTGTTGGAGAACTGGTTTGGTGGTGCTGAATTCTCTCAGCTTTTGCTTATCTGTAAAGCTTTTGATTTCTCCTTCAAATTTGAATGAGATCCTTGCTGAGTACAGTAATCTGAGTTGTAAATTATTTTCTTTCATCCCTTTAAGTATGTCCTTCCATTTCCTTCTGGCCTGAAAAGTTTCTATTGAAAGATTAGCTGTTATCCTTTTGGGATTCCCCTTGTGTGTTATTTGTTGTTTTTTTCCTTGCTCCTTTTAATATTTGTTCTTCATGTTTGATCTTTTTTAATTTGATTAATATGTGTCTTGGGGTGTTTTGCCTTGGATTTATCCTGTTTGGAAGTCTCTGGGTTTCTTGGATTTGAGTGATTATTTCCTTCCCCATTTTAGGGAAGTTTTCTATTATTATCTCCTCAAGTATTTTCTGATGGTCTTTCTTTTTATCTTCTTCTTTTGGACTTCTATGATACAATTGTTGGTGCTTTTAACATTGTCCCAGAGGTCTCTGAAGTTGTCTTCATTTCTTTTAATTCTTTTTTCCTCTCTGTTTCATTTATTTCTACCGTTCTATCTTTTACCTCACTTATACTATTTTCTGTCTCCTTTATTCTAGTGTTGATTACCTCCAGAGTGTTTTTTGATCTCATTTATTGCATTATTCATTATATTTTGACTCTTTTTTATTTCTTCTAAGTCCTTATTAAACCTTTCTTGCATCTTCTTGATTCTTTTCTCCAGGTTATTTATCTGTAACTCCATTTTGCTTTCAAGATTTTTTATCATTTTCAGTTTCATTATTTGGAGTTATTTTATTTTTATTTTTTCCAATTTCTTCTAAAGTTTTATTTATTTATTTTTAACAGTTTTAATTATTTTTTTCTTTACATTATTGTGGTGGTTTTCCCATACATTGACATGAGTCTGCCATGGGTATACATGTGTTCCCCTTTCAGAACCTCCCTCCCACCTCCCTCCCGATTCCATCTTTCTGAGTACTCCTGGTGCACCAGCCCTGAGCACCCTGTATCACGCATCAAACCTGGGCTGGTAATTGATTTCACATATGATAATTTACATGTTTCAATGCCATTATTATTTGTAATTCTTTATCAGGTAGATTCCCTAGTTCTTCCTCTTTTGTTTTGTTTGGAGGGCATTATCCTGTTCCTTTACCTGCTGGGTATTTCTCTGCCTTTTCATCTTGTTTATATTGCTGTGTTTGGGGTGGCCTTTCTGAATTCTGGCAGTTTGTGTTACCTCTTTATTGTGGAGGTTACTCCTTGTGGGTGTGGTTGTATGGGTGGTTTGTCAAAGTTTCCAGATTGGAGAAGATTGTGTCATTGTTCTGGTGGGTGGATCTGGAATTCTTCTCTCTGGCGAGCAATGGAGTGTCCAGTAAAGACTTTTGAGATGTCAGTTGTCTTGGTGTGACTTTGGGCAGCCAGTGTATTGAAGCTCCAGGCTATGTTCTTGTGTTGCTGGAAAATTTGCATGGTATATCTTACTCTCGAACTTTTTGGCCCTTGGGTGGTGCTTGGTTTCAGTGTAGGTATGGAGGCGTTTGATGAGCTCCAATCGATTAATACTTTGAATTCAGAATTTGTCCCGTGTTCTCAGGATTTGGTTTTAGGCCTCCTGCCTCTGGTTTTCAGTCTCATTCTTACAGTAGCTTCAGGACTTCTCCATCTATACAGCACCAACGGTAGAACATCTAGGTTAATGATGAAAAGTTTCTCTGCAGTGAGGGACACCTAGAGAGGTACTCAGAGTTCCATGGAGAGGAGAAGAGGTAGGAGAGAGATAGAGGTGACCAGAAGGAGAAGAGGGGAATCAAAAGGGGGAGAGTGAGGTAGCCAGTGATCATTTCCCTTTGTGCTCTCCACAGTCTGGATCCCTCAGAGAGGTTCACAGAGTTATAATGAAAAGAGAAGAGGGAGGAAGAAGACAGAAGTGGCCAGGGGGAGAAAAGAGGGAATCGGATGGATAGAGACAGATCCCACCAGTAATCAGTTATCTAAGCATTGTTCACAACTCATAACACTCAAAGAGATTCACAGAGTTGGGTAGAGAAGAAAAGGGGCGGAGTGAGATAGAGGTTACCTTGTTGAAAAGGAGAGTCAAAATGGAGAGACAGCAATCAAGCCAATGATCTTGCTCCCAAGTAAAAACGGGTACTGAAGATTGGGTTCTTAAAGAAACAAAGTTGATAACGAATTCCAAAAAACAAAGATTAGAAATCTAGAGTAAAAGTCGGATTTTCAAAGTTACAACAACAACAACAACAAAAGAGGAAACAAACAAGAGAACAAACAACAACAACAACAACAAAAGAAAAACAGAGTCACAGAAATTATTACACACACACACACACACACACACACACACACATATATATATATATATGAAGTTTGCTTAAAAAAATAGGGTCTTCTTTTTCTGCTAGGTAATAGAATGTTTTACAAATAAAAATTGAAGAAGTTATGGGGCACTTAGAAATTAAAAAAAACTAAAATAATAAAAATAAAAAAGGTTTAAAAATTTAAAAATGATAGTATTAAAAATATATCTAGGGCTTTCTCTGGAGCTGTTGTGGACAGTGTGGGGTCAGTTCAGTTTCAGATAGTTCCTTGGTCCAGCTTGTACTTCTCAAGGTCTATAGGTCCCATCCTATGTAGTCGGTAATAACTGCTAACTTCAAGGATTTACTCTGTTACTCCCCAAGCGCTTCCATCTGATTATTTTAGCTTCGTCTGTTTTCTGGTCTCCTCAGTGTCTATTTCTGCCCTGACACAAGAGGGGCGGTAGTGGTCACTTTTTTAGGCTCACTTGTTCAGTTGTGCTGTGGGGAGGGAGGAACACTGCAAACAGTTATCACTGGCATGTGCCCACAATGGTTCAGCCAAACTGGGGTTTGTCCCCACTCACGGCGTGTGTGCTTTCCCACTCCACACTGCTCAGGCTCTAGGTTGTTCTGCAGGGAACTGCCTGAGGTGGGCTGCTGGCATTGCCTGCACTTCCCGGGTCCAAGCAGCCCATCATGATTGGGGCCTGTGGCTTCTCCCCTCCCCTGTCCCAGCCACTAGGTTTTCTGGGTGTACAACTGGGCGTGCCTTCTCTGGTGTGTGGAGAGCTGGTCTCTGGCGGTGACTGTCCAGAATCCCAAGAAGTCTTGGTTAGCAACTAAATCTGCTTGCAGTTTGGTATAGAATGCCTCTGTGGGGGCGGCGATTGCACCCTGAGGCTCTGGCTACATTTGCCTGCCTGTCTCTGGCGGGAGATGGGCTGGTCCGCAGCCCACAGCCAACTAGCTCTGCTCAGTCCTTTGTTCTGTGTGGGGGCCTGGAGGTAGCTTTACTTGGTAAAGCTATTCCACATCCTAGGTTGCTGTCTCAAGCTAGTTCCCTCAGGTTGCCCTCGGGGTATTCATTCCCAGTCCTCACCCAAAGCAGTGCAGCTCCCACTTGCTAGTGGGGGATGGTGCATCTGGGCTGCTGCTCCGTTGGGAGTTGCAGTTAGGTATGTAATCTGTGGGATCTAATTATTTATTTATTTTTGCTCCCAATTATTTTGCCCTCTGAGATTCCGAGACTCGCCACAGATTCAATGGCGAGAATGTTTCCTAGTGTTCGGAAACTTCTCTCTAAGACTCCCTTCCCAGACTGATCTCCATCCCTACCTCATTCGTCTTTTTATTTTTTTAATTTTTTTTCCTTTCTTAAAATTTTTACTGGAGTTATTTTAAAAGTATAAAAGTTGTAGGGAGGATATATTAGGCTAAAATAAGTCTGACTTGTCAAGGAGCCTGCTGATGTCAATAATGGACTGATGTTGACATTGATGCCTCTCAGATTCAGCGAGATTCAGAAGCACCTTTTGAATAATTAAAGAGTAGTCAAATCATAAGCAATGTGGTGAAACTTCAAGTTTAGATGGAGTCTGTTTAAAAATTATTGACTCAGGGGTGACATCAGCCAAATGGTGGACTAGGAAGCTCCAGGTCCTCATTTTCCCTTGGAAACATTAGGATTGTTGCATGATACAGGGTGCTCAGGGCTGGTGCACTGGGACGACCCAGAGGGATGGAATCGAGAGGGAGGTGGGAGGGGGGTTCTGGAAGGGGAACACATGTACACCCATGGTGGATTCATGTCAATGCATGGCAAAACCAACACAACAATGTAAAGAAAAATAAATAAATAAATATATATATACCAAAAGAAATAGTTGATTTTTACATCTTTACACAAATCACAACCTTTCTAGGCTCCAGTTTTCTCATCTTTAACTGGAAGCAACCAGGCTACTGACTGTTTACAGGTATGGGGGAGGATTAAATGAGATAATACATGCAAAAGAATTGGTTAGTGCCTAGCACATAGAAAGTCCTAAATCAGTATTAGCCATTATTGTTGTTACTATTGTTATTGACACGGTGACCCCTGAAGAAAACTGGTTATTCAAAATAACTCCCATAGTTTCTATTATTCTTTAAAAGAGAGTAATCAGAATTCTGAGGTGTAAAACTTTAGAAGCTGAATTAATTTTTTCTATTTCTAACTTTATCCAGAGGATAAATAATAATTTTAAATGAAGTGTGGGCTATGGAGCTATTTACCATGCTCTACTTCTATAGCTTTCTGCCAGTCAAACCAGGAAAGCAGAGCTTTTCATTGGACGTTCATATGTAAAAGTCTTTTTATTTTTTTATATTTTGTCCTACCTCCTTTTGAAGACAATGGGCTGCCTTTCTGGTTGCCTGATGTCCTCTGCTAGCATTCAAAAGTTGTTTTGTGGAGTTTGCTCGGTGTTTAAATGTTCTTTTGGTGTATTTGTGGGGGGAGAAAATGGTCCCCCCATCCTATTCCTCCACCATCTTAGGATAGCCTTACCAATAGGTATTTTAAAAGAAGAAAAACATGTTCAATGTCCAAATCATGAGACAGGGGCAAATCAAAACCCAAATTGGATATTACCTTATATATGTCAGGATGACTGTTAATCAGAAAATATAAAAAGACAAAGTCAGCAAGGATATTGGAGAAATTAAAACCCTTGTGTGCTGTTGGTAGAAGTGCAAAATGGCATAGCTGCTATGGAAAACAGTATGGTGGTGTTTCACAATATAAAACTTAAATAGCTATATGATCCAGTAATCCTGCCTTTAGATGTTCATCCAAAATGGGTGAAATTATGACTTCAAAGGGATGTTAACATTTCTGTGCTCATTGCAGAGCTATTCACAGTAGCTAAGATGTGGAAATATCTAAATACAAAAAAATAAGTAGATAAAGAAAATGCAGCATATACAAAAAATGGAATACAACTCAACCTTTAAAAAAGATGGAAATTCTGCAATATGTGATTACACAGATGAATATTGAAGATATTATGCTTAAATGACATAAACCAGTAACTGAAAGGCAAATATTATATAATTTCCCACTTATGTATGTATTTAACATAATGAAGCTCATAAAATCAAAGAGTGTTATGATAACTGTCAAAGACAGGTGGAGAGGGAAATGGGAAGTTACAAATCAATGGGCATAAACTTATACTTAAGCTAGTTGATAACTTCTAGTGATGTAATATACAAAAAACACATCCGTAGTCAACAATGCTGCATGTGTACACTAAAATCTAAGAGGGTGGATCATGTTGTGTTCTTACCACAATAAATTTTTTTAAAAAAATTAGAAAAAGAAATATAAGTATATTATGGTTAAAAAAAACTTAATTTTATTGCATTTCATCAGTTTCTTGCTTCTTCCACCCCCAATTAATGCCATCTTACTTGTCTTGAATCCAATCCAGGTACCACATTGCATTAAGTCATCATGTCTTCCAAATCTCCTCTGGTCTGTGACACTTTCAATTTTCTTTTTCTTTTTGGCTCTTAAAATTCTAAGGGATACTGGTGAGGTAGCCTGTAGAATACTTTCAAATATGGACTTTCCTAATGATTTTCTCACATTGGTTTGAGGGAAAGAATATCACAGAAGTAAAGCTTTTCTCATCACATCATTCCGAGGGATAAATGAGAGCCACATTACACTACTATGGTGATGGTCACCTTTTTCTTTTACTTCAGGTAGTCAGGTAATATCAGT
This sequence comes from Antilocapra americana, assembly GCA_007570785.1. Classification (NCBI taxonomy): domain Eukaryota; kingdom Metazoa; phylum Chordata; class Mammalia; order Artiodactyla; family Antilocapridae; genus Antilocapra; species Antilocapra americana. Next base: position 514,736 of record ML663031.1, read on the forward strand.
CACGTTTCTCTAAAGTTGAATGCAAGGTTTCCAATGTAGTTGAGTTGATAACAATTATTTCTAGAGTGTTTTTTTTTCCTTATTTAAATTCTATAGTTCATGTTTTCATCAAGAAATATGTGTTATTTCAATAATTCAATATGTAAAAGTAGTTAATGGAGTGGATGTGGTGATGTAATAAAAGAGATATTTAAAAGGGACTAGATCATTTTCCCAACTTGACGTTTAAGTTTGTAGATATTTCTGCTTTAACTCAATAAATCATGATATCAGATATTCATTTTTTTTTCTATTTCTGTATAATATTCCATTGTAAAAATATATTACTACCTGCTTATCAAATCTTATTGATATTTGGGTTATTTCCAGCCTTGGGAAACTGTGAATGAAACTTCTGTGAATACTGATCCCTTTTGTGAAAATACATTGTCATGCCCCTTGCATAAATAGTTAGAATTGAGATTTGTGATTAAAGGTCAAGTACATATTTAAGTAAAAAGCTTCCTTATCAAAAAATAAATAAATCATGAAGAACTCTTCATTCTATTCCTATTTGGTTATAGTGAAAGTTTGAAAGAAGAGGGTTATGCTTGGCATATTGTAGTCATTTAATTAATATTTGATTATGTTTACTTCTATAGTTACACACTTTTGATAACTGTAAAAAAGTATTTTAGTGATAAAAAGTCTGAGAGGGATAACTTTAACATATAAATTTTCATATGAAATGCCCCTAACACTGTTCCAGTTTTTCTGGGACACATAAATTACATCAGAGAATGGTGATTAATTGTAAATGTTTATTTCATAGTTCTAAGAGAATGAGGCAACAGATAGTCTCTAGGGTTTATGTCCCAAAGGCTGTGACTCTGGATATAAGAATATATGCATCACTTTCAATCAGGACAGATCCTGCTTTCAAAATCAGCAGGTATGCTTCAAGATTCTAAAGACAGATTAATATTAATTTCAATGTTGGAAATCTAGGGGGGGAAATGTAGAGGGGAAATTTACCACTTAGATACAGACATTCTTGAGAATTATCTAGTCATTGAAAATTGCCTTTCTGAGGTTTCAAGAAAGAGGAACTGCACTCAGCCTACAGAGCTCTGCATTAAAGCTGGCTCAGCTGAGCTCCTGAGTGAGTGTGTGTGGGTGCTCAGTGCTTCAGTCATGTATGATGGTTTGCCAGGCTCCTCTGTTCATGGGATTATCCTGGGAAGACTACTAAACCAAGTTGCCATTTCCTCCTCCAGGGGATCTTCCTGACCTGGGGATCAAACTTGGGTTTTCTGTGACATTTGCATCTGCAGGCAGGATGATTCTTTGCCATGGAGCCACCTGGGAAGTCTGAGCTCCAGAATAATAACCCCTTAAACAAGAGATGCCTGGAGTGTAGGGTTAGGAAAGTTCTGACAATCTGGGGAATGTGCATTGTCTTGCTATTACAAATGTTTGAAGTTGTAGTCGAGGTAAAAAGGACAAGTATTTTTAAAAAGAGAGAGATCAAACAGACTCTATAATGAAAAAAGGATCATTTTTACTTAAGATTATAAAGTGGCTCTGAGACTAAATATTACAACAAAATAGGGAAAATGTAGGAAGTTATATCAAAAATAAATAAATTAATCAATTTTTAAAAACTAGCATTAGTTTAAAATGAGTGTTTAGGAACTTCCTTGGTGACTCAGTGGTTAAAACTTTGCCAATGCAGGGGTGCAGATTTGATCTTTGGTCAAAGAACTGTAATCCCACATGCCTCATGGCCAGAAAACTAAAGCATTAAACAGAAGCAATATGGTCACAAATTCAATAGAGACTTTAAAAATGGTCCATATCAAAAATAAATAAATAAAATAAAATGAATGCTTAAGCACCTTAGATAAATTAATTATATTTAGAACATCTAGTTTTGTGATAGGCTGCCTTCAATACTCAAATTTATGAGTTATGGAAGAGATAGGGACCTTGAGTTGTTTGTTTTGAATATTATCTGATCTCTTCATTGATGGCTATCTGAAATCTATTTCTTGAGTTGTGGAACTAGAGGCAACTACCCGAAATGATAGAGAAAGAGTTCCTGGTTCTGGTCCAGTAGGATCTTAGAGGTATTGATCACCAATTAGAGAAATAGAACTATTTTATATTATTATTTTCTCATGAAGTGTTTCCATAGTACAGTGCTACCTCCAGTATTTAATCTTTTTTCTTTACAGGTAATATAGGAACAGAATAAATATGCTATGGCCCTTGAAGGGAGGAAAAAGAGAAAGAAAGGCCAAGAAGTGAACATTTCTAAGTTAGAATCTTTAATAAGGATAGTTATTCTTTCTGAGAGAATATTTTTCTCAGATTTCTTTCTCTGTATGAATACTTCCATCAGGCACATTCCAAAAGTCTCCAGCTTATCATAAATTAGAAGTATGATAATAAATAAAGAAAATGACATCTAGACCTTGAACATGGATCAAGATTACTGTAGACAAACGAAAAATTGCTGGGAGCCTGGATCAGGGTTCATGTCATAGATGTGTAGATTGGGCCTTATATGCATGTTATAGGGAAAGTCAAAAATCTCTATCTTCTGTTTTGCCATCTCTAGAATAAATAGATAGACTAGATTATCTTTATTATTTTTTCAATATTATTATTCCTCAAACCATGATGGGGGATTGACAACCCAGACTTCCTAGACTGAGAAGCACACTTTGTGAAAAAAATATAATTTATTTTGAAAACAAGTTTACTGAATCAGAAGCAAAACAAGTATTAAAGTGCTATATGGAATTAATAGTAAACAGACAAATGTAAAGTGTTAGGAGTGTCATTTTTAATGTCACATTCTGAACATATAGTGAAAAATTTAATTTGTTTAGAAGTTTATCATTTTTGCTATTAGTTATAGAACTGAAAGAAGTAGCTCTGGTACTAGGGTAAACAAATCTTTTATGAACTTATAATGTTCAAGAAAATCTGAAAGTATTATAGGAGGATTTCATTTAAAATAATACCAAGTCACCTGAACTCATTTTTTACTTTGAAATATTAAAAATTAAAATTGAGAAAATAAAATAAAGTTCAATAATTATAATTTTGCTTAAATAAAATGTTTAAATATTTAACATTCTTAAAAATTTTAGACATTTAGCATAGCATGCATAGAAAATACATAGCTTCTAAAAGAGCTACTTTGCTTCATCTTCCAGCGTTGGTAAGGAGTAGTTAACCGAGTGTCTTACATCCTTATTTCCCTTAATATTTTTCTTTCTAGGACTGATTCAGATTCTGACAAACAAAAGCCATGTTTCTATCAGGGAGAAATAAAAGTGGGGCCACGTTCACTCTCCTGGGCTTCTCCGATTACCCAGAGTTGCAAGTCCCCCTCTTCTTGATATTCTTCACCATCTACAGTGTCACTGTGATAGGGAATCTTGGGATGATTGCAATCATCAAAATTAACCCCAAACTACACACCCCCATGTACTTTTTCCTCAGCCACCTCTCCTTTGTGGACTTTTGTTATTCCTCCATCGTTGCTCCCAAGACCATGGTGAACCTCATGGTAGAAGACAGAACCATTTCATTTGTAGGTTGTGTAATACAATTCTTTTTCTTTTGTACCTTTGTGGTGACTGAGTCCTTTTTATTAGCTGTGATGGCCTATGACCGCTTTGTGGCCATCTACAACCCTCTGCTCTACATGGTGTCCATGTCCCCGAGACTCTGTGCCACATTAGTGGTTGGATCTTATGCTTGGGGAGTAGTTTGCTCCTTGATACTCACCTGTACTGTTATCAAGTTATCATTTCAACGTTTCAACACAATCGATCACTTCTTCTGTGAGTTCTCCTCCCTGCTTTCACTCTCTTGCTCTGATACTTGTCTCAACCAGTTGCTGCTTTTCATTTTTGCCACCTTTAATGAGGTCAGCACACTCTTCATCATTCTCCTGTCTTACGTGTTTATTGTTGTCACCATCCTCAAGATGCCTTCAGCCTGTAGTCATCGCAAAGCCTTTTCCACTTGTGCCTCCCATTTGACTGCCATCAGCATCTTCCACGGCACCATCCTCTTCCTCTACTGTGTGCCCAACTCCAAAAACTCTAGGCACACTGTCAAAGTGGCATCTGTGTTTTACACGGTGGTCATCCCCATGTTGAATCCCCTGATCTACAGTCTGAGAAACAAGGATGTTAAGGACACAGTCTCCAAGATCATGGACTCTAAAGTGTTTTCATGCTAAACTTATTATTCTGGAAGATTTTGCCCTTTATATGTAAATAAACTGTGCCTGCAAAGGTTGGTTGATGAAAAGGAATTTATTATTAATGAAATGTTAATATGTAAAATAGAAAGTACATGGTATTTTGTTTACTTGTACTAAACTTGACTTTCTCTCTTACTTACTGAGAAAAAAGTTAGCAATCTTTCAAATCTTTTTCATCTAAAATTTTAGACAAAATCATCTGATTACAAAGGTTAAAAGGCATAAATATCATGTGGCATATTTGTGTAATCTTAATAATTGTTAATTTCATCCTCCTTTTTTAATACCTATGGTAGACAAAGCTCTCAATAATAACATGCATTCCTCTTACAAAAATTACAAATAGCAGTTAAGATGTAGTGTTCATCCTTCAAGGAATGAAAATTCAGTGATGATAGTAGGACATTTTAAAAAAATGGAACTTGTATATGATAGAAAACTGTAAGTATAATAGAAGGTTTCAGAGAAAAAATTTCAAGTCCTTAAGAGAGATACTTTTATAAAATAGGTATTATGTACCCTGGTTTGGATAACAGAAGAGACAGAGTTTTAGGAGACATATTTCAACATAGGAGATTTATCCAGGAGACTAAAGCCTGAGAAACAAGGAGATCAGAGTGCAATACTGGATCAGTGATACAACAATGTTTTTTTAATTGAATAAATATTGTGTTTGCATATTTGGATATTTCTGTTGTATTGTATATACAGGTTACTTGGCATGAATGAATGTTGATAAAGACATGGTCTATATTCTGAATGTGTTTTCAAAAGAGCTTGAGTGTGGGAACATAACCAGCTATGATTGTTGCTGAGTGACTCAGTTGTGCCTGATTCTTTTGAAACCCCATGGGCTCTAGTCCACCAGGATCCTCTGTCCATGGGATTTCTCAGGCAAGAATACTGGAGTGGGTTGCCATGTCCTTCTCCAATGATAGAGTCCACCAGAGACTTAAAAATGGTAGACCAGATCTCAGAAAATTTTACATAAAAAACAGAAGCATGGTGAGTACCTGCCTAACATGCATTTCAAACTATTATTCTGCCCATGAAAACATTAAAAATATTATCAATTCTTTTTTTATTTTTTCAGAATAAAATGTCTGCATCCTTCTCAACTTAAGAAAGTAAAACTGAAAGTTGCTTAGCTGTGTCTGATTCTTTGTGACCCCATGAACTAGTCCATAGAATTCTCAAGGCCAGAATACTGGAGTGGGTAGTCTTTCCCTTCTCCAGGGAATCTTCCCAACCCAGGGATAGAACCCAGGTCTCCCGCATGGCATGCAGATTCTTTGCCAGTTGAGCCACAGGGAAACCCTCTCAACTAAACTCCTAGCTTTAAAAAAAACAGTATTTGAAATTGCCCTAAGAGTTGAAAAGCAGTTACCTATATGATCATATTCAACATAGGAGAAGAAGGTAGTCACTAGCATCCAGACCTATTCAATCTGGCAAATTAGAAATACCAGATCTTAAGACTTTCCTGGTGGTCCAGTGGCTAAGAGTCTGAACTCTCAGTTCAGGGATCCTGGCTTTGATCTCTGGTCAGAGAACTAGATTCCTCGTGCTGCAACTGAAAGATTATATGTGCTGCAACTAAGATCTGGTGTAGCCAAATGAAGAAATATCGAAAAACAGAAATCCCAGGTCTTCCAGTGTTCTGGTCTGGGGAATTCCATGGACTGTATAGTTCATGGGGTCACAAAGAGTGGGACATGACTAAGTGACTTTCACTTCACCTAACATTAATAGCTCACTTTTCCTTGAATAATTTGTACACTATTCACTCTACTCAATATGTCTAGATAAATTCTGAATGTCTACTTTTCAAAAGATCTAAACACTCATAATATTTGAGAGCATTAAATGTAAATGGGACTAAAATCTGTCAGAATTTGTGCTGGAAAAGGAATGACACAAATATTTCAGCCAATTTCTCACAGTGATCTTTCCTCAAATATTTTAAAGTAGTTCATTAAAATTATATTGCCTTCTAATTTTGCTGAAAACTAAAATTTTGGATGTTTTATCTTTTAAGATGATTTTCTGTTCAATATGGTAGTTTTCAACATGATCCCAGTTCTTCAGTTATCCAAGTATCCACGCCCCTTTCTACTCTTCTGATTAATGGTGGAATCAATTTCTCCATGTTCTGAATGTAGACTGCTTTATGACTAGCTTTGACTGATATAAAAGGTAGCTGAAGAGACACTGTGCCATCTTCAAGCATTTGATGGCCCTGTGGCTTTCTCATAATCT